>JAQQAC010006923.1:3600654-3626415 GCA_029783875.1 Phataginus tricuspis | reverse complement strand
TGTGTGTGTGTGTGTGTGTGTGTGTGTGTGTGTGTGTGTGTGTGTGTTTTAAAGCCTTTCTGACTGAATTTCTCCCCGTGGGATATTTTTGAAATCTGGGAGTGGAGGGGAGAAGGCAGTTTATGAATCTCACCCAGGACTGCCGGCTGAGGGGTGGAGAGGTCGGGAAGCAACATGCTGCAGAGAGCCTGAGATGCTGGACCACTCAGTGGAGGATTCCTTTCCGAGCAGGCCCTGGGCCAAGTATGTTCCAGGCCTGGGTCCTGTCCAGGCCTGACCAGGGAAGTGTGGGCAGGCCCTCTGCATCTCTGGGCTCGCAATCCCCCAAAGGGTAGGAGGTGGAAGTTTCAGAACCTGCCTGGGCTTGGCATCAGGCCACTTGGGTCTGAGTCCTGACTTTGTTCTTTCTCACACTTATGCTCCCCGGGCCAGTACTTACCCTCCTAGAGCCTCCATAGAGCATGTCAATGAGCACAGAGAAGCCTCCCTCCCAGACTCAGGGCGCCCTCCATGAGAGGCTTTGCCCAGTGCCTGGCTCAGAACAAGTACTCAGTACACAGGAGCTGCTGGGGGAGGGCCTGACTCACCTCCGAATCATGGGAAGGTAGATGGACGCTTCCGTGGCCAAGAGCACCTGGAAGAAGCAGGCTGTGGCAGGGGTCAGGACCCACAGCATAAATCGCAGGGCCCAGGGTAAAAATGAAAATGTGAGCTCCCTGTTCAAAAATGATTAAAAAGGTCAAGAAGCTGGTGACAGCAGAGCATTAAACCAAGTGTGGGGCCCCTGTAAGCTCGGGGCGTGGATCACACACCCAAGAAGCTGGCCCTGGAGGAGATGGTCCCCATGAGCGACATCTGCCCTCCTGGTGTCCTAGTTGAGTTCCTGCTTCTGTGGGTTGAATTATCCCCATTTAAGGCCATCTCATTGTCGATCTTCCTGATGTCTTCCTGTCCTCCAGAGCAAAAATAGAGGCGCATCTGGCCAGGCTGGAGGCAGTAACAAAGGAGATAGAAACAACAGGAACCTACCGGCTGACGGGAGATGAGCTCATCTTTGCGGCCAAGCAGGCCTGGCGCAATGCCCCCCGCTGCATTGGGAGGATCCAGTGGTCCAACCTGCAGGTGGGCTGCTGGGGCTGCGCGGGAGGGGACTGAGGAGGCCGGCAGGCCCTGAGCAGAGGGCTCCGGACAGCCGAGCAGAGCTCCGTGCAGGGCTCCCCATGCTGAAGCGGGAGTCCTGGGGTTTCTTTTTGCATTCCCGAAATGAGATGGGGGTCATGGGGCTGCCTCCCCTCTAGAAATCTAGAATCTGGTTTCAGCACCAGCATTCCCAGCTGATCTTTCCCTCTTGTATTACATTTGGGAGACAAAAAGTCAATGTAAAACCGAACGACCTTGTTATTGTTGAGGCCCCGGTGTGGCAAGAGGGGTTGTTTA
This sequence comes from Phataginus tricuspis, assembly GCA_029783875.1. Taxonomy (NCBI): domain Eukaryota; kingdom Metazoa; phylum Chordata; class Mammalia; order Pholidota; family Manidae; genus Phataginus; species Phataginus tricuspis. The sequence goes on along the minus strand of JAQQAC010006923.1, from coordinate 3,624,978 downwards.
CCTCAACTGCTTCAGCTCTTTACTCCTAGAAAACACTTTCTTTATCGTAGCCTCCTAGGCCATCTTTACATTGGGGGATCGTTTACAGCTGGATAAAATCGAAAGCAGTTGGACAGAGAAATCCATGAGAAATGCTGGTGAAACCAGCTCTGGCTGGAATAGATGTGCTGGAGGCCTGTGTGAAATGTTGTAAAGGAACTGGGTTGGGCCTGCGGGAATCCTGATTCATGGTGTTTGAAAATCAGATTTTCTTGGGATTCGGGTTCTGATAGGGTCTTCCCAGTGGGTGGACTGGGCTCCTCTAGGAGAGCGGGAGAAAGGATAGACGGGCCGTCGCGCAGTGTCGGTGCAGAGAGGAGGGCGCACTCCCCGGTGTGGTGTGTCGGTGGGGGGCATTCGGGCCACCCCCTCAGCCCCTTAGGACTCAGCTTCTGGTCTACCCGAGGCTTCCGTCCTCCCCTCCTTGATGGGTGTGGTCTGGGGGTGCTGTATGCAGGTGTTCGACGCCCGGAGCTGTTCCACTGCCCAGGAAATGTTTGAGCACATCTGCAGGCACCTGCGGTTCGCCACCAACAGCGGCAACATCAGGTGGGCGCCCCTCTCCCGAAGCGGCGGCTGGGGCCCTGCCCCCGAGTCCTCGCCAAAAGATGCAGATGCATTGACCTGGAACCATGTGGAGGGGATGGGGAATCTTTAAGAAGCAAGTTCTTGACTGTTCAGGGTTAGGGCCTCCTGCATTTTAGAGGGGCTGAGATGTTGGTTTTGTGGCAGGTGGTTCCCTGCGGTGTTTTTCTTAGAGGCGGGAAGGTCCTGGCTCATCGGCACCCATCACTTGCCATACCTTTCCCTACCCCTACCCAAGAGGCCCAGGCTGACAGGACTGAGCATTCGGTCATTAACTTTTCTGCTCAGCAAACACGCAGTGCCTGCTCAGGGTGACCCAGCACAGCACTACACACAGGATTGGGGTAGAGGGGTAAAGAGGTGGCCAAGACCCTAACATGCTGCTCTGACCCTACAGCTCACACTAGCCGAGCATCCGGGGGCAGTGGCTGGGGAGAGAAATGGGTGGCTAATGCTGCCTGAGGAATGGGGAGGGCTCCCTGGAGGGGGCGGTCCCCATGCTGGTCTTGAAGGAAGGGTAGGGCTGGAGGGAGGGGAAGGAGGGAGAGGGTATGTTAGGAAGTGGGCGGGGGACACAGGCCAGCAAAAGCTTGGCATGTCGGGGAGCCGCCAGCATTTGGTTCAGTTAGCTTGGGTGAGGAGGGTGGGGAGTAGGGGATGGCTGGGAGACCCCACCAAAACCAGGTGGCCAACAGCACCGTCCTTGTCTTGGGGAAGGTCGGCTATCACGGTGTTCCCCCAGCGGAGTGATGGGAAACACGACTTCCGGGTCTGGAACGCTCAGCTTATCCGGTACGCTGGCTACCAGATGCCTGATGGCACCATCAGAGGGGACCCTGCCTCGGTGGAGTTCACCCAGGTACCAGATCCAGCCTAGCCGGGTGGCGGGATGGAGCCCAGTAGGGGGAAGGGGTCTGGACCTGAAGACTCACTGGGCCTTTCTTGCCTCCAGCTGTGCATCGACCTGGGTTGGAAGCCCAAGTATGGTCGCTTTGACGTGGTGCCTCTGGTTCTTCAGGCTGACGGCCGTGACCCTGAGCTCTTCGAGATCCCACCTGACCTCGTGCTTGAGGTGCCCATGGGCCACCCCAAGTAAGCAGGCTGAGAACGCTGGGGGCGTGAGTCAACATGCATGTCCCTCTCCTTCCCTAAGTGGGACCTCAGCCCTCAGGCCCCTCGCACCCCTTCCCTGAGGCCCAGCAGCAGGTGATGCCCAGAGAGCTAACTTTCAGGGTCACCATAGTCACCCTTGCTTAGCACCTCTGCACTGGTGTCTTGGGCCTCAGACTTATGAGGGTTTGTGAGGGTGGGGGTGAAGCAGAGGCTTAGACAGACGGGGTCCTAGGAACTTGGGAAGCAGTGACTTTGGGAAAGGAACCCTTGAAAGGCTGTGAGATTCTCACACTGAGCAGTGCAGGCCTCTTTTGCTTTCCTGCCAATAATCTTAGCTGTCCCTCTTCTGGTGAAAGTATAGGGCTACGGTGATTTCAGTAGCTCATCTGGTTCGGTCCCTGCTCCAGGCAACTCTCATAATTACAAAAATACCTCCATATATTGATGGTATATGGGGTATAAAAATACCTCCATATGTCCTATGCAGCAGGCATTGAGCTGGGCTCTTCTTTTGTCCTTTGAATTTACTAACTTCAGTCTTACCTCAGGGCCTTTGCACTTGCCGTTCCCTCTGCCTGACATGCCCTTTCCTCAGAATTTTGTAGGGTTCATTTCTTCTCGTCAGTGAAGTATTTCCCGAATGTTGCCCCACCGAGAAGCCTCTGCTGAACACCCAGTCTAGAGCAGTCACCCTCAATCTCTAACACATCACCTTGTTTTTATTTTCTTATTTGTTTGTTTACCTGTTTAGACTCTGGACTTTAAGTGCCATGCAAATAGGGATCTTGCCTTTCTGATTCAGCTGTATATCCCCCGCACCTAGCAGGGTGCCTGGTCTATAATTGGTGCTCAGTCTTAAATATTCTTGAAATAAATTAATATGCAAATGAATGATACTGTTATCTTCACAATCCCATGAGTTTGGTGCTATTATCTCTCTTTTGCTGGTGGGGATACTGAGGCTCAGAGAGTCTAAAACACATCCCCTGGTCACACAGGTTGTAAGTAGTAAGGCGGAACTTGAACCTAGACTTTCTTACACTGGAGTCCTTAACCATTTGTTCTTTTGGGTTCTCACCATTTAGCAAGGGCCTATCACATACTTGATGCTTGTATGTGTCTACATGGATGAATGCTAATGAATGAGTGATACCTAGCGGGCCCAGTTCGCTCCTCCAGGTGGGATGAACTTACAGATCAACACTTTGGAAAGGAGTTTTCTTGGTTAACTTTTTCTGAAGCTTCTTTTTGGGGGATTGAGGGTGTTTTGCAAAAGTGCAGGCCCCGGTTGCCACTGGCTCTGCCTCCCTGCCAGGTACGAGTGGTTCCAGGATCTGGAGCTGAAGTGGTACGCCCTGCCTGCCGTGGCAAACATGTTGCTTGAGGTGGGGGGCCTTGAGTTTCCGGGGTGCCCCTTCAATGGCTGGTACATGGGCACGGAGATCGGGGTCCGGGACTTCTGTGATGTCCAGCGCTACAACATCTTGGAGGTAATGAGGACCACCCAGCTGGCCAGCTGGAGGTGTGAGCCTGTGGACAGGGTCCCAAGGACTGACTCACCCCCATTTCTCTGCCTCTCCAGGAAGTGGGCAGAAGGATGGGCCTGGAAACGCACAAGCTGGCGTCACTCTGGAAAGACCGGGCTGTCGTTGAGATCAATGTCGCTGTGCTTCACAGTTTCCAGGTATATTTTGTGTCTTGTGGGTCTGAAGACTTTCTGCTTAGAAGCTCACCTGCTTAGAAGCTCATCTCGTGTGTGATTTTCCCCTCAGAGCATTGTTCATTTATTCATACATCCGACGAGCATTAAATAGCCAGTTTGTGCCAGGCACTGTGCTAGGTGCTGGGGATGCAGAGACAAATAAGCCCTCGTACTCACTCTAGGTTTCTAGTGTAAACATGAATGCCTGTAGCAACAGGCAGCTCCTTCCCTCCTAAGGCTGGTCAATCCCGGCACTTGAACACTTAATCCTGACCCTTCTCAATTCATCAAATGCTCCACTCCTGGAAATTTCGCACCCTCTCTTCTGTGTCACCAGTGTCTCCCTCTCTGCTGGAACATGCCTGTCAATGATCAGTAGGCTGCAGTGGTTCCTGTCTCAAAGAAATGAATGACCACTGACCATGCAACTCCCAGCTATGACCTTGTTTTTCTGCTCCGTGTAGCGAAGCCCTTCAACGAGCTCATCATTCTTCCTCATCCCCCAGCTGCTCCAGTCTGGCTTTTCTCCTCCAATCCGCCAGTTATCCTGGAATTCTTGCTGTTTTTCAAACTCACCAAGATGGCTCCCACCCAGGCCTGCGCACTTGCTTTTCCTCAGCCTAGAGCACGCTTCCCACAAGCCATCCCATGACCGGCTACTTCCTTTCATCCGGGTCTTGACTGTCATCTCCGGGTAGCCCTCCCTGACCACACCATGCAAAACGGCACCTCGCCCCGCCTCCCTCCTGTCTCTTAGTCCTTTAATTCTGCCTTTTCTTCATAATACCTATCAGCTCCTAATATGACGTAGCACACGGACTTCTCTCTTTGTTGTCTGTTCCTCCCACTGAAATGTCAGCTCCACGAGGCAGGGCCTTGCTGTCTCGTTTGCTGCTGTCCACCTGGAGTCTAGAAGGGTGTCTGGCCCACGGTAGATGCTAAAGAAGAATCTGTATTCAGTGAATGAGAGCCCATGTCCACCTGAACAGTGGCTGCTCTTGCTTCCCTACGTGGAGCACATGGCCAGCCCTTGGGCCCAGACACAGCAGGGTGTTCCTGTGGGGGACGGAGTCCTCTGTCTGTCTGCTGCTCTTACTCATATAAGCACCCTCCTTCCTTTTGGGAAGGAGGAGTGGGCATAAAGATATTACTTTAGAAGCTAAGACCATCTCCACAAACCTGGCAGATGCCCTAGAGGCCACACCACTGGGCAGAGAGTCATTCATTCATTCATTCACTCAGTAAAGTTTTACTGAACATTTTCCAGGTGCCACACAGTAGGCTGGGCCAAGGATTTGGATGGTGAACAAAACAGACAAAAACCCTGTCCTTGTGGGACGGTGTGGGTTGCTGACATTAAACGAATACCCAGTAAATATATATGATCACATACTGTTCCCAAGGGCTGGTCACCCCATAGGCAGGTCAAGCTAGTGCTTGATTGGAAGCACCGGAAGAGCCCCTGGGGCTGGCTCAGCTCCGGAAGGCCTGCCGGCCACGGACCGCACATCCTGGCTCCTGGGGACTCCCAGCGGGAGCCCTGACCCTGGCAGGATGCAGATATGTCCCAGAAAGTCTGCTGGTCCTCAGCCGTGGCCTGAGCACTGCTGGCCACATGCCTCTAGCGCCTGAGAGTCTCCGGGACTTCCCTGCGATCCTCCTTCAGGATAAACTCCAAAAGACTTGGCCCTGTTTCCTCATCTGTAGAACGGAGATAATCATAGCACCTCCTTCACTAGGTTACTGTAAGAATTAAATGAAAATATATGTAAAATGTTTAGGTGCCCTGCCTGGCTCAAAGTGACCATTCAGTAAGAATTAGTTTTGTTGTTATTTCTGTTTATTATTTTTGCCCCATCATTATCACAGCTATGATCATCAGCCCTGGAGCTTAAAACTGGTCTGGCATCCAGGAGCTGCTACGTGCGCATGTAGATTCTAGAAGGTGTAGCTGGGCCTCCTGGGCTCTCCGTTAGCTGGTTCCTCTCCTGGCCTTGACTCACGCAGGGTCTCCTCCAGGAGTGCCCATCCCCTGCCTAACTTGTACCCATCTCTCAAGACCCACCTCCTCATAGAAGCCACCTCTGAAATCCCCCATCTCTCCTGCACCCCCGTCAGCACCCACACTCACCCCCACCATAGGCTAACTTCTGTCAGACCACATGAAACAGCAGACTGGCTTCTGCCTCCTGTGGTTAGAATGTGATCTCATGTAGGGAAAGGCCCCATCTTTCATCATCTCTAGCCTGTGCCTTATACAATGCCTGGCAGATAGAAATAATAACAGTAGCTAACATTTACTGAGCACATTCTATGCTTTGCTTATATTAATGTATTGCATCCTTTCGACAACAACATGATATAGAAACTGTTAGGGTCCCCATTTTAGAGAAGAGGAAACTGAGGTTCGGTGAGGTTAAGGTCGCAGATATGAGGCCAAGGTGTGAACCGCTACACTAAACAGAAGTCTCTTAACTGACTGAGTTGCCCCAGGTGTTGAGGGGTGGGGTTGCCCTTGCTGGTCGTCCCAGGAAGGCTCCGACCCCCTTAGCTTCCGATTTCAGGATGTGGGTCACTATGGCGACGCGTCTTCCAAGTGCTGCGGTTCCCCCAGGTCTTCGGCTCTCCTCAGCGTGTCTGGCTCCTTGGCTGGGAGAGCCACACCTTGGGGGAAGCGGCCCCTGGGACTCTCTACCAGCAGGTGGCACAGAGGCACTGTGACTTGACGTCCAGCATCCAGAGTGTGCCACTTGTTGGGAGTTTGGGGAGACTTGCGGGCATGGCCTGAGAAGCCGGACGCTGCCCCCAGAGGGCCGAGGGGAAGCCCCCACGTGACCTGTGGGCTGACTCTGCCTCTTTGGCGGTTTCTTGGGCTCCTTCAGAGGCTCTGAAAGTGCCTTCCATTTGAGTATTTATTTTCAGCAGTGTTCGGGGTGGGGAGCAGGAGGAATTACTGTCCCATTTTGTAGATTGCACGGCCTGCCCATAGTCCATCCGGGAACCCTGCGGCCAATTATCCCCTGATTACCCGGTCCCTTGTCTCAACTCCCTGTCTTGCCTTCTTCTGATGTAGAAGCAAAATGTGACCATCATGGACCACCACTCAGCCGCAGAGTCCTTCATGAAGTACATGCAGAATGAGTACCGCTCCCGAGGGGGCTGCCCAGCTGACTGGGTTTGGCTGGTCCCCCCGATTTCTGGCAGCATCACCCCCGTGTTCCACCAGGAGATGTTAAACTATGTCCTGTCCCCTTTCTATTACTACCAGGTAAGGGGGGGCCTTCCTCCCCCCTCTGTCTTGGGAGCTCAGGGGTGGAGAGAGCGCATGTCTGCATGTGACTCATGTGTGTGTGTGTGTGTGTGTGTGTGTGCGTGCTCACTCATGTAGGACACGTGGGGGAGGGTCGGGGACACAGAGACATATTTTTAATGATGTCAGGCTTTGCTCAGGGATGCCGAGCAGCTACTGTCCCTTTCCCCAGAGAGTGGGACTGAAGGGGTTTAAGCTCCTGATGGTGACCAGCATTACCCCTGCCTGCGTGGGAGGGCTGTAAACAGTCACACAGTTTAGCAGTGAAGAGCTTGGCTCCTGGGTCAGACACACCCGGGGATGATTCTGTCACCCGCTAGCTGTATGATCTTGGGTGGGTCATTTCACCCACCTGAGCCCTGGTGTTCTCATCTCTAAAAGGGATGGACGTTGATTCCATGATAGGAGGTTGTGTTGCTGACATGAGCCGGTGCCCAAGCACAGCGTGCACTCAGGGACCATTGCCTGTTGAAATGAGTTCAGTTTTTGTCAAAAACGACTTTGGTTAGATTTGGGGAAGAGCTTCCTTACTCGAAAGGTGGTAAGCAGGGTGACTTATTGCCTGGGACAATTTATACCTGCTATCACAGCACCTCTTTTTACTTTCAAAGGTATCCCAATTTGGACTATACGTTATATAGTCTTCCAGGTGCTAAGCTCCCAAAATGAAAGAGAAGTGGGGCCTTTCTCTTCCTGAGGGACACTGATGGGAATAAAACCAGCTGACCGTCTGCCATATGCAGGTGCTGTGCTGGGCCCTGGAGCTACAGCTCTGAGGAAGACGCAGCCCTCCCTGCAGGGCTTCCAGTGAGGGGGCCTGGGGATAGGGCCTCTCACCCCCGGCTCACGAAAGACAAGGAGGGTTCTCTGTCTCTCCTGTATCCCCAAGCCCAGGCCGAGCCAGGTTCTACTTTGCCCTCAGGTCTGCCTTCTTTTCTGCAGGTGGAGGCCTGGAAAACCCACATCTGGCAGGATGAGAAGCGGAGACCCCGGAAAAGAGAGATTCGATTCAAAGTCTTGCTTAAGTACGTGGGAGCGGCCGGTGTCGACACCTGAACTGCAGCCCTTCCTTCTAGTCAGCCTGCTTCCCAGGCCTTCAAGGGCAGGAACGGAGAGGAAAGATGATCTTTACGGGCTTTGGCTCCCAGAGGTCTGGACACCGGGTCTGAGTGTGCCCGGCCACCACCGTCCCAGCCTTTCCTCTCCTCCATTTTCCCACAGGCGTTGAGTAGCGGCTTGAGTGGGTGGGGAAGGACCAGGGGGGCGAGTCGGGGTTGACAGCTGTGAGAAACGTGGGCTCTTTCTCCTCGACCCGCCCCACTGTAAACGCTGCCCCCTTTCCATTCTCCTGGGAGCCCATGTTCCCTGCACAGCCCGCCCAGCGCTCAGGGTCTGTCTGTCCCCACAGGGCCGTGCTTTTCGCCTCGGCGCTGATGCACAAGACCGTGGCGTCCCGAGTGAGAGCCACCGTCCTCTTTGCCACCGAGACCGGAAAGTCAGAAACCCTGGCCCGGGACCTAGGGAACTTGTTCAGCTGCGCCTTCAACCCCAGGGTAGGCAGCTCGGCGGGACGCGCGCGGCTTCCTCTGCCTGTCTGCCGAGAGGCCTGAGACGAGTTGAATGACTGCTCTGCTCCTGCGTGTCCCAGAGCACATTGTATGCACATTGTAAATCTGAGACGGAAGGATAGATTTGTGTCCAGGGTTTCCCAAGTTCACACAGTAAGCAAGTTTTCATAGTGTTCCAGGGGCTGCAGTTTGAGAAACACTTTCCTAGTGAGTCCAAGTCTCAATATACACGAGCTGCCCTAGATGAATTTTATTCGTATTTATTGAACACCTCCTATGAGGGTGCGGTGCCACATGTGAAGAGGGCAGAGGAGGAATAAGATGCAGGCAAGTGAGTCAGAGCCCTAAGGGGTGAGTCATTCATCCCAGCAGCGGCGGATTTTATCCTCCATGGCTGTAGGCTTCTGAGTCAGGCAGGTCTGGGTGGAGCAGTGAGGCCGTGACCCATTCCACGCGGTCAGCCTCAGGCAGAAGGCTTGGGTTCCTGAGCTGCCAAAGGAGCCATCATTTCCGTAACCCGCTCATCCCTGGTTTGTGGAAAGTATGTCCACACACTCCAAACAGCAGTGGAAGCGGTGGGAAGTGCTTTGATCGGGACACGCGGTGTCCTGGAGGCAGGCCCCCCGGGTTTGCTGATGGGTTCGCGGTGGGCCTTGAGGCGGGCAGGAGAGTCGAGGAGGGTGTGTTCAGTGGGTTCATCTGACAGGACCTGTTAAGCACTCGCCTCCTCCGTGCCCGCCTGTGATGGGATGGGGATGGGTGCTCAGAGATGGTAAAGGGGGCTCCAGGCCTGGGAGGGGAGGGAAGCACTGGCTGCCTGGGGAGGGTGTGGAGGGCTCCAGCTTGGGGACGCAGGCCTGACATCCGCTCTGGGTGCCATGCAGGTTCTCTGCATGGATGAGTACAGGCTGAGCGACCTGGAGGAGGAGCAGCTCCTGCTGGTGGTGACCAGCACGTTTGGGAATGGAGACTCCCCCGGCAACGGCAAGGTGGGTGGCCCGGGTCCCGGTGGTCCGGGGGATGGAGGGCCTGAGGAGACCAAGAAAAGGATCTGGGGGATTCGGCGTGTCCGAAGAAGGAGTAAGAGCTCAGATCCCTCTGCTCTGCCCTGAAGTCAGCCATTCGCTGGCCTCCTTCGTGATTACCGCCGCGTGGGTACGCCGCCTTCCCTGTGACATCCTTCCTATATTTCAGTGACTTGACCTGCCTTTTTAAATTCAAAAATTTATGTTTAAAGGACACTTCTATCTCCCTCACAAATAGGAAGCCAGCAAAAAATAAATCCAATGAAAGCCAAAGTGACTGAATTTTGGCTAGACACCGTTGCCTAAGCATGCCTGGTTTGTTTTTTAAAAAGAGTAATAGGCAGGTATGAGAGATATGTTAAGGCTCCGTTAGCACCAATCTGAGACTTTCTCCCTAGTGTTCAGAAGGACAAAAAGTAACAATCAAAACAGGAATAACCTGAAAAGAATTACAGAAAAGAGAATACTTTCTTACCATGTGATTCGACACTATTTCCACTGGGTCATGGACCATCTAAAATGATCTCGAGTTGCTGGGAAGTCAGAGGCTATGGGATCGGTCGTCACTCTTACCAGGTTCCAGACAGGAAGACAGGCTGAGCCCACGTTAGGAGAGCCTCTGGAGGGGTCCTGCGCCAAGGCAGGCCCCCCTCTGCCAGCCGGATGGGCTGGGGGCGGGCTGTCTGGGCCGCCCGCGAGGGCTGGGCCGCAGGAGTTGTCCCTGGGCTCCTCCTAAACCACCTCCCACGCGAAGCTCCTGAGCCTCTGCCGGGTGGCCAGTTCCTAAGCGGGCCGCCGGAAGTGAACAGAAAGCAGTGCTTTCATCAGTCCTGTCCTGAGAACTCTGTGGTTCTCTCTGTCTAGAAACTGAAGAAACGCCTCTTCATGCAGAAGGGACTCACTAACAAGTTCAGGTGAGGCTTCCTCCACTCCCACTCGTCCGAGCCCTGCCTTCTGGGCCCAGAGGCTGGGTTCCGGGCCGGTACTGGCTCTTCCCTGGGATGTCCATGAGCTCAGAGTGCGTTGGGGGCCAAGTGGGGGACACCAAGTCCCTGTCACAGGTCTGCCCACCCAGTGTAGGTTTGGTCATGGGAGTTGGTGACAAGGCTGGGAGCCAGGGAGGACGTGGAGGGGGCGGGCGCTGTGCCGGCGGATCATGTGCCCGGCTGGCGTGGGAGTGTCCGAGGCTGGGGGTGCTGGTGATGCCTGCTTGGGGGCCTCCCGCCGTCCCCACGTCCGTGTCTTCCTTGGGCAGGTATGCTGTGTTCGGGCTCGGCTCCAGCATGTACCCTCAGTTCTGCGCCTTTGCTCACGACATCGACCAGAAGCTGTCCCAGCTGGGCGCCGCCCAGCTCGCCCCGACGGGGGAAGGGGACGAGCTCCGTGGGCAGGAGGAGGCCTTCCGCAGCTGGGCTGTGCAGACCTTCAAGGTCAGTTCACGGCCGGGGCTGCCCCACAGCGTGGGTAGGGACACGGCGGCGCGTTCGTACCCTAGACATCTGCGCCAAGCATCGGGCTGTCTTGCAGGCACGTCCCAGGTGTGGTCACTGCTGCACTTGCCCAGCCCCCAGAGCTCCACTTAAGCGTGTGTCCCCTGCATGGGAAAGAGTGACTCAGACACCTCCCTGCCCTCTGGGCGCTCTGGTTTAAGATCTTTTCCCCTCTGATCATCCAGGTCACCCTCTACAAACGTGTTTCACTCTCCCAGCCTCAGAGAGCTTGGGCAGGGGGCCATTCAGTTGAGTTCTTTGGACCTGTCTCAGTATCTCTGTAGGTCTTTATCTCCTGTGGCCTGGTCGCACTGATTGAGAGAACTCCTCATTTAAGCAAGAGTTTCACCCCACAGTGGTGCATAAGAGAACAGCCGGCGTCGGGGGCAGACATGGTTCCGAGCCCGGGCTTCCTCCTCATGATTCCACGTCAGGAAAACGGGCATGATCAGACCCGTCTCGTGGCATGGGCACGCCGAGGAGGTGGTGTCGATCTTAATCGTCGTAATAACAGCAACAGCTGCTCTGTGCCAAGCCCGGCCGCCTCTTTAAGTCCTCACAACAGCCAGTCAGATGAGCACTTAGCTCAGTCATAAGGGCCCCAAAAATGGCCCCGATGGTGGTGGCGCTCATGCCAATGCTGATTATTAACACCAGTCGGCTCATCTTCTTCCAGGCAGCCTGTGAGACGTTCAGTGTCCAAGGCAGACACTGCATCCAGATTCCCAAGCTCTACACCTCCGATGTGACCTGGGACCCGCACCACTACAGACTCGTGCAGGACTCACGGCCTTTGGACCTCAACAAAGGTGGCTGCCCCTGCACCCCACGGCTTGTTGGCCCTTCCTGCTGGGGTGGGATCTCTCAGCCCCGGGCATGTTGGCGAGGACACCACTGGACCCTCTGAACAGAGGCTGCTGGCCTAGGGCTGCCAGACATTTCTCTCCAAGAGCCCGCTGGGGTGCGAGACTTGAGAGCCCACCCTGTCCGGGGGAGGCTGCTTTAGGAGAAGCCCGGGGAGGGCGGTGGGGAGAGAAAAGGTAGCCGGTGCCAACGGAGGGCCTCCTGTGTGCCTGGCACTGTGTGGGGCTCTCCCTCCCGCTGCCCCCCCACCGCAAGCCGTCCAGCTCCAATGGCAGCCGGGTAAAGAACGCTTTCTGCAGACGCAGTTCCAGGCTGCCGGCCGTGAGCGCTCCCCAGCGCCCTCTGGACGCTGTGCCTCCACCTTGTACCATGAGTACCGCGGTCCTGAAGGCCTCTGCACGTTTAGGATATTCCCCACTTCAGCCGTGCCCACCTGCAGATCCTGAGTCAGGGGATGTCCTAGAAATCCCCACATCTGGGCAGCTACAATGCATTTCCCTCCTCTAGCAGCAGGACAACCAGCCGCTGTCAGACCAGTGGTCTTGGGATTCAGAGACACAGTAGGAAAGAAGGGAGGAAACCCCAGCACCACCACAGTGGGGCGCCCTGGTGGCCCCTGGGTGGAATTGACTCTGACACGTGGAGGCTGCCTCCACCGCACCGAGGGGCCACTCGGCCACTTTGCCGTTTCTCTGTCCCTACAGCCCTCGGCAGTATGCACTCCAAGACAGTGTTCACCTTGAGGCTCAAGTCCAGGCAGAATCTACAGAGTCCGAAATCCAGGTAGGGTTGAGTACAGGGCTTCTTGTGCGATGTCCCAGATTTCTTTTTTTAATGAAGGGAAGACCAGGGCAAGTGGGTCTGTGAGGAGCGAAGTATCCGCTGGCGTTAGCAGTGACCCGTCGGCAGGACCAGCCTGACCTTTAAGTCTGGTGTCCGTTAACCGTGCGCCAGTTTCTGAGCTTGGGAACTAGGCACCTGCCCCCTCCCTGTCACTTCACTCTCTCACCAAACCAGGAGGGCAAGAGACACGCACACCACGTGGGTCTTTCTTGAGAACTTTCAGGAAAAGACTTTTTGAGGAAGGACATTTCCCTGCCAGGGTAAGCGAGTGTGTGGATTCCTTGTGGGCTTCATTTATCTGTTCCATCCATCACCATTCATTAGGAAAATGGGGCTTTACTCTAACAGAAACCAGACTAGTGCTGGAGACAAGGAAAGGTTTGTCCCAAAGCTCACGTATCTCCCAGGAGTCTCTCTTCAGGCAGAGTCTGTGGTCTGGCCCTCATGGGCTCAGGACGGCGGCACAGGGAGAAGCCGCAGGCCTGGTCAGCCCCAGGGGACACCAGTGTCCCAAGCTCATGGAACCAGGCAGGAAAATGAGAAGAGGGCACGTTTCCTGGGGAAACCGGCCCATCCGTTAGGGAGCTCTAGAGGAAATCCTGGTGGCGTCACCAAAGGCTTCTTTTTCCCTTCTCCAGCCGTACCACCCTCCTGGTGGAACTCTCCTGGGAGGGCAGCCAAGCTCTGAGCTACCTGCCTGGAGAGCACCTCGGGGTTTTCCCAGGCAACCAGCCGGCCCTGGTCCAAGCCATCTTGGGGAGAGTGCTGGAGGGCCCTGCTCCACACCAGCCTGTGCGCCTGGAGACCCTGGGCGAGAACGGTGAGCCCCATGCACAGAGCCATGCCTGTGGGTGGCCCCAGCCTCCTCCTGCTCATCAGCCAGCCTGGCTGCTGGGCTCAGCCCGCAGCGGCTAATCCTGTCCTGGCCTGCTGGGCGGGCCACCCACGCTGGGGCACAAGCAGCCTGACAAGCAGTCCTTGATTGGCTGGCAAGCCAACAAGGAGGGATGCTTCCTGGGGACTGCCCAGCACCAGAGGCCGTGCCGGCTTCCCTTTCATTCTTCTGCTCACCTGGCCAACAAAAAAATGATTTATTTTTTCATCGAAATTTTAACTTGTATCTATATATCAGGCAGGCTCTGGACTACAAAAATAATGAGACTCAGTGTCTGCCTCAGAAAGCTCACTACCTGGTACAGGAGGCAAATGCATGAGAGTGTTCAGAACAGTAATAACTATCTACTAACAGCAGCAGCTAGCTTTGTTGGGGCATGACTACGTGCCAGCACTTCCCAGGCACTGCCTCTCCTTCCCGCAGTGGGCACGTGTGCAGCTTGCTTGTAGACATAGCCGAGAAATGTGGAAACAGTGTAAAGCTGGTGAGCTCTGAAGGTTCAAGTCCCTGATCCATCGCTTCCTAGCTGTGTAGCCTTGGCCATATGAGTCAGCGTCTCGGGGACTTATTTCTTTGTCTCTACAATAGAGATAACTGAGCCTTCTGTGTAGGGTTGCTGTGAAGACCAAATGAGTAGGTGCGTGTGCAATCTTCAGCACGAGTCCTGGCACCTAATAAATGCAGGAATGGAGCCATGTCCGTTTCCTACAGGCTCATGAACATTTGTCCAGGTCAGAGAAGGGGCGACTACGCCCTGGGAGCTTCCCTGGATCCCCAAATGCACAACCTTCTTGCATTTCCATGGCATTCGACTGTCATAGTGCTTCCCCACCTTCCCTGGGTAGTGGGCAGGGGCAGCCGTGGGTGACCAGGGCAGTGGGGCTCCTCCCGGCCGTCCTCACCGGGGAGGAGACCTTTCCTAGGAAGGGTTCAGAGCCCTACCTTCCTGCACTAAGGTGAGGCTCTCGGTCTTCACGCCGAGCATGGGGTGACGGGCACAGGAGAGGGAACGTAAGGAATCAACAAGCCAGCCTTGCAGCCCACAGGAATAGCCCCCAACCTTTGCGCCCTGTGACAGTGATGCCTCCAAAGAGTGCGCACCCCTTCAAGGAGAGACCCAAACAGGAAAGTGGAGAATCAGAGAAGCAAAGTGGCTTTGTCCCCCTCTGTCCAGGGGAACATGAGAGAGGCTAAAACTTGGGGATGAGGGGACAGAGAGGTCCTGTGACTGTGGGGAGACAGATGATGTTGGTCAGGCCTTGGGTTCAGATGAACAAATGTAATACTAATGTTTCAGCGAATATTTGTGGAGCACCTGTGTACCAGACACCATGCCAACGATTACACACGCACCATTTCATTCGGCGCTCTTACAAACCCAGCAGGCCGGCTTTGTTATCACATGCATTTCACAGAGACAGAACCTGGCGCTCAGAGTGTTCAGCACCCAGTTAGGAAGTGGGGGCCTCGGGTTTGAGCCCAGGCCTACTGGCTCCAGCATCCACACAGTGACTGCTCTGCATATGGCCTCCTGGGACTCCTTGAGGCTTCCTACCTCGCTCTGGGCTGATGTGCTGCTCACCCAGTCCCTCTTACAGCACCCCAGGGGACTGCAGTCATGGGCTTTTCTCTAAATGGACAACAGGCATCTGGTGTGTACATCAGTCTTGGGGGGGTTTAGTCACTGTGACTCTCGTTCGCTGGGGGTGTTTTGCTAAACTTCAGGTCTGGGCCAGAAAGGGACTTACTCTGGTGCATAGTTTTGTAGGACTGTGTCCACCTGGGTGCCCTTTGGAGAGCTGTTGGTCTGCCTTCCCTGGCAGCCTTGTCTCTGAGTGCCTCCTTCCTGTACGTGAGTTGGGCACATGAGTCCTTTTGCTGTTCCTGAAGCCAGAACTTCAGGGTCTTCTTTCCACTACAGCTGGAGGGTGAGGGTGTCTGCCTCAAAGGTCTCATCACCTTTTGGGAAACTAAATGGGGCCTTGTTTCTATCCTGACTCCTTCCTTCCCCATCCAGGCAGATACTGGGTGGGGGACAAGCGGCTGCCCCCCTGCTCCCTCAGCCAGGCCCTCACCTACTTCCTGGACATCACCACCCCCCCAACCCAACTGCTGCTCCGAAAGCTGGCCCAGCTGGCCACCGAGGAGACGGAGAAGCAGAGGCTGGAGACCCTGTGCCAGGTAAGGATTGGGGCTGGTGGGCAGGCAGGGGCGGTGCCCCAGACCTGGGGGTGCCTAGAGTCCAGGCTGGTCGTTAACCCCCAAGGGGACCTGCCCATCTCCCCGAGGTGAGACCTGTCAGCGGCTGGTGGGAAGTCAGGCACACTCTCCCACCCCTTCTCTAGGGTGCAGGCGCATTGAGTGAACTGAATTCTTCTGTCTACAGGAGGTAACTAACGGGCAGTTTGTCAGTAGTCAGCTGGGAAAGGAGAGCTGCCGTGTCTTCCTGTCTTTGTACTCCCCAAACCCAGGGCAGCCTGGAACTCAGGAGTGTTAGAGGAGGGATGGAGTGGATGCCGAGGCTATTAGACATAGTGACAGACAGGGAGCTGAATCCGTGAAATAATGAGATGGTGAGCTTTGATGGGTCAAATTCCTGATCCATCGCTTATGAGCCCCGTGGCCTACAGCCTGTGAGTTAACCTCTTGAGGCTTTCTTGCTTTGTTCTAAAATCGAATGCGGGGCACCCCGAGTCACTCACACCGCCCTTCGCTTCCAGCCCTCAGAGTACAGTAAGTGGAAGCTCACCGAGAGCCCCACGTTCCCGGAGCTGCTGGAGGAGTTCCCCTCCCTGCAGGTGCCTGCTAGCTTCCTGCTCTCCCAGCTCCCGCTCCTGAAGCCCCGGTACTACTCCATCAGTTCCTCCAGGGACCGCGCGCCCACGGAGGTGCACCTCACCGTGGCTGTGCTCCTGTACCGCACCCGAGGTAAGGCGGAGGCAGACGCTTGGGAGCCGCCCAGCTGCTCCTTAACGGGCAGCCGTTCAACATCCTTGAGCCTCAGTCCCATCGGCTGCCAACCCAGCAGCTCCAGGAGGTGTGGGGAGAGGCCACCACGAGCCAGGCACCGAGCGAGCACCTGCGTATACGTACTATGGGAACCACGGGAGGTGCTTCCTGCGCATCTTCCCAGTGAGGAAACAGGCACAAAAAGGTGAAGATACTTGTTCAGAGTCATACTGAACAAGTTTACTTGTTCGAAGTAGAGAACTGAGATTCAGCCCCAGGTAGTCTGACTGGTGGGTCCAAATTCTTAACCACCCCACTGCACTCCACTCTTCTACTGTCGGACCATTTAATGAGATTCAATGTGCAGAGCCCCCCGCACTCAGTGGGAACCCATTCATTATTAGTCTTCCTGACAGTCCAGCCTGAATGTAAGGACGCTTCTGCCTTGCTTGTTCACACTCACTCACTCACTCAGCAATGATTTGTTTCAGGCCTCTCTCTCCTTGGCACTGTGGTGGGTGTGGAAATATGACATGGCCCTGCTGGCGGGGAGCTTCTCAGCTAGAGGGGGCAGTGGGGAAGATACGCAGGACAGACAGTCGTCCTTACGCAGGTGCTCAGGTGGAAAGCGCGGGGCGCTATGAGGGCAGAGGGTAAGGAGACGTTCCTGTAGACTGGGAGATCCAGCCCGTGTCCGCCTGGATGGACCGTGCCCCTGCCCGGCCCTCTGTGGCTGAGCACTGCCTGGACCCACACCCCGGAGCCTTCTGTGCCCTGAGAAGCAGGATCACACCGTTTCTAAGCCCTGGGAAGAGACTCTTAATTTGCTTTGCCAGAGAACATTGGCACAGGCCAAGTCTCCGTCCTTGGATGGGGAGAGGAGAAACAGGGAGGTCCTGGAGAGCAGGATTCCATCCGGAGAACAGCAGGGGGATTTCTCACCTGGGTTGGAGGTCCCCCAAATGCGGGGCCCTTGGGAAGGGAGCAAAACCCAAGGAAAGCTGGGGTTTCCACAAGCTGAGAAGGGGCCCCTGGGGGAGACACATGTCAGCGCAGACCAGAACGCACACGAGTTTGTCCACCACCCAGGGTTCCTAACCCAGGAGGGGCTGTACTAACTCACGTAGTCGCTGGCACAGTGACTCTGGCCACCCTGAGGGGCCACTTTGGGCTGTCACTGGAGCTGAATGGTGAGTTGGGCGGGTCCCTGGGGAAAGTCTTGGAAGGAACAGTGGCGTGGGAGTCGGGAAGCTGAGCTGGGACCCTATTCTACTGGTAGCTGAGTGACCTGTAAAGTCACTTTCCCTTCCCGAGACTTGTTTCTGCGGTGGCAAGAGGAGAGGCTTGCGTCCTCCCCAAGTCCCTTTCAACTTGTGCCAGCCCTGGGAGGCTACAGCGTGGATCTCAGAACCAGGAGAAACACAGTGCCCTCGTTAGTGCCCAGAGGGCCTGTGTGGGCAACAGGGGGAGGCGCCCAGTGCAGGAAGGGCCGCAGGGATGGCCCTTACGCAGGGGGAGGGGCAGTGTCCGTCAGGTCTTCGCTGCCTTGCAGATGGCCAGGGTCCCCTGCACCACGGTGTCTGCAGCACTTGGCTCAACAACCTGAAGCCCCAAGACCCGGTGCCCTGCTTTGTGCGAAGGTGAGGGCCCCCTCCAGTCTGTCCGTCCTGGGACCACGCCCACCGGCCCCCAGGAGTTCTGGGTCGAAAGGGAGAGATGTGGGGTTTGGATGCCACCTGGGCCCCTTGGCCCATAAAGACGACACTGGGGTCACAGTGGGCCTCTCCATTCTGTCTCCATGCTATACAGCACGGCCAAGTCTCTAGGAGGGGCAGAGATGGCAGTGGTGGTGAGGCTCTTTTTCAAAAGGACCCAGAGTGAGGGGATGATATGTGGCTGGACAGGGGAAATGAAGCAACCTGCAGAATTTAGGAAATCAAGTTTGAGGAGTTGTCTTCTCCACCCCTCCAACATGACCCATCCCAGCGCTCCCAGCTCCTGCGCTGTGTGTGCATCCGTCCCAGGGCGTGTGAAGATGCAGGCCTCTCTCTTCTGTCCCTTCAGTGCCAATGGCTTCCAGCTCCCGGAGGACCCCTCCCGTCCTTGCATCCTCATCGGGCCAGGCACGGGCATCGCCCCCTTCCGCAGTTTCTGGCAGCAGCGGCTCCATGATGTCCAGCACAAAGGTACAGCTGGAGGGCTCCCAGTGGGTGAGGAGGGGCATCAGGTGGCCAGCACCTACCTGGGAGAACTGGGGCTTCACAGGGGTGTTGTTGCACCAGCCCACAATATTTTTCCTGGCCCTGCCCCCAAATTGACATCAGCTTGTGCAGACAAATGACCTGGGCTTCAGTTTCCTTATCTGTGAAGTGGGGACAACACTAGACGGGGTACTTGGGAGAATGAGAATTCAGACTGGGCACGGGGCTCCCAGGCCTTGGCCACTGCCGCCCTCTGGTGGCCATCCTGGTAACTGCAGCCTGCTGGGTCTTGCAGGGCTTCGGGGAGGCCACCTGACCCTGGTGTTCGGGTGCCGCCGCCCGGATGAGGACCACCTCTATAAGGAGGAGATGCTGGAGATGGCCCGGAACGGGGTGCTGCATGAGGTGCACACAGCCTATTCTCGCCTGCCTGGCCAGCCCAAGGTAAATGTGGTAGCTGTCCGTGCACTGGGTGCAGCATTAAAAGCAGACTGGCGGGTGCCCTGGCTCCTAAGCTCCCTGCCTCTCGGAGCCTCCATCTCTGATTTCTGAACCAGAAGCAGTTACCCGCTAAGGGTCACACAATGGGTTAATCCCCTGTGCCCAGCCTAGAGGCCCTCCCCCAGGGTCCATAGCTGCCCGGGAGAGGTGGTCAGCTGCTGCTCCCAGCATGGCCTGCTGCTGGGCTCATTTGCGCCATGAGCCGGGAGTCAGGACAGACTCGAGGCTCATCCCGTGGAGGTGTCCCATAGAGGCCCCTCCCAGACCTGGCGCTCCGGTCACGGGACAGCTGGCACGGAGTAAGTGCAAAGTCCCCAGTGGACTCCTGGACTTCCGTGTAACTGGGGAGTCTGGGGGCTCTGTGCCTTGCTCTGAACTACAGCATGGATCCCATGGACAGTCTGCACCAAGGCTTCCTTTTCTGGAGTGTAGGCTGGTGGCCCTCAGAGCCCTGGCTGGGGGAATGACTTGACCGATACCTCTTTGAAGCATGCGAAATTCAGAGTAAATCGTAAGCCCCCCAGTGGTAGCCCCTCAAGGGCAGAGCTGTGGCCAACATTCATCTCTCCTGGGCTGGCCAGGTGCCCAGTGCCCCTCCCCAAGCTGAGTCTGGTCCTTGTGCAAGGCCTGGCTGGGAGAGGACGCCTTGCAGCCTATCATACCTCCCTCTTCATGGCCAGGCCTGACTACAAGCTTCACCCCTAGCAGCAGAGTCCTGACCCACCATCTCCTCTGGTTTCAGGTGTATGTTCAGGACATTCTGAGGCAGCAGCTGGCCAGTGAGGTGCTCCACGTGCTCCACGAGGAGCAAGGCCACATCTACGTCTGTGGGGACGTGCGTATGGCCCGGGATGTGGCCCAAACCCTGAAGCAGCTGGTGGCTGCCAAGCTGAGCCTCAGTGAGGAGCAGGTCGAGGACTATGTCTTCCAGCTTAAGGTATGGCAGCTGGTGGGCTAGGGGTGAGTCAGGGGCACAGGCCAGGGAACCAGGGCTAGGGCAGGCAGGCTCAGAAAAGTCCTTCACCTCAGAGGAATCCTAGAGGGCGCTGGAGGTCAGAGCTGGATGGGCTGCCAGAGGCCTGACTGTGCCACTGGCTCTGGTCGCTCAGTTACACAAAGGCAAACCCGCTGCTTTCCGACAAGACTTCTCAGAGCCTCTGACACGTGACTGTGTATCATGACCTTCAAGCCTGGGAGACAGTACACAGCATTTCCCAAGTGTGTTTATCTCAGAGGCCACATTTCCTAGCGTATCTTCTAGGACAAACCTGAGACAGCCTTTACCATCATAAAGCTTGGGGAGATGTCTGGGGGGTCCACACCAGGGCAGGCGCCTGAGTGAGGTCCAACCATAATCTGAGCACGACAGCTGGGAAGGCAAATGGTTCGCAGGTGTCTGTGTGACGGGGAAGCTGCAGGACCGCAGCCTGACCTGATGCGTGAGGTAGCTAGGCCAACAGGGCTGACGCGCTGCTCTGTTTTCTCTCACAGAGCCAGAAGCGCTATCATGAAGACATCTTTGGTGCTGTATTTCCCTACGAGGTGAGAAAGGGTGGGGCAGCCCCGTAAGCCCAACAGCCCACAGAAGTTGAAGCTGCTGCCACGGAATTTAATGATGGAGTCAACTTGTGATTATCTGAAGCCTCCAGGGCCTGAGGAGATGGAGGGAAACTATATCCCCAAGCCTCTCATCTAATTTCCCTCTCTTCCTCCCACCCCAACCCTTTACTCAGTCTGCTACCAAGCAGCAGCCTGGACGGAATGGAACTCTTGTGTCCCTTGAGCCCACCTCTCCCCGAATAATGGAGAGTTGGGGCCTCCCCGATACCTTGAAAACTAAACCTGCGATGCCAGGCCTGGGCCCCCGGGTGAACCTTCTTCTGATCGCACTTTGAGGCCACCAGGAGGCGCTGTCGCATCACCCTGTATTTGGTGGCCCCCATGTACAGTTATTTATGCCTCTATATTTAAAAAAAAACAAGCCCAAATGCTTCCTAGAGCCAACTGGGCCTTCCCTGTATGACTCC
Source organism: Phataginus tricuspis (assembly GCA_029783875.1). Lineage (NCBI taxonomy): Eukaryota > Metazoa > Chordata > Mammalia > Pholidota > Manidae > Phataginus > Phataginus tricuspis. Next base: position 3,603,866 of record JAQQAC010006923.1, on the reverse strand, counting down.
TTGATGGAGGTATTTATGCGAAATACATTTTATTTTAACCACGTTGTAGGTGTGCGTGTGGCTGTTTCGTAGGGAAAGTAGCACTAAGTTTATATATAGAGTTGGGGACTGGTGGGGGTCACAACCTGGACAAAAATCCCCCACAAAGGACAAACCAGCTCAGCTCATCCTGGCTGCTTCTGAAATGGCTTCCAGGTACGGGGGCAGCACGTGGGGGTTTGTGCACATCTGAAACCCATGATGGGGGCAAGGGGACACAGGTTTGCCTGCAGGGTCTGAGCTGCGCCGCCTGCAGGAAGCATCTACACCAGCGCGAAGCTGCCCATGTCAGTTCTTCAGCGAAGGCCTTGACCACAGCCTGTTTTAGAAAGTCACCGTATTTTACTTGCATGTTTCATGAGAGGTTGGCCAATAATGCTTAGGCACCTGGGTGACAAGGATTTGGCAGCGAGTGAAAGAGGAAGTGCTTTTTAAGGGAATGAGCCATGTTTCCTTCTCCCACTGAACAAGGAACTCAGCCAGGGCCTAAGGTGGGGGTGTGCAAAATAGCTCTCAACTTGCGTTTGGCCTCTGTTGTGCCGGCTCCCTGGCCCGCATCTCCCCTCCCCCTGGGCTGCGCAGACGGGGCGGTGGGGAGACCAAGGGCCATGCCACCAGCCATCGCCCCAGCAGTGCCTCTTCAGAACACCATGGTCAGGAACAGCGCCCCCTGGGTTAACTCTGCCGTGCACACAGACCACCTGGGCTCTTGTTCTAATGCAGGCTCTGATTCAGGAGGTCTGTGGCAGGGTCCGAGAGTCTGCATTTCTGATAAGCTCCCAGGTCCGAGGGCTGTGCTGTGAGCCCCATCCTGGCTCCCGAGGCACGGGATTCTTGGTGGAGTTAGGATGTGTCAGCCTCATGTGGACGCAGAGCCAGGCCCCCTGACTGGCCCAGAGGCTGGCAGAACCCCGCGCGTGGAGCCCCATCCCGAACCACACCTAGTCCTGGGGTACCCACAGTGGAACCCAAGGACTCTTCCGAATCGGCGTCCCACCCTCCTGCCACATCCTCCTGCTGGGACACAGGACTCCACAGAGCTGGTCCTGCCCTCTGGCCTCCTGGCACTGCCGAGGTCTTCCCAGGCTCTGGCCCAGCCCTTGGCTCGTGTCAAGTGGGGGGCTGTTCCCCGGGTCATCTTTGCTGCACGCTTCCTGTGTCAGAGATTCCTGCCCAAGAGACTCGAGCCCAGCCTGCTTCGTCCCCAACCTCGTGGGGTGTGTGGGGGCCCCACTGGGAGCAGGTGTGGATGTCAGGACTGCCCCCGGCCAAGGGAGCCCATGCTACCTCCTCCCACACCCACCAGCCAGGCCCTCTCCAATTCCGGGGACTTCAAAATGTCTCCAAATACATATAATAAACACAATCATCCCATGCACGTGTGCCAACAAGTATTTTTCTTTGAAGGATGCTGGTCAAGGGGACAGCCGCCCCAAGCAAAGTCCAGTCGGTGGGGAGCAGCAGGGTGTCACCAGGGCAGCTTTCCTGGAGCTGGGAAAGGGTTGGTGCAGGTCTCAGGACAGGTGAAGGGTTGGAGAAAGGGGAGGGGCCAAGGGGACGGCCTCCCCAGGGAAAACCGGTGGCCTGGGACCCAGGTGGCATTGAATGGCAGGGGTGGGAATGTGGTTGAGGAGCACACAGGGTGTAGGCCTGGCCTAAGAGGTTTGGGAGAACCAGGACCCGCCCGTTGTGCTGAGAGGCCCGGCCCCGGGGCTTCAGCCTGACAGACCACTCCTCTCCCCGGATGGGAGGATTTGGGCCGCTGGAAGCCCAGGTGTTACCCTAAGGAAGGCAGTCCCGACCAGCTGCCTCACTCTAGGCTGACTACAGCTAGAATCAGGCCACGCAAGGACTGTTTCTCTCCAGAACAGCCCCAGATCCTCAGCAGGCTGGGGCAGGGACAGTGAACCCACCTATGTCTGCACACTGGTCAGCTGGACATCACCGGCCACCTCCAGGTTGTTGATGGCAGACAGGTTCTTGAGGCGGTGGCTGTATTCTAACAGGTGCTGACCATCCACAGCCACCTTGAAGCAGGGGCCTTCACACATGATCCACACCTGGACAGAGAGGCTGAGTCATTTGCGCCCCACTTGGGAAGCCCTCAAACCGAAACGGCAGGCTCACGCCTCCCTCCCTCCCGCCTGCCTTCCTCAGACAGGAAGTGAGTGAGGGGCCTGCCGCGCAGGCACGTGGAAGGAGGCACTCCTCACTGACCGAGCCCTGCGCTCTCCTTTCCCCTCCTCCTGCCCCTCCTCGTCCAGGCAGGTGCCCCCTCGGGCTGCATCCCCATCCCTTCTCCAACCGGACCCTGAGCCTCTAGGGGCAGGAACGCTGGCTTGTGCTTCCATGTCCCTAGTACCTGGCACACAAGAGTGCCCTGCACCCGGGCTCCTGTGGCAGCAGAGCAGCCATCCTGGTCTTTTCCACCCCAAATATTCTCCAGGAGGAAGGTGGAGCCCCTCTGTTAAAATACTATCCTCCCCACCACAGCAGCTAACACGTGCAGCCCTTCCTCTGCCCAGGCACCGTCCTACGCATGTCCGAGCACCATTTGATTCGTACATCTCTATGAAATTGGTATTATTTTTAGTCCCATTTTTTAGATGAGGAAACTGAGGCACAGAGCAATTAAGTCACTTGCTCAAAGTCACACAGCTATCTATAAATCAAAGTATATTGCCCTCTGGCTTAAAACATACCAACATTTTAAAATTTGTGTTAAAATCCAAATTCCCAATCTCTGGCCCTCAGGGCCCTACATCAGTCATTTTCAACCCTGGGTGAGGAATATTAGGGCAAATTTTAAAATACAGATGTCCAGGCTCACCACCTCATTGGCCTGTGGTGGGGCCAGGCATTACTTTTTCTTTTGTAAGCCCTCCAGGTGATTTGAAATGTGCATTCAGGTTTGAGAACACCTACTCTGTGTGATCCGGGCCTCCAGCCACACCAGCCGCACCAGCCCGCACCAGCCGCACCAGCCCGCACCAGCCGCACCAGCCGCACCAGCCCGCACCAGCCCGCACCAGCCGCACCAGCCCGCACCAGCCCCACCAGCCCCACCAGCCCGCACCAGCCGCACCAGCCCGCACCAGCCGCACCAGCCGCACCAGCCGCACCAGCCCGCACCAGCCGCACCAGCCCGCACCAGCCCGCACCAGCCGCACCAG
>JAQQAC010006923.1:3556406-3600154 GCA_029783875.1 Phataginus tricuspis | reverse complement strand
CCGCACCAGCCGCACCAGCCCGCACCAGCCGCACCAGCCCGCACCAGCCCGCACCAGCCGCACCAGCCCGCACCAGCCGCACCAGCCCGCACCAGCCGCACCAGCCCGCACCAGCCCGCACCAGCCCGCACCAGCCGCACCAGCCCGCACCTCTGTCCTCACTCTGCACCCAGGAGCCCCCGGCCTCACGGGCCTCGCCTGTGACTCTCCTCTGTGGCAGTGGTCGTCATGTGCAATGATCTGCCTGTGCGTCGCCTCCTGTCCCTCTCCCACCAAATCTGTCAGCTCCGGGGAGCAGGACCCCACCTGTCTGCAACATGGCTGTACTCCCAGAGCCTGGACTGCTTCGTGCACAGAGTGGACTGTGATATGACAGCTGAGAAACAACTGTCGAATGAGTGGGGTGTGAATGAATGATGCCTCACTCTTGGGTTCAGTCTGGCCCTCATTGGCTGTGTGACCTCAGGCCAGGAACCTGCACACATGAGACTGTCTCCTTATCTGTAAGCTGCAGGTGCCACCACCTACCTTTCGTGGGGCAGTGATAGTCAAATGACGATAACGACGCTTTGTTGAACGCTTTCTCTTTTTTGGGGCTGAGCCCTCCCAGCAGAGGCTCTGGCTCCCATCCTGCTCTCGGAGCTGCCCCCAGAGTCCCCCACCCTGGCTCCTGCCGTCCCGCAAGGACCCCTTGGGCTCCCGGCTGAAGCACCTCACCGAGAAGCTCTGGCCTCGGGTGAAGGGCATATTTCGGGGAAGGCTTCTCTCCTCAACCCCCCAAGAGCTGTTGATCTGCGTGTTGTGGACCACGACGTTCTCGTTGAAACGGGGGTTCAGGTGGAGGGCGATGTCACTCCCAGAGCGTAGGTTGATGTGGAACCTGGGGTGGGACAGCTCGCATGAGCCTCTCTGCCCACTGAGCCCTGGGTCCCCGACCCTCCCCAGCCTGCCCAGAGCCAGGGGAATGGCTAAAATGACCTTGGGGCGTCTCTCCTCCCTGAGAGCCCTGGCTTACCTCTGAGCATGGGGCAGGACGGTGCCTGACACGATGATGTTCTTGGAGGGGTACAGCCCACCCGGGATGCTGGTGAAGAAAGGCATCGGCTGCGGGGAGGAGGGGCCGGTCCGTCAGCAGCACCCAGAGCAGCTGCTGCCCCAGGGGAGCTGCCGGCCGACCTCCATGAATTGGGACAGTCCACTGGTTTGGCGGCCATGCCTGTGAGCAATGCGTTTTCAAGAAAGAGCTCCACGCTATCTTCCCGTGGTTCGGTAAATGCCAAAGGAAAACTTGCCAGTGTTGATCAGATTAAGAGGCTTAGACGGTCATGGGAAGAGCTTCAGCCAGACACAAAAGTACTTGGGCTGAGAGGGGAAGGCCTCTCACCGCAAGGGTGAGAGCTCCTGGGGTGCTGAAAGAGCTGGAGCTCACTGAACGGGCTGCCTTGCATCTTGGGAGCTGCCTTCACCCCCGCCCTGCCCAGGGTCAGCAGTCCCCTCCCGCCCTGCCCAGGGTCAGCAGTCCCCTCCACCATTCCCCGGTCAGCAGTCCCCTCCCGCCCTGCCCAGGGTCAGCAGTCCCCTCCACCATTCCCCGAAGAGCCACTTACGTAGGTTGGGTTGGGGCACATCATAGGTGGGATTGTGGAGTTCTGTGGAGAAGAGACCAGGAAACTCAGCGTGGGGTGGACACCCACATGCCCCCCCATGCCAGCCTCGGCGGCACTTCCTGCTGTGTGCCCAGACCCCTTCACATGCCCTGCCCCTCAACCCCTGGGCAGGCGCCCCACTGACGCCAGGCCTGCCACCTGATGTGCACCAGCAGGGGGCAGCATCCTCACTGGCTCCCCCAGAGGGCGAGGACAATGGCTTGGATAGACCACATAGCCGCGCTCGGCTCCCAGAGATACCACCGCTGCCACTGTAAGCTGGAACCGGCATTTACTGAGGCCTACCACTGCGTGCCAGGCTCTGGCTTCGGTGCCTTATGAAGGAGGGATCCTTGGCTCTTATTTCACCAGTGAGACAACCAGGGTCAGAAAGGCCAAGCAACTTGCCCAAGTTCACCCCTGTAGCAAGTGATAAAGCCCCAAATGGTTCCCATTTCTGGGTGATCGTATCTACCACACCCTGTCCTCCCCAGGCCAGGGCCAAAGTTGGGCTGCCCTGCAAAGACTGGTCCTGAAGTCAGCACGGCAGGAGGCACGCGTCCTTTCTGTACAACGACGTGCCGCAGGTTGGCTGCGTGGAGACACAGGCCTTCCGCCCAGCTCCCACCCCGTCCCCACCCAGCAGACCGTTCTTGCCCTGGCTGGTCTCCCATTCTACTGGCTGTGCAAACCACACTCCACACTCATTAATCAAGTCTGCATGCCAGGCATTGTGCAAAGTGCTGGGGATACACAAATGAACACGTCCCAGCCCCAGCCCACAAAGGGCTTATGGGCGTGGAAGGAAGGGCGGAGCGACAGGGATAGAGACGTAAGCACAGTTACAATGGGATGTGGTGACTGGCGCTGCACAGATGTGTGCAAAGGCCACGGGGATGTACAGGGGCCCCCAGCAACCTTCTGGCAGGGACCGTGCCCCCGAGGAGTGGCCCTGAAGGAGGGCCTTGAGGGGCATTTGGGGCGGGCTGGGGGTGAGGCGGCAAACAGCACTTCTGGCACCAGGACAGAAGGTGCAGAAGGGTGGGGGCCCGAGGGAGCCTCAAGTGAGCCGTGGAGGCTGCACGAGCTTCCAGGGTGAGGTGTGAGGCTGGGAGGCGGCTGGACAAGACTGGGGGGGATGCTGCATGTGCTGCCGGGAAGTTGGGCTTTATTTGGAAGGGCTCGGGGCTCTCAGCATAGTTAAGCCGGGAGAGGATGTGACGTACTTCTCGGAAGGTCACAGTGGGTGGGTGTGTGCAGTGAGGGCTCCGATGGCCTGGACCAGGGCCGTGGCTTTGGGAAGGAGGGACCTCAGGGCACCGGAGAGATGGTGGGGAGGGGAGGGAAGACCCAGGGACGCCGTGGTGCAGATGGAGAACCTCGGCCCTGGCCGGCTGGCTCACTGGCAACCGCCTCTCAGACCCTCTGTGCTTCCCACAGAGGCTCCACGGTGAACTCACCTGCAGTATTCGCTGTGGGGCCTGGAACAGGGGAAAGGGGTCCTGGCGGAGTTTTATCCCAAAGAAGGGAGGCTGGACAGGGGCTGCCCAGGGGTTCTGTTGAAACAAAAGGCGCCACTGGGTGAAGAGAAGCAAGAATGGAGCCCAAGAGAGGGGAGAGCGGAGAGGCCAGGGCCAGGCCGGCGGGGCGGGAGGGTGCTGGCCCCACGGGGAGGGGCGGGCAGAGGAGGGGACGCCACAAGGACACCAGGCCGGCTCCCCTGCAGGGGCAGAGCCGGCGAGGGAGGGCATTTGGAATGAGGACCAAAGAGAAAGCAGCTCATATTGTTGAAGGCCCGCTGCGCACCCTTCCCATCTCAGGGAGGCACGCAAACACCCAAAGTGGTGCCAATCGCACCAGCCTGCAAACGGGCCCTGCAGGGGTGTGGGACCGGCACACCCCCTTCCTCCCAGTTTTCACAACTAGCCAGAAATTCAGATTTCCATGTGATATTACCTGACCTTTAAAAATTATTATGGTAAAATACACATAAAATGTACCATCTTAACCACTTTTAAGGGCGCAGATCGGTGGCATTAAGAACATTCACGCTGTTGCACAGCGGTCACCACCATCCATCTCCAGGATGCAAGATGCTTCTGATGTTTTAGTTGGTGGCAACACATTAAAAAATTTAAAAACACAGACTGGGTCAAAGAGCCTGGGTGTGGGCCTGCATAGGTCATTGTGTGACGTCTGACATGTGTCGTCTCATTCACACAATACCCGTGGGCAGTAGTGACCATGCCTCTTCCACAGATGAGGCAGCTGAGGCTGGGGGAGGTGAAGGCCCTTGTCTCAGATCCCACAGCTGATGGGAACGGCAGAGCTGGGATATCCAAGCTGGATTCAGTTTGGTTCCTAAGCCTGCGTTCCTTCTGGAACCTTCTGGCCTCCTAAGCAGGGTGGAAATAAAAGGAACAGAGAGGAAGGGCTAGGAGTTCAGGAGACTGAGGTAGGTGTTCTGGACAGAGACAGCAACACAAGGACAAGACATGTCCCCAGAGTCACCTGGGCAGGAGACTCCCAGCTACCTCAGGGCCCACCTGAAGGCCGGGGCACAGCTGGGCCAGGCCATGCACCCAGCCCCAGGGACAGGTGCCAGGTGAACAGTCTGACCTGGAAGCTGATGTAGGACAGCTGCACAGAGCCAGTGACGGAGATGGTGTCCACTCGCTGGAAAGGCACTCGGTGTGAGTACTGCACAAAGAGATTCCCGTTCACCATCACCTGCCAGGGCGGGGTGGGGGGAGCGCATGTTCCAGGAGATGGGCCTCAGACCAGGAAGCACCCCTGTGCCTCCGGGACCCCTGCTTCTAGAACTGAAGGCCCACCTCTGATTTTGACATCCAGCCCTGCAGGCCTCAGGCTGTGCCAGTTACAGAACCGTGCGTGTGACCCAAAGAGCATGCAAACCCGGTCTCTACGGGGCTCTAGGTGGGGGCTTTTTAGTTCTAATGGTTGTTTATTTATTGCCGTAGGTCTGTCTTCCTGACCTTAGCTCACATGGAGCATTATTTAAATATGCACAAAAATTCAAGGTGGGCAGAGGAGAGGGGACCTCGGGTTGCACAGTGAGGAGATGGAACATCTGTGTTCGCACAGAGAAGCAGAGACACGGATTACTCATCCCACCCACTGTCCCAAGCCCAGAGACGCGACCCGGTTTGCAGACGCCACGGACGCCATCCACGGTGCCATGCATGCCACTCCACAATGGAACCTGGGTAAAGCTATAATAATGTTACCAAAAAACAAATGTTATCAAGGGCCTGGAGAGAAGGAATGGCTGCCACAGAGGAAGGGAACTAACTTGGGCTTTCAAGACTCAAGAGACTGAAAAGCACCGTGGTGCCGTGGTGCCCAGTGCCAGGCTCTGCACCCCACTCAGAAGATCCTTGGTGGACATTCCACTGAATTCCTGGTTCTTGTGTCCTGAGTAAAATGAGCCACGGGTGTAGCTGTAGATGCTGGTGAAGGAAGGCCTAGGAGGGGACTGTGGCCACTGGCAATGTCCTCACAAAGAAATGGCCCTGGATCTGTGCAAGGGCGCAGCTCGTGGGCAGGCCCCCACCTCACGGGGCTGGGACGGGGCGCGGGACTGGGGGGGGGCCCTGCTCACCTTGAAACCCAAGGTCTCCACCAGGAAGCAGAGCTCAAACGATCCCCCCATCTGGAAGGGCATCTGCATCTTCCTCTCCTCAGGCCCCCAGCATCCTTTCTGCTTCGTGTTGCAGACCACGTACCCCCCGTCCTCAAACCGAGGGTTGAAGTGGAAGGCAATGTCATCGTCCCTGCGGCCGGTCTGCAAGTTCACAATAAACCTAGGCCAAGAGAAGTCCGTCGGTGGTGTTCTGCAGCCCGGTCACGGCCGACGGAGGGCCTCGCCCCTGTGACTCGCGTCTGTCTGGGGACCGGCTTACGGCCTGCGCGGCAGGGCTGCCCCCATCCCTTCTGTTCACCTCATTAGCACTTTAGTGTGTTTCTGTGCAATTCCTGCGGTTTGCCTTAACAGTATGATTTTCTAAAAACAAGTAGAGAATGGGTGAAGCAAAAGGTAGACACTGGCAACAAGACTAGGTCTTGGAAACTGGTTACAAATTTGTATCAGAGATGGAAGCCAGATGGCAACTACACTTCTCCCGGGAGCACTTAGTAATGTGTGTAACTGTGGAGTCACTAGGTCATTCATTTGACCAATATAATGTATATTAACTGTTTTTCAATTTTAAAAAGAGGGGAGGAAAGGATGGAAGTCGGGAAGAATGTGCCTAGAAGAGCCTTTCACACCGAATGGACCCTCGGAGGCCAGCCCATCTCCGCTTACTTGGGAAAGAAGAGAACAGATTTGAAGAACACGTGAAATTGAAGGCAAATTGATACACCGACAAAGACGGTGTCTAGGACGGGGGCCCAGAACGAATCCCGGCTCTCAGGCGCGAGCAGTCAGTCTGTCTGTCCCTCCCTTGGGGCTGGCGTGCGTCCCACCCATGAGGTGTGCAGGGACGGCCCTGAAGGCAGCAGGCCTGGGCCCGGATCCCAGCTCCCACTGTCATTTGCGGTGGGCCTGAACCACACCACGCTCAAGTTGCTCCACCCGGGAAAGGGGGTCCCTGCCCTCCTGGGGGAGGGGTAACGGGCAGTGTTGAGGAAGCCCCCACACAAGGATGTGTTTGTTCCTGTCTCTCTCCTTTGAGGAAGCCCCCCACCATCAGAATTTCCCATGGGTATCACTACAGCTGTAAGGCGAGGAGTTAAAAGAACTTTCGGAAGAGCCTGGCTCACAGAAGGGGTGTCATAAACGTCTGTTCTGCCTCCTCCCACACAGCTCGGTCCTGGCCTGGAGAACCAGGTTCCCGTCTGAGGTTCTCCACTGAGGCATCGGTCTGCTGGAGCCTTCCCTGATCTCAGCCGGGCATGGACACGGCTTGCTTCTCCGGGTCACCCTGGGCTCCCCAGCTGATGTGCAGAGCCTCGGAGGGCCCTGTGTGTTTTCACATTTTCCACATACCCCTGCGTTGGGCACCACCACAGCCCAGAGGTGGCCCTTGATAGACATTCTAGTACATTCCTGCGGAGCCCCCTGGATTTCTCTGTGGAGGAGGGCGATTCTGGATGCTGTCCTCAACACCAGGTGGCTCCATGGACCCTCAGCCAGCAGGACCCCCACAACACGGCTGAGGCCCAAGCCCAGACAGCTCTCCCTCTGGGGTACTAAAAGGAAAGGAGGCTCCACGTGACCCTGGAGCCGGAAAACCTAAGTCTACATTCCTCTTACAGTGAAGAATGTGGTTTCTGAAATACGTCTGGATGTAGATTCTCTTTGTATCCTCCAGCTTCATTCCTGCAGTCCTTTGAAAATTCCTGCCCCAGGGATGGGAGAGTGCACCAGCTCCCAGGGGAAAAACTAGAAACAGTTTCTATGAGAGAGGATGAGAGAAGGCCCTGGTGGTGCTAAGAGGAGGGTGGGCAGACGGAAAGGGAAAGAGTAGGGGTTGGACGCTCAGAGGCACTGCCCCCGCCAGCCCTGCAGGCAGGGTTCAGGGGGAGCCGGTGCCTCACTTCCCTTGGGGGCTCTTGACGGGGCTCGGGGCTCTCAGAGAGGCCCCAGGGGCACGTGGCCACGCCACCTGGCAGAGACGGCAACAGTAAAGGAAGTCATCTAGCACCTGAGGCAGGGCTGGGTCTGTGAGTGACATGAAGGATCCAGAAGGTCCCCTGGCCTCCTGCATGTGACGAGAGGCCCCCTGGGGACACAGACATCTGGGATTGAGACGGGGTTTCCGAGAGATGGGCATGCATCCAGAGGGGTTTCTGCGGGCACTGGGGACTTCAGCCGGCAGCCTCCACATACGGAAACCTCGCCCAAAGCAGGCGAGAGACCCACACCTCTGAGCCACGGGACCTCAGCAGGTCAGCGGGGCTGTGTGGGCGTCAGTGGGCCCTCCCGCCCCTGGGAGGATGTGCGCGCTCCTCCTCATTCCCAGAAATCCTCCCTTGGGAAGGGAGAGACAGTGAGAAAGAGAAAATATTTGTATTTTCAATTGACTTAGTATTTTTCAGAAAAGACCTTGAAACCAAAAGAGACCAAATTGCATTTGATGACAAGTTTAAACATTTCCACATCAGCCAAATGAGGGCCCCCGAGAAGGTGAGCACAGTCATGAGAAACAAAGGAAGTGATGTTTTTGCAAGTCTGGCCAAGTTTGTTCCCGGAATATAATGATCTGCTTCCCTCCTTGGATGGAGCGCCTATTACCCGCTGTGTGTGGGGAGTCCACAGGAGTGGTGCAGCATGCTACCGGCGGATGGCACGGCGCCAGGCAACGTCGGCATCCCGAGCGAGGAGGGTGTTGGGTGGGCCGACCTGAGCTGACAGGCGCCAGGGTTTGCTAAGGGGCGGGGCTGGAGAGAAGTGTGCAGAGAAACCACAGTTCTAGGTACCTGGTTACAGTGGAGTGAAGGACAGTCCCGTGGACAGTGATCTGAAGCCCGTCCTGGACACCCCCTTCGATTGTCCCGTAGAAGGGGACGGCCTACAGGGAAAAGACAGTGTCAGTCACCGGGCCTGCGTCCTACTGCTTGTTCCCTCAGCCTTTGCTAGTGGCCGCCTGGACGCCACACACCGTGCTGGGGCTGGGGCAGCTATGAAAGGGACAGAGCGGGTCTCAGCTGAGGTAGGTCGTTTCACAGACATTCCACAACTGCGATAAGGAGACCGCCAGGCTCCGAGAGGATGCGATGGGGAGCTGGTCTTCCTGGAGTCTGAGAGAAAGTGACAGCTTCCAGGAGGAGGAAGTAGCCCGTGCACTGAGATGGGAAGGAACCCGGGTGGCGATGGGGCTGCTGGGCCCCAGGCTACACTCCTAGCAAAGGTCCCAGGGCCCTGCTGAGGACTGGGAAGTCCAAGGGACCAAAGAGGCCCACCAACCTATTCTAGAGGATAAACCTCCACTTACCTGAGGGGCCGAGAAGACATCCTCCCTCTCTCCTGCCCGCCCCTCCCACGGGACTGTGATGACATGACCTTTGCCCTCCTGGTCACTCCAGGTAGCGCCTCTTTCTGCTGCTCTTCATGGCCGCGGCAGCCCCCTCCTCTCCTGCCCCTGGGTCCCCCATTCCTTCCCCAGGCCCTCAGCAGCCTTCAGAGCCCTAATGGGAGCTCTCCACTCCTCCTCGGCCCCATCAGCACCCACTTTGCCAAATACTCTCTCCTGGGCCAGGTGAGCGGAGCAGTGTTTTGGTGAGACCTGCATCATTTCGGGGCCAGGCACGCTCCAGGTTGGAGCCCCCACTCACTGCTCATTACCTGAGTGGCCCTGGGAAGCTTATTAAACCTCTTCACCTCAGTTTCCTCATCTGTAAAATAGGGCTAAATGCCACCTTCTGTGTAAGATAGCTGACTTTGTGAGAAAAAGTCTGCAAAAGAGACGGGCGTATAGTCAGTATCTCTCTACCACCCCACTGCTTCTGTCTTGGTCTCTCTGAGCAAAATTCCCAAGTGAGTTACTTCTCAACTTTCAAAGCTTACCTCCGGCATGCCTTTTTTCTAATGTGGTTCTGCAGCAGGCATTACACTGTTTCATCTCCTAGTCAAATCTCTCATTTTTCAAGTTGTTAACACCTTCTCTAATTTCTCCTTTAAGTCAGTTCCCTACAAAAATTAAATGTTTACAGGACCCAGGCAGGTGATGTACTTTAGACGGCCAGGTAGGGGACAACAGGGAGTGGTGGGGACTATATGACAAAGTAGACACCCTTTCCCTCATCTAAATGGACAGTGTCCACTCAGCTTTGATCACTGATTACCATCCAGACTGTTGACAAGGCTTCCAATTTTTTTGGAGAAGACAGAAATATGGATTCCTTTTTCTGTAAAAATTTCTAATTTTGGGGTGGAGGGAATTCTTTAAAAAGGATTGTATAGGGGTTCCTAAATTATAGAGATCTGTAATGAAATATTTGCAATGTCATTATATATCTGGATTTGCTTTAGAGCAATCCAAGGTGGAAAGGGAAGGAGGGTTAGGTAGAGATGAAGCAAGATAGCTCATGAGTTGGCAGCTGTTGAAATCAGGTGATGGGTATGTGTGGTTTTTGATAATATTCTCTGCATTTTTTGAATTCTCTACAACGGCAAGTTAAAACAAGCACCGTGCAAGCCAAAAAAACCCACAAAACACCCACCAGCTAAATTCAGTCCTCTGCTCCCTGGCCTGAGTGCCCGAGATGGGCGACCTCTCAGAACCCAGGGAAATTCATCCCAGCGCAGTGCTCACAACTGGCTCTGTGAAAGAACCAGTAATGCCAGGATCTCATCTAGACAGACTACCATCCTGGTACCGAACAGTACCATTTGGAGGGGCATCTATTCTTGCTCCTCTGCCATTAAATCCTTTGGTGACCTTGAGCAGTCACAGCTTCTTTGCATTTCTTAGTTCTCTTGGTTTTCTCTGTCCATGACCCTGATTTGGAGTCAGCTAACACAGTTATGGGCTAGCATGGCACACTTCCCTGAAAAATACGCTCGAGAGCCTTTCATAGGGCCATGAGAGAGAATGTCTCAAATGCAAACACTCCTGGCAAGCCTGTGGCCTTCCATCAGGCATTAAACAATTAAACACTGGGGTGTAAGAACTGAAAGCAGTGTATGCGTGCGTGTGTGTGTTTGTGTGTGGGTGTTGAAGGGGAAGCAGTGTGTGTGTGTGTGTGTGTGTTTTGAAGGGGAAGCAGTGTGTGTGTGTGTGTGTGTGTTGAAGGGGGTCCTAGTGCCCAGATGAAAGCAGGGGTGGAGGAAGAAATGTGCAGATCCTGGGGGTGGGGCAGTTCAAGTTAATTTTAAACAATGATTCCCCCCCAAAAAGTGTCATGAGCTTTCAACGTGCCTCGAATGGTGTCCCCAGACTATGAAAGACAAGGTTATTTTAAATTGAGTACAAACCTACAGGCAAGGTCCTGCCTGTCCTGTCCCCCAGAAAGCTTTCTGCCACGGCCAGAGAGGCTCCTACGGGGCTGTGCCGGGACACAGTGGCCCCAGAAGACTCAGGCCAGGGACTGCCACGGCCTGCCTCGCTTCGTTACGATTCTGCCCTGGCACCACCTGGGCACATCTGGCAAGTGGTCTCCCTGAGCTCCAGTTTTCCCGTGCATGATGTGATAATAAGGCTCGCGGGTTGAAAGGCCACCTACAGACAGGGTCTACACACATGTGGCAAGAGGGACAAATGGCAGCCCTTTACACCCCACACTGCAGGACAGCTCCACTCCACCCTCACCCCCAAGAGCATCCCTCTGAGGACACCCTCGACCTGCCCCACCTTGTTAACTCACCCCCGAGGGAGTAGACACCGCCTCAGGAAGCCCGCCTGGCTGTCCCCGGACTCCTAACAATATAAGCCCCTTCCGAAGCACCCACAGCGCTCCAGGCTCCGTTCAAGCACTCCGAGCATGTGACCTCACTCCATCCCAGTCCAAATCTGGGAGCTGGCCTCGAGGACTATTCCCGCTTTACAGATGTGGAAACTGGGGCCCAGAGAGGTGGAAGTAACTTGCCTGTGCAAGAGAGTAAATGGCTGACCCAGGGAGGCCATCTCCCGAGTCAGTGCTGGGGCATTTGCTTCCAGGACCACTTCCACACGAGCAAACCATCACTCTTCCAGGACAGGGAAGGCACCCGGCAGGGCTCGGTAAATGCTTGTGAGACGCATTCCTGCCCTTGTGTCCTCTTGGGGGTGCCGCCCCCACCCCTCTCCCAGGAGTTGTTTCCTGGGACCCCGAGCTGCCTCCCTGGCTGGGGCAGCTGGCGCGCCGCCCGTGCCCACCGCCCCGGAACTCACTGGTCTCACGTAGCAAAGCGGGGTGTTGCTGAGGGCCATCTCTGCGCTGCTTCTGTGGCCACCGGTACTTGCCACGCCAACCAGGCAGTCCTCTGCACTGGGGAGCATTTACGGGGAAACAGAAACCAAGCGAGTTGGCAGTTATTCAATGGGGAGGAGCCGCTAGCGAGAGGATGTGGGTCTGGAGATAGAAAGGTAGGGCACTGGGGGCGGGTGCCGAGGGAGAGGGAAGGGGACCCCTCCCTCCACCCCGTGACTGTCCCTCCTCCCTCCTCCCGGGATCATCCCGCACACAGAATCGCATTTGGGTCGTATGGGTCCAAAGAGCCTGACCACCGTGACAGGACAATGAGTTTCTAGATAACACTGTCCCTAAGGGTGGCTCTGTCTGTCCAGAACAGAGCAGGGCCGACTGACAGGGCCTGTGGCTGGGCATGGCCTCTGCACAGGGTGGCGGTGGGAAGGCTGCTCATACCCACTTTGCATGCACAGAGAGTGAGGCCCCAGGTCACACGCTCACCAGCGGCAGTTTGAACTATGTCAGGATACTTAGGGTCCCAAAAAGTATTTCTCCCTTTCAAAATTCTATTCCTCACGGAAAAACGTAGAAGAAATGTTCTGCGAATAGAAAACATAAATGCCGTAATGGAGAGTGTTGTCCCAGAGTTTGGCGGCCCCCCGGGATGCTGGGTCCCCCACTCTTTGAATTTATCTTTCTTCTCTTCCCCTCTCTCCCTTTTTTCTGGGTTTTAGAATGAGGAGGGAAGTCTTGAACATAATAGAGTATTTCCAGTGACATGGGGGTTGGGATAAACTGCCTTTAATTGGTTTCAGCACCTAAGAAAAATGCCAGAAACAGGGACTCGCAGGATAGGCTTGGGAGGGCGGGGAGGGAGGGGAGGAGGGAACAATGACATTAACTTTCCCTAAAGGGCAGCAAGTCCCTGAGATGGGCTAGAGAGAACCTGGAGGAGCAGGTGAGGGTCTTACAGGCACGAGTGGGTCGAAGTTGCTGGGGGCCATTCAGATGTCTGCACTTTTCTTAGTTCTTACACTTTGCCTAAATGAATTTGCAAACACTGACTTCTTTGAGATGCTCCATGGACTGACGCTACGTGTCCCCTCTGCCCACCTTTGCCACTACCATATTCCCGATCAACCAGAATTTGATGGATTTAAGGCGCAGTTAGAGAAGAAAGGAAGGGAAATACTTTGCAATCTCTCCAACAACGGGGACAATTTCATCATTGACTGGGTTATTGAACAACTGAAGCTCTCACTGCATGTTGCAGTGTAAAGTAATGCAATTTTGGAAACTTCTTAGTGGATTGTAACACAGTCAAATACCTCTCCCCTGCCCTTGCTGCCCCTCCTAGATATTTACCCAAGAGAGGTGAAAACATATGCATAATTCATTACAGCTTTACTCATCATAGTCCCAAACTGGAAGCAACACAAATGCTCACCAGTAGGGAAAAGGAAAAAGAAATTGTGGAATTCATACAATGCAACAGCCCTCAGCAATAAAAAAACTACAAATATGGGAAACATCGTGAACCTCCAAGTCAGGTGGGAGAAGCCAGCTACAAATGAGTGCCTGCGGTGATCATTCTATTTACAGCAAGCCCAGCAACAGGTCAGAATAGCAATGACCTGTGGAGGGCACTGCCTGGAGGGTGGCAGGGGGAGTACAAAGGAATGGATGCTGGAAATGTTCTGGAGCTTGATATGGATGGTGGTCACACAGCTGTTTACATATGCAGAAACTTATCCAGCAAACTAGGATGTGTGCATATTACTCTGTGTAAACCTTATCTCGATAAAGTACTGCTTAAAAACAAACAAACAAAAACTTGCAGAGCCCAGGGAGACACAGAAAGCTAGAATTCTAGCAAAGAAGTACTTTGGGCTCCTCGTGTGCCTTGCAGGTGAGTCACAGTGAATCCAGGCCAGAGAAGTAGAGCCCCAGGGCCCTCTGCTCCTGCCATGCAGGAAGGGGCAAGAGCCAAATACAGAAAACCTTGCAGCTGGGCCCCGGCACCGCCGCGATGCGGCCACTGCGCTCCATCCCCAGGGCCTAGCTCTGGTCTTGAGGAGGAGGGAGGCAGCCCTTGGGAAAGTTCCTTCTCAGAGTTTTGTTATTCAAAGTCCCCAACACTTGACCGAGGCTCTCTGTTGTCTGCACTGTGGACTAAAGGACCTGATCAAAATTTGAGCCTGCCACCTCATACCCATTTGATGGCTACTATCAAAAAACAGTGAGGGTGCAGGCAAGGGAAACAAAATGAAAAATGAACAAAAGGGACTACATCAAACTCAAAAGCTTTTGTACAACAAAGGGCACCATCAGCAGAACAAAAAGGCATCCTACAGTATGGGAGAATATATGAGTAAACAGTTTATCCAATAAGGGTTTAACATCCAAAATGTACAAAGAACTCATATGCCTTAACACCTGAAAAACAAATAACAATTAAAAAATGGGTAGAAGACCTGAACAGACACTTCTCCAAAGAAAAAATTTGAATGTCCAACAGGCCCATGAAAAGATGTTCCACATCGTTAATTATCAGGGAAATGCAAATTAAAACCACAATGAGATATCACCGCACACCAGTTAGGATGGCCAGCATCCAAAACACAAGAAACAACAAATGCTGGCAAGGATGTGGAGAAAGGGGAACCCTCCTACACTGCTGGTGGGAATGTAAATTGGTTCAACTATCATGGAAAGCAATATGGAGGTTCCTCAAAAAACTAAAAATAGAAATACCGTTTGACCCAGAAATTCCATTCCTAGGAATATACCCGAAGAAAACCAGATACCTGATTCAGAAAGACATATGCACCCCTATGTTTATCACAGCACTATTTACAATAGTCAAGAAATGGAAGCAACCTAAATGTCCATCAATAGATGAATGGATAAAGATGTGGTACATATACACAATGGAATATTATTCAGCCATAAGAAGAAAACAAATCCTACCATTTGCAACAATATGGATGGAGCTGGAAGGTATTATGCTCAGTGAAATAAGCCAGGTGGAGAAAGACAAGTGCCAAATGATTTCCCTCATTTGTGGAGTATAGCAATGAAGGAAAACTAAAGGAACAAAACAGCAGCAGACTCAGAGATTCCCAGAAGGATCTAGTGGTTACCAAAGGGGATGGGTGTGGGAGGGCGAGTGGGGAGGGAGGGAGAAGGGGATTGAGGGGCATTATAATTAGCACTCACAATATAGGTAGGTCACAGGGAAGGCAGTACAGCACGGAGAAGATAAGTAATGATTCTATAACATCTTACTATGCTGATGGACAGTGACCACCCTGGAGGGGGTGAGGACTTGATAATATGGGTGAATGTTGAACCACTGCATTGTATATGTGAAACCATCATAAGATTGTATATAAATAACACTTTAATTAAGAATAAGAAGAAAGCAAAAAACCAATCCCCTAGACTCTTATTAAAAAAACTCAGCAAGTGTGGAGGAGAATGTGGAGGAAGGGCCCTCCAGGGGGGCCTGAAAGATGGGGAGGCTGCTATGGAAAAGGTAAGTGCCTGGCATTCAGCTTTTGATGGCCAAGGAGGCATCCATTTCAAAGCCACTATCTAGAATAGACATACTGCCAGCTGCACAACTCCTTCTAGTGAAACAATCAGATATGTACCCAGGCCAAACCCGCCCATTAGGCTCCGCCTTTGGAAAGCCTTGGGTACACCAGGTAACTGAGTAACACCGCTTTGCCCTTCCCATGCCCTGATTCCCGCCTAGCTACCCTGCCCTTAGATGCCAAGAAAGGCAGAACCGCAGGTCTGAACTATTTCTAACTGCAATCTCACTGTGTGGCTCCGGGAGTGCTGTGCACCCCCTCTGGGACTTGTGTGTAACAAACCTTGTGCTTTCAAAGTGCTGTGATGGTTGTTGCAAAGGTGCCTCTTGCACTCATGCTATGAATCACAAGGGCTGGTCCAGTCACAGCATTGGTTCTGGCAGGGGAAATGTCCATGGGAGCTCGCCACAGGTAGTAGGGGGCCAGGTGCGCGCCCCAGGCGTTCGTAGCCAACAGCACCACTATTGATAGGCTGAGACCCGTGCAACAGAACCGAATGGTGACTCCTCAAAACCCTAAACAGAACTACCACATGCAATTCTACTTCTGGGTAGACACCCTAAAGAATAGAAAGCAGGAACTTGAAGAGATATTGGTATCCACATGTCCACACCAGTGTTATGCACAATAGCCAAGAGATGGAAGTTACCAAGTGTTCATCCACGGATGAATGGATCCACAAAATGTACACACAGAGAATGGATTATTATTTGTCCTTAAAAAGGAAGGAAATTCTGACATGCCCCGGCCCGCGGGGCTGGTTATTAGTGGGTCTCGAGGAGGATCCCTGTACCTAAAGGATGGGACTGATGGAGGCCAAGCAAATTGTCAAGGCTTCGTTTATTTTTAGAAAAGGCAGGGGATATATAGCATTTGAAGGGGCGTGGTAAGGAGTGGCTTCTTCTGGTTGGTTGCCCGTTATGATAATGAGGTAGCTTACAAAGTCCAATAACACACCGAGTTGTGCACATGCGCAGTAGTCTTTGACGTAAGCAACGGACCTGGTTGAGAACTCTTAGCGGGAAGCTGTGGCGGGAAACTGACCAAGAAGAAGTAAACAACAAGATGGAGTCTTTAAAACAAAATGGAGTCCCATTGTTCTAGTGTAAATCTATTCTATATGCTGACTATAAAGGTTAGGTTAGTTTCTTAAGCAATGAAGCATAGAATACAGAATGAAACTGGGTTGGGCTAAGATCTTTAAGCTCTCTGTGCCAGTGCAAAGTCCAAGGTGGTCACCAACACTGACACATGTTAAAATATGGAGGAACCCTGAAGACATGATGCTAAGTGAAATAAGGCTGTCACAAAAAGACAAATGCTGTATGATTCCATCTCTATGAAGTACCCAGAGCAGTTAAATTCATAGAAAGTAGAATAGTAGTTACCAGGGGCTAGGGACTGGGACGAATTGGGAGCTGCCGTTTAATGGGCACAGAGTTTCATTTCTGCAAGATGAAGAAAGTTCTGTGGATGGATGTAAGTCCAGGGAAAGGAAATCCTGGGGCAAAATACCTCTAAAAACCAAAATCAGTCAAAGGGAGAAGTAAAGTTTAAAATCTGTTTATTGCTTACGAACTGCAGTCCCGGGTCTTCCCTTTCCTGCTCCAGCAGAAGCAAAACCGTCCGGCCTCACCTCTGAGTACAGATAAGCCCTCCTTACCCTTACTTCACTTATCATTATGTGAGACCTACCCACTGATATGGAGATGAACTTCTCCCCACCCCTGAGGAATGATGCAAATGCACTAAAGCCATACTTCTTTCCACCTCTGAACGCCTACTGATATGCAGATATACTAAAGCCAGGCGAGACAGTCTGGAAATATTACAATTTTAGCCACGATGGATATCAGCACCACAATGTGAATGTACTTAATGGCACTGACCCACACACTTTTAAATGGCTCAGATAACAAATTGCATGTTAGGTATATTTTACCACCATTAAGATTTTTAAAAACGTGAGTCTGATGGTCTCTACTATCAGGCTAAGTACATACCACTGCCAGGCCTTCTCCACAGCACTTCTGGCAGGGAACAGGGCAAGCAACCGCCCTGCTCCGAGGGCCAGGAGTTTCAGGAGAGACTCTGGAGCCCGTAGGGGAAGGAGACACAAGAGAAGACAGGGGAGGGGGAAGGGCAGAGCCAGGGCCCGGTGAGTGAGAGCGAGGTGGCGCCCACAGGGAGGCTCCCCGGCAACGCGGTCTCCCCGCTGCTGAGGGGTAGGGGTTCCCAGCCAGGAATGGTGGGTAGGAAGAGCTGCTTCCTAGGCAAGGGGACCAGCACGCACAAAACCCTGGAGCTGAATGTGGCTAGTTTTAGGAACTGACAGATACAGGCTATCTGGAGCGCAGAGCAAGAGGGAGCGAGGAGGAAGGCAAAGCTGATGAAGGCAGGGCCACTCTTACAGGGCCTACTGGGCCTATTAGGGTCCAGACCTTGTTCTATAG
The DNA here is from genome assembly GCA_029783875.1 of Phataginus tricuspis. Classification (NCBI taxonomy): domain Eukaryota; kingdom Metazoa; phylum Chordata; class Mammalia; order Pholidota; family Manidae; genus Phataginus; species Phataginus tricuspis. The sequence goes on along the minus strand of JAQQAC010006923.1, from coordinate 3,582,601 downwards.
GTAATGGGGAGCCTTCAGAAGTTGCTGATATTTTTAAGTGAGAAGAAAGTCACAAACAGTAAAATACACAAATCTTAAGTGTACAGGGTGAGTGTATTTCGTATATGTACACCTTTATGTAAGCAGTGGAAAGATCAAGAGATAGGCGAGCTCGGCATCCAGAAGCTCCGTTGTGACCCCTCCTTGGGAGCTGGGGTTCTTGTGGAGTCGAAGAATGAACTTAGCAAACAGTCAAGATAGGAGAGCCAGGGAGAGGCTTTTATTGAGAGATACAGTGAGAGGACAGACCTCCTGGCTCACAGAGGGGACAAGAGAGCCTGGGGTGGTGCATTGTCTCGGGAATTTATAGGCAGTTGAGGATTTTTAGGAATTGAGGGCTTAGGGTGTGGACTTGTACTACCTGCCCTGCCCTCAAGGTGGGCTGGGTTATTATCTGTTTGCTAGGGCTGTTTACAGTGAAGTCACAGGTTATGCTGAGATACCCTTGTGGAACACTCAAACATTCCAGGCAAAGTTGCTCCTGGCCTTTTGACCTCTAACTGATCTCACTGAAGATGTCTATATTCTTAGGCTGGTATCTTTACCCCAGAGAATTAGTGTGATCTTAACTTTGCATAATACTGAACACAGAGATTCGATAGGGACTTTACATTGTTACATTGCTTTGACTGTAAATATCCTGCCTTGCTTTTTTCCAGAGGCCCTCACCCTACTCTTGACTACGCCCACGGTCCTTGTCTCAATTGTCAGTATTCCCAAGAGTAACTAACTAATATCCTGGCTTCCAGCACTACAAACTACTTTTATGTATTTCTGAATGTCATGTAAATGAAATCATACAGCATGTACAAATTGAAGTCTGATTTCTTTCACTCAACATTATGTGAGACTTATCTATGCTGTTGCAAGAATCAGTGTAGCTGCATAGGGTTCCTTTTGAGGTGGGGCAGGGGCATGAGACAAGCCTCCTGATGACCTTTTCCTGCCTATGAAGAAAAATGCCAAGATAGAAACCGTATGGTAAGAGCAGGAGGGACTCCATCTTAAGGCTAAGATTCCATTTTAAACACCAGAGAGTTAGAAGGTAAGATTCTAAACACCAGAGAGTTAGAAGGTAAGATTGCTAACATATTTTATAGTAATCAGCCAGTAATCGACCCTATCTTAAGGCGGGCCAAGCAGCCCTAAGTGGTATGTCCCCACTGCTTGAGGGTAACCACTGTCTTGCAGAAGAACAGGATCAAGAAATTCCTTCTACTTGTTGTGCCCAAGTCACGAGTCCCCAAGAGACCACCAAGGAGCCGATTCCAATGCAAACACAAAAGGGTCTTTTATTTCAAGCTCGAGCTTGGACTCACACTCTTTACTGATGCAACGGGGCAGGAATGTGAGCCCTGAGCTCAGGTTAGGCAGGGGTTTTATACATTACAAGTTCCGGAAGAGGGGGTTCTAACTTAGCATAAGGTGATTGGGGATTTGGGGAGTTAAACAATTGTTATTGGCTAAGTTCGGCTGGCCTGACTATAATGATGTAACTTGCAAAGTATGTTATCTATGGTCAGGTGGGTGGTTGTTAGTTCTCACTGGGGTCTGTTCATGTAAATGAAGGATGCAAACTTATTCAATTTTAACTGGTAGAGGTATGTTATCTTCAAGGAGCAGAAGCATTGCTAGGGGAACCATCTAGGGTGGGGGTCCACAGACCCCGGTGGCCATTTGTCCGTGTTCTTAAGGCACGTACATCTCGTACGCCTGGAGCATTGGGCACAGATGGCCGGCCTTGAGATAAGACCTTCCTGCCTTCTTGTGCTCAGGGAACTTTTCAAGGTTTCTTCCCGCCTAGTTTAGGCCTCACTGAGAGATTAGGCACAAAGAACAGAGTCAGCCCTGTTCTGTCTTTCACTTAGGTTCACACAGTTAGATTTGTTAAATGGCTTCTTATGCTAATTCTAGGGTCTCATATTCCCCCCTTCTCTTGTACATTGGGTCCAATCATGGGCCCAAAGTTTTTAAATGACAGAGATGTTTAGCTGGGCTCGACCTGTGACACAGCCTGTCACAGGGAATGTCTCTCTCATCTGGGGGGGTGAGGCTCTATGCCTCACCTCAGTTGGCCCGCACGTTGCTCACCTGAGGTCTCTTGCGACTGTGCCTGTCTTAGGTTGTTCCTCTTGTGAGGAATCTTACCCGTCTTTGGCTAACTAGCTATTTCTTGGGACTAAACAGGGAGATAAAATATAAAAGAGAGGACAGCTAACAGCTATAATTCTGGATAAAATTATAATATACATGTTTATATTCTTGCAGCAAATGCAGGTGGGGAATCAGCATATGATTCACTTATATTTTGAAGTTAACTTTTGAAAAGTAGCACAAGTATGTATTGGCTTTAAAAAATTAGCAACTGCACTGTATACACATGTTAGGAGAATAGGAATACAAATACATAGCAAAAGCAGGAAAATTAGACAAATTAAAACAACACATTTCTGGAAACTGTTCATATCTCATATATTAAGCAGTTCAAGTTGTCATAATCAGATGGCAGAGCTTGGAGAAGTTTTTCATGACTATTTCCAGGATAATCTATTAGAGCAGGAAAGATGCATCTCATGCCACATATACCTTGATAATGTGAAGAGAAAGCTTAGGGTGTGGACCTGTACTACTTGCCCTGCCCCCAAGGTGGGCCGGGCCGCTGTCTGCCTGCTAGGGTTGCCTACAGTGAAGTTATGGGTCCTGCTAAGACACTCTTCCTCATTTGCAGAACACTCAAACATTCTAGGCTAAGCTGCTTTTGGCTCTTTGAGCTTCAACTCATTTCACTGAAGAAAGACTCTAGAATTTAATGTTTAACACAGAGCTTTAGTAGGGAGTTTTCTTGCATGCAGCTACATTGCTCTGACTGCAAACACTCTGCCTTGCCCCCTCCGGAGGCTTTCCTCTCACTCTGACCACACTTACAGTCTCTGTCTCATTCTTTTCTTTACAGATAGAGACTCTAGTTGCTGCTAGGGAAAGGGGGCGACGACTGCTCTGGCTGCTTCATGCTGAAAGGGGGCACAGTAAGGGGTGCAGCTAGGTCTCTAGCAATCAATGGTCAGTCGGGAGGCTTTCGGAAGATGGGAGTTCCCATCCTGGCTTCTATGGCTATTACCATTTGCAGCTTCATGGCTTTTAGGTGAGACAGAACAAATCATGTCACTAGGTTAAGCAGCAACATGTGGAGTTGGATTCTCTATTCTGGAAGGACAAACTAGACAAGAAGATTAAAGAATGCATGACTGAATATGAGGATTAGAAATAGTAAAACTCAAATTGAGAATCACAGCCAGATATCTTGGGGAAACTAGAATTTTGGATCTAGTCTATGTCCCAATGACTAGTATTAGGACTCAGTATAGATAAGGCTGCATTATTGAAACAATACTTTTTTTAAAATTACTCTTATTTTTATTAGAAGTAACTAGATTAAGAAAATAATTAACACTTGGCTTGATTATTTGCATAAGTGCAGCAAGAAGAGCAAGTGATTACATCGGCTCTTTTAAATGTGCTTTGCTGGAATTTTTATAAGGAACTTTAGATTGGACTTTTAAAAGCTACACAAGGCTAGAAAGCTAAGCTAGACTTGCTATCAGGTTTTGCCTGCAGTACTTGCAGATTTGGGTGAATTCTTCTCTTCTTGAGGTTCCTGCACCTGCCAGGAAGTGACTTTCTTTACTCACTTGGTAAGGCTGCTGGGAATCCTGTAAGCAAGGTACCAGGCCAGTTTCTCTAAGGGGCTCTGTTGGCTCCATGAAGTCAACTTCAGTTCTTTAAAGCTGTCTGTTAACATGAGTTTACACACGTGTCTCTCAGGAACAGTATCCTAGTCAAAGTCTCGGTAATATAACTAGTGTTTTTAATTGGTCTTCTAACAAGGAAAGCAGATTCTTATTGAATTTATGCAAACAAACATACTGCTATGAAATATAAAAATAGTTACTGAGAGTTGTTAAATTCTGGAGGGATCAGGTAGAGAGAAAGATAAATGTTTCAATTTTGCTTACAAAGGTATTGTCATTTATTAAACTGTTGTCAGCTTAAGAGAAAAAGCTTAAAACACTTTATCAGTAACACTTGAAACAAAAAGCTACAAAATTATCTTTTTTAGTTTACTTAATTCTATGTAAATACTTGTTCTGCTGAAATTTAGTTCTTTACTAGTTTAGGAGTAATAAAACAGAGACTATAAATGACAAAGGACTGTAAATGAGAGTGGCTAAAGATCTGACAGAGAACTTACTACAAGACAGTTGACAAGGAAATTTGGATATTTTTGCAACACAAAACATCTAGCAACAAAGTTTAGCATCATTTGCTAGTACAGCATCTCTGCTAATGAGACAGGGACTGTGGGTGTAGTCAGAGTGGGGGGAGGACCTCCGGAAAAAGCAAGGCAGAATATTTGCAGTCAGAGCGACGTGACTGCGTGAGGGAAACCCCCTTCCAAGGCTCTGTGTTAAACATTAAGCTCCAGAGTCATTCTTCAGTGAGATCGGTGGGTGTTCCCCAGATAAAGAAGAGTACCTCTTGTTTTTATTATGCTAATCACTTGTAGGATTCACTTTAGCATGCTGAAAGGCCCAGGCCTGTGTGCTGTCTTTCCTCTTTCAGATCTGATGGGGTGATTTTGCACACCAGGCAACTGATTTAGCATGCAAACCCAGCTGTAAACAACATAGTAAAAGGCAAGAAAGATTCCACCTTAAAGATAAGATTACATTTTAACACCCAGAAGTTTGGGAAGCAGAATTCTTAACTTACTCTTTAGCAAACAGACAATATCTCAGCCCACCGTGGGGGCAGGGCAGGCCGCCTTTTGATATGCCCCTAGGCCAAGACGCCAGTATCCCAGAGAGAGATGGGGTGAGAAATTCCTTGTGTTGTTAATTCTGGGTGTTTAGACAAACGCAGCACACCGGACTCTCTTGTCCCCTCCTGGGGTGAGCCAGGAGCTCTGTCCTATCACTTTATTTCTAAATAAAAGCCTGTATCTTGCTCTCCTACTTTGCATGTTTGCTAAGCATCACTTAGGCATGAGAAAAGAAGCGCTGGAGTTGGATTTTTGTCTCTTAGTAGTAAAATAAAACTGTCAGCTGTTAAGGTCTATAAATTTGTCTTTAGATTAGTTCTTTAAGACTGGCTTAATATGGACTAGTTTTTTTTGGAACCTGCAAGATGTAAAAAAGCAATTTTTCTTCTTGAGAGACTTAACGTTATATGTTCCAGCTTATTGAAAGCAATTAAATATTAATGTTAATTGTATATAAACCTAAATGATAATCTTAAAAGTCAAAGTGACAGAATAAAGTTTACTTTGACCAATTTTAGTAAGTTACTGTATGTGTTAAGATCCAGAAGTAACCTTAAGTTTAAAATATTGAAATAGAACTAAAGATAAGGAAAACCTGTATACTTGAGGCAAAGGATATTCACATGTTAATAAGGCTCTGATGAATGAAAGGTTTGATGAACACTTGATGTTTGATCTTTCCTTTTCTGAGAATTCATAGAAGTGTTTGCTTCAGGATATCTTGCCATGTAATTAAATTCTAGGAATTTTTATTTAGTTAAATTTAAGGGATAATTTTATATATAGCATTGAAACAAGTTTTCTGATCTTGGTAGTTAGTTCATTTTTCAGATTATATGCAAATTTCCCCAGTAAGTTATTATGCTTTTAGATTGCCTTTCTTGCAGTTTTTATTGACAAATAGCAGTCTCCATGCTTTTGAAGACTCTTAGTGATATTGAGAAATATAATTTATTATAAGTAAGTGCCGCAGGAGTGGCTGCTGAAAGACCCCTGGGATTTAGCTGCGCCCACTCCGGTCCGCTTCTTACATCAGAGACAGCTACGCATGCGCACGACTCTGTGCGTGATTGGAAAATTGAAAGTTGCCTTATTAGCATAGGTGTAACCAATCAGGAGAGACTTCACTCTATATATCCCGTGCCCTGAGCCCCAATAAACGAGTTCTTTCTTCAAGTGAACTTGCAGCATCTCCGAGGACATTCAGCTCATGTTAAAAGAGAAATATATTTAGAGACATCTTGTAATGCATGGAGCTGTCAGTGTGAGTTGTTTTAAGTTTATCAGTTATTTCAAAATAGTGCAAATATTCCGAGAAATAACATAAAATTGCTGTTATTAAAGATTGAACAGTGTTTAAACTAGCCCTAGTAATTCCTATCTATATAGAGGAAATTTCATACAAATCAACAAAGCTCGGATTTGTTGTATCCAGATTTGAGTTTCTGATTGGTTATATCTAAGTCTGATAAAACACTTAAGATCTAGAAATCAATAGATGCCATTGATTTTATATATATGGTGTTTTATTTGTAACATATAAGCCTTGTTTAATTCTAGACCAGTTATATTTGTGCTAAGATTTTACATTCCTCTTAGGTTAAGCTCTCAAATATTATAACTAATAGTTTGTTAGTTTAAACAAGTATTTCTTAGCCTAGAAGCAGTGGCCATTACCACAAGCTAAGCTTCAGAGACTTAAAGAAATTACCCAAGAACAATTAAAACTGGGACATATTAGACCTTCCCTAAGCCCATGGAATAGTCCTGTTTTTGTTATTCAGAAGGCCTCTGGCAAGTGGAGGATGTTACAGGATTTAAGACCGATGGAGGGAAGGAGGGGTCTGCTGTTGTTGTCTTTCCCCCTCCTCACCTCTCAAGCAAGTTAAAAGAAACCCAACATTTTGAAAAGGTTACTGGCTCAGCACAATTTAAGGAGTTGTATGCCATAGCATTGGCCCTAAGTAAAATTTCTGAACCTATGAATCTTTTTTCTGATAGTCTGTATGTGGTGAACTTGCTTCCCACCTTAGCCTCTTCTTATATCAAGTTAGATAAAAACCCCATAACCCCCTTGATGATTCAGGTGAGATCCTTGCTAATGGCACAATCCAAGCCCATATTCTTGCAGCATCTCCGAGGACACCAAGGTTTGCCCGGATTCCTCTCTAGAGGAAACCTATTAGCTGACCAATTAGCATCCTCTGCTGCTCAAGCCCTTTCCATGCAACAGGCCCAAGATTTCCAGTGGGCCCAAGACCTCCATGAACTTACCCACCTAAATTGGAGAGGACTTCATCATAGATTTCCTCATATTCCTATTAAAGACAATGTTTTGCTATATTAGGCATACCACATCAAATAAAAACAGATAATGGCCCCTGCTTTACTAGCAGGGCATTACAAGACTTTTTTAATACGTGGCATATCAGCCACTCCACAGGAATCCCATACAACCCACAGGGCCAGGCCATAGTAGAGCACTTTTAATGTCACAATAAGACATTAAAAGACCTATTACAAAAACAAAAAGGGGGAATAAGCCCCCATGACCAATTACGGATGGCTCTACTTACATTAAATATTTTAAATTTTTCAAAAGAACCTCTGATGGCCTTTCAAAGGCACTGGACAAATCAAATGCCATATGCCAAAGTAGAAGTGCGCTGGAAAGACCAGCTGACTGGGCAATGGCGAGGACCAGATCCACTGATAAGTATGGGCAGAGGATTCGGATGTGTATTTCCTATAGGCGGACCGAATCCAATTTGGGTTCCTGCTAGGAACTTGAAGTTCTGCCCTCAGACCACTCAGCAAATGGAAGAAAGCCATGATATAGATTCTCCCCAAGAGGGTGACCTCTTGAGGAAGAAGAAAAGGAGTCATGAAGGCTGGACTATTACTCCTGTCATAGTCCAGACTGCTGAATAAGTGACACTGTTAAGCCTTCAAAAAGAACATCTTTGCAGTTCTATGTTTTCTTACCCTCTGCTTCCTTTTTTACCAGAGTATGGGAAGAAATAATTAAGTTTGTTTAATCTACCCAAGCTGTTTTTACAAGGAATAATAATTGTAATGTCATCAGTTATTTTCATGCTCGTGTGATGGTGAAGATCATATCAACAGCAACAGATATTGAAGAAGGAGTTCCCCATACCCCAGAGTGTTCATGGGCATTTATAGCCCTACAGAGAGGTGCAAGCGACCTCTTGAGAATGTCATTACTGGAAGTGCTAGGATGGTAGTCAATGATGGGTAAGATCTCCTGAAAGATGGGGACAACCTAAGACAGGCACATCCTCGAGTACAGGATGGCATCTCTCATGCTCATACAAAAACAAAAAGGGGGAAATGTGGGTAACTGCCTTTGAATCTCAGCCGAGCCACGAGGGTGGCTGCTGAGAACGACCTTTGAATTAAATCTCAGCCATGCCAAAGATGGCCACTGAGAACTCAGCGGTGCCACAGGAGTGGCTGCTGAAAGACCCCTGGGGTTTAGCTGCGCCCACTCCGGTCCGCTTCTTACATCAGAGACAGCTACGCATGCGCACAACTCTGTGCGTGATTGGAAAATTGAAAGTTGCCTTATTAGCATAGGTGTAACCAATCAGGAGAGACTTCACTCTATATATCCCGTGCCCTGAGCCCCAATAAACGAGTTCTTCCTTCAAGTGAACTTCCTGTCGTGTCTGATTGTCTCCGGCGAACGGCCAGCGGCCTGTGGTGAGTGGCCGGCTGCGGGAACTGGTGGACAGTCGGCGCTTACCTCCCTTACTTCGCCTGTTGGGGCAAGCCTCTCTCCCTCCCTTCCTCCCCTCCGCTGGCTCAGAGGGTTGCAGAAAGAGCTTGTAACACAAAGAGCTGTAGTCCTGACCGAGAGCAGGACCGGTGGGAGAGAGGCCAGAAACCCCAACACTCTTTGGCAGTGTTTTTTAGGTAATTAATCAGGTAATTATATATCAGACAAATAAGCGAAATTAGCTAAATACATTCTCTAATGAGAAAAAATTTCTCCGACATGTTCCAGGAGCCCTCTGGAAAATATCAGAGTTACTTACAGGTAAAAGTACTTTTTTTGAATTTGATTTTGGAAAGTTGTCAGAAGAAAGTTTCTTTGGTACTTGCTTAAATAGGATTATAGGTATTTAACTAGAATGACAATAAAAAGGCTTAAATGCAAATACAGATTACTCAGTTGTTAACAACACTTGGCTTACAGTCTTTTTAATATGAAGATTTCATTTTTTTAAAATACTCAGAGAACTTATTGAGACTTTAAGCATGAGAGACTGCTTTGATAAAAACAATTAGAAAGTTCTTTGCAATTTGTCAACATTAAGAGCAGGCTAACAGTCTAAGACAACTTTGTCTTTTAACTGAAAACAAAACTCTAATTTTGCTGTGCAGTTGATATCAAGACTCACTTGCTTTAATTTCACATGGCATGACTGTATTAACTTTTACAAACTTTTTACAATTTTCTTTTTATATTTAGCAACAAAATGAATTTTCACTCATTATACTTTCTCTTATTAAACACATATTTTTTTTAGCAAGCAGAGATGTCTTATTATATTAAGTAGTTTTAATTAGAACTTAAAACATTAGGTACTTTAACTTTCAATGAACACTGAAAAATGGGCTATTGTAAACTGTAACACCAGCATTCTTCAGATTGATACATTTATGAGCACTTTTATCATTTTTGGAAATGTGCTTTACAGCACAATTTTTACTGAGCACAAAACATGTTTACATAACAGCAAAATTCTAAGAATTTTGGTTACTACAAAAATTCTTAGGCTGTTTGCAGATATACACACTGTAACACTTTATAACACACAATTATTAAGATGTTCACTTGCTATACTGAGTTTACTCAGAACTGTGCTAGATTACTCATGAAACTTTTACTGAATATTACATTACACAGAGTTAAGCTTAAAGCAATTTTCTTGACAGATTTAACAGATAACATCAACTGAAATAACTCTAGGTGAACAGGCAGCTGATAACTACAGGACATGTCTATTTCAGTTCAACTTAAATTAGCATCAATGCTTAATATTTTTTATTAGAATTTTCTGGAAGTTTTAGAATGCTTAATTTTCATAAGCGCTTGTTTTTAAATTACTATCTGGAGGTAGAAAAACATTTTTTTTACACACTTAGACACAGAAACATACAGATTGAGACGCAATGACTACAGTTAGCAACACTTTTCATAAAAGAACATACACAGACAAACTGATATAAAGATACTGATATCCAATTGTAGAGCTCACTAGTGGCAAAAGGCCAGCAGTCATGGGGCTGATCCCCCCTCTCTCGCATCTGGGGGACCGGTGGCTCGCAGCGGCAAGCGGCGGAGGCAGGCTGCTCCCTCTGAGCCCTTTGTCTGGTACGGGCCCGCTTTTTACTGGAGCACCTCCGCCCTCCGCTCTCGGAGCAGCTTCTGCTTCCCTGGTGGGGGATGGTTGTGTCTTTCTCTTAACTTTTTAAAAATGGTCCGTCATCAGAGACAGTGGAGTAGAAGAATTCTGACTCACTTTTTTCTAACAATTTATAGTAGAAAGTTATCGACAGACAACCAAGTATCACAGACAAACAAAAAGCAGAACAAAAGATGCCCAAGGGCATCCGAAGACAAAATTGAAAGTGGGACAACGGTGATGGCGGGAGGGACCTGCCTTGTCCTTTCAAAGACTAAAAACAAATTAGGGGCACTCTGTCCTCTCCAAATGGGCCTGGAATCTCTTCCAGGGCACCTTCAAATGGGCCTGGAATCTCTTCCAGGACACCTTCAAGTGGGGGCCTGGAACATCTTCTAAGACCCCCGATCGGTGACCATCAACAGCACGTCTGCCTAGGCCCTATACCGATCTCTTCACATTCATATTCATATTGGGCCCTTCTCAGAAAAATGAAAGAGTGCAGCGCAACACACAACACAAACAATAGACACAAAGCAAAGCTTACGTCACTCACACACAAAGTTCTTACCAGCTGGCTCGGACCCTCCGGGTCGGGAGTCCTGGGGGTCTTGGGGATCCAAGATGAGCCCCCAAATGTTGTGCCCAAGTCGCGAGTCCCCGAGAGACCACCAAGGAGCCGATTCCAATGCAAACACAAAAGGGTCTTTTATTTCAAGCTCGAGCTTGGACTCACACTCTTTACTGATGCAACGGGGCAGGAATGTGAGCCCTGAGCTCAGGTTAGGCAGGGGTTTTATATATTACAAGTTCCGGAAGAGGGGATTCTAACTTAGCATAAACTAATTGGGGATTTTGGGAGTTAAACAATTGTTATTGGCTAAGTTCGGCTGGCCTGACTGTAATGATGTAACTTGCAAAGTATGTTATCTATGGTCAGGTGGGTGGTTGTTAGTTCTCACTGGGGTCTGTTCATGTAAATGAAGGATGCAAACTTATTCAATTTTAACTGGTAGAGGTATGTTATCTTCAAGGATCAGAAGCATTGCTAGGGGAACCATCTAGGGTGGGGGTCCACAGGCCCCGGTGGCCATTTGTCCGTGTTCTTAAGGCACGTACATCTCGTATGCCTGGAGCACTGGGCACAGATGGCCGGCCTTGAGATAAGACCTTCTTGCCTTCTTGTGCTGAGGGGACTTTTCAGGGTTTCTTCCAGCCTAGTTTAGGCCTCACTGAGAGATTAGGCACAAAGAACAGAGTCAGCCCTGTTCTGTTTTTCACTTAGGTTCACACAGTTAGATTTGTTAAAATGGGCACAAATTCTAGGGTCTCACAGTACTAAGTTTATCTTACAGAATATCTAGAGGACAGACTATGGTGACATAATGTCTCTCACAAGAGAAAGACATCAGGAGACCGCATGTCAAGATGATGCCGGGGTTCTTGTTCTCGAAGCCGAAGAATGAGCTTAGCAAACAGGCAAGGTAGGAGAGCAAGGTACAGACTTTTATTTAGAAATAAAGTGATAGGACAGAGCTTAGCAAACAGGAGGGGACAAGAGAGTCCGGTGTGCTGCGTTGTCTAGGGGGTTTTGTAGGCAGATTGGGGTTTTTCGAGAACATGAAAAATAGGCTTAGGGGTGTGGACTTGTACCACTTGCCCTGCCCTCAAGGAGGGCTGCCTTGTTTTCTGCTTGCTAGGATTGTTTACAGTAAAGTCACGGGTTATGCTGTGATACCTTTCCCTATTTGTAAAACCACTCAATCATTCTAGGCCAAGTTGCTCTTGGCGTTTTGACTTTTAACTGACCTTACTGAAGATGTCTATATTCTTAGTCTGGTATCTTGTTCCTAGAGGATTAGTGTGACCTTGACTTTGCATAATGCTTAACACAGAGTTTCAAAAGGGACTTCTTTGCCCACTGTTATATTGCTGACTGTAAATATCTCACCCTGCTTTTTCCGGAGGCCCTCACCCTACTCTGACTACACCCATGGTCCCTGTCTCATTCCCCCCTCTACAGATGGAAACCCTAGCTGCTGCTAGGGAAAGGGGGCAATGACCGCTCTGGCTGCTTCATGCTGAGAAGGGGTGCAGTAAGGGGTGCAGCTAGGTCTCCATCAGTGGTCGGTCAAGAGGGCCTCGGAAGATGGGCATTTCCATCCTGGGTTCTATTTCCATCACCATTTGCAGTCTTGTGGCTTCTAGGTGAGATAGAATAAATCATGTCATTAGGTTAAGTGTACAGGGAACCTTCAGAGTTTAAAAAGTTTCTTTCCATATGGCTGCATGGGCATGCAGCACTAGGTATGCACACTTAGAGTCAGTATATATATTGACTCTCTTTCCTTTCCCTATTTCAAGGGCTCTAGTGAGGGCTATTAATTCTGCCATCTGGGCACTTGTGCCCAGTGGAAGTGGTTGGCACTCGATGGTCTCCCACAGAGTGATAACTGCATAGCCAGTTTTTCTCTGGCCTTGCTCAATAAAGGTGCTGCCATCTGTTAAGAGCACAAGCTCTGGATTTTCTAATGGGGTGTCTTTTAGGGTTCCATTAATTGCCCAGACTTCAGGATTAATGCCTACTTCTACTAAGGGAAGACATCACTTATCTCTTTCTGCATTCATATGTATAGAGGCCTGTACTTTAGAAAGTATATCATGACCTAGAAGCGGCGTCGGACTTTCTGGGACTACTAGGAAGGCACGGGAGAACAGGACTGAGTCCCACTCACAGCTTAAAGGCTGAGTAAAATATTTGGTCATGGGCTTCCCAGATACGCCTCTAACAGTAGTTGACTGGGAGAAGGGAGGGCCAGGATTATGGAGGAGGACTGAATAGGCGGCTCCTGTATGGAGCAAAAATTTGGTGGTGTGGCCTCCTACAGAGAGAATCACCCAGGGCTCCTGTGGACTTATGATGGTGACAGGAGCCAGCATGGGCAGCCCCAGGCCCCTTCAGTCCTGACCACATTGTTGTAAATCTGACCCCAGTTGCCTACACCTCTGAGGGCAGTCTCGCTTCCAGTGGTCTCCTTGACAAAGCGGGCAGGGTGTTGGCGGTTTAGAGCGCCTACCCATAGGGCAGTCTTGCTTAAAATGCCCCTCTATGCCACAGAGGAAACAAGCTGCCCGGGGCCCAGTCCCTCGGGCTGGTCTCCCTTTCTCCAACTTTGGAGGCCCAAAGTTGATTCTCTGCAAGGCCACTGCTAATGCCTCTGCCTTTCGGTTACCCCTCCTCTCCCGGTCCCTCCTTTCCTCCTCATCTCTATTATAGAAAACTGATGTGGCGACCTTCAGGAGGCTCTCCAGATTTTGCTCTGGGCCAAATGCCAATTTTTGTAACTTCCTCCTGATATCTGGGGCCGATTGGGTGATGAATTTATCTTTGAGAATAATTTGGCCCTCTGGGGACTCTGAGGACATATAAGTACGCTTCACCAATGCCTCCCTGAGCCGTTCCAGAAAGGCTGAGGGGCTTTCTTTTCCTTCCTGCATCACGGCTGATAATTTAGCTGCATAACTTTATATTGTATCTTCTCTCAGGGACCAAGCCTCTCCATTGGAGAGTTTGTATTGAGGCCAGGCTTGTGTGCAGAAGAAGATAAGGCACTGCTTCTTCAGGGTCTGGGGATCAAATTGCTCCCAGTTCTTCAGAATGCATGCCAGAGGCATGTCTGGCTTTAAACTTGAAGAGGCTGCTTCCTTCTGGAAGAGAGAGAGAGAAAGATGGATGTTCAGCACCTGATCAGCCTCTCTCTCTGTGAAGCTGTCCCCTCACCTTGGAGCCTAGGTGACAGTGGTCAGTCACCCCCTCTGCCAGGCCTACTGGACTTAACCACTCCTTACCAGTGTGGCCTGTACCTTGCATTGATTTCCCTCTTGCCTTCCCACTCAGCAAGAGTTGCTTCAGAGCCCTGAATCTAGTGGGAACCTCACCAGTATGCTCTTACTTTACGCCTTTTGGGAGTTTTAATCTGGATCCTAGTTTTCTCTGCACAAGCTTTAGTCATTCCCTGAGAGCCCCCTGCCTGTCTGATAAGGGCAGGGACTGTGTGACCTCTCACTGCCTGAGCCTTGGTCAGAGTCACAAGCCCATTTTGCTTCCCTGGGGCTGCATAAAAGGAAATGCCAGCCCCAGGATGACTGCCTCTAAGGGAGATCAATAGAATAGAGCCCTGGCTATAATTCAAAGGCGTAGGGGTGTGGATTGCACCACTTGCCCTGCCCTCAAGGAGGGCTGCCTTGTTTTCTGCTTGCTAGGGTTGTTTACAGTAAAGTCACGGGTTATGCTGTGATACCTTTCCCTATTTGTAAAACCACTCAATCATTCTAGGCAAAGTAGCTCTTGGCCTTTTGACTTTTTTTTTTCTTTGTTCAAGCGGCCTTTTTTTTTTTTACAATTCCTTTTGGTATCATTAACCTACAATTACATGAGCAATATTGTGGTGATTAAACTACCCCCTTCATCAGGTCCCCCCCACCATCCCCATTACAGTCACTGCCCATCAGTGTAGTGAGATGAGAATCACTACTTGTCTTCTCTGAGCTGTACAGTCCTCCCCGTGCCCCCCCACCCTATGTCTGCTAATCGTAATGCCCCTTTTACCCTCTTGTCCCTCCCTTCCCACCCATCTCCCCAGTTGCTTTCCCTTTGGTAACTATTAGTCCGTTCTTGGGTTCTGTGAGTCTGCTGCTGTTTTGTTCCTTCAGTTTTTTTCTTTGTTCTTATACTCCACATATGAGTGAGATCATTTGATACTTGTCTTTCTCTGCTTGGCTTATTTCACTGAGCATAATACCCTCTAGCTCCATCCATGTTGTTGCAAATGGTAGGATTTGTTTTTTTCTTATGGCTGAATAATATTCTATTGTGCATATGTACCACATCTTTATCCATTCATCTGCTGATAGACACTTAGGTTGCTTCCATTTCTTGGCTATTGTAAATGGTGCATATGTCTTTTTCAAACTGGGCTGCTGCACTCTTAGGGCAAATTCCTCGGAGTGGGATTCCTGGGTCAAATGGTATTTCTATTTTGAGTTTTTTGAGGAACCTCCATACTGCTTTCCACAATGTTTGAACGAATCTGCATTCCCACCAGCAGTGTAGGAGGGTTCCCTTTTCTCCACATTCTTGCCAACATTTGTTCTTGTTTGTGTTTTGGATGTTGGCCATCCTCACTGGTGTTAGGTGATATCTCATTGTGGTTTTAATCTGCATTTCTCTGATGATTAGCAATGTGGAGCATCTCTTCATGTGCCTGTTGGCCATCTGAATTTCTTCTTTAGAGAAGTGTCTATTCATGTCCTCTGCACATTTCTTAATTTGATTATTTGCTTTTTGTTTGTTAAGGTGCATGAGTTCTTTGTATATTTTGGATGTCAACCCCTTATCGGAAACATTATTTATGAATATATTTTCCCATATTGTAGGATGTCTTTTTGTTCTACTGATGGTGTCCTTTTCTGTACAGAAGCTTTTCAACTTGATATAGTCCCATTTGTTCATTTTTGCTTTTGTTTCCCTTGCCTGGGGGGATATGTTCATGAAGAAGTTACTCATGTTTATGTCCAAGAGATTTTTGCCTATGTTTTTTTTCTAAGAGTTTTATCGTTTCATGACTTACATTCAGGTCTTTGATCCACCTTGAGTTTCCCTTTGTGTATGGGGTTAGACAGTAGTCCAGTTTCATTCTCTTACATGTAGCTGTCCAGTTTTTCCAACACCAGCTGCTGAAGAGGCTGTCCTCTCCCCATTGTATATCCAGGGCTCCTTTATCAAATATTAATTGACTGTAGGTGTTTGGGTTAATGTTTGGATTTTCTATTCTGTTCCACTGCTCTGTGGGTCTGTTTTTGTGCCAGTACCAAATTGTCTTGATTACTGTGGCTTTGAGTAGAGTTTGAAGTCAGGGAGCTTAATTCCCCCTGTATGATTCCTCCTTCTCCGAATTGCTTTGGCTATTCAGGGTCTTTTCTGGTACCATATGAATTTTTGAGTTATTTGTTCCAGTTCATTGAAGAAAGTTGTTGGTAATTTGATAGGGATTGCATTGAATCTGTTGATTGCTTTAGGTAGTATTGCCATTTTGACAATATTTATTCTTCCTAGCCAAGAGCAGGGGATGCATTTCCATTTGTTAGTGTCCTCTTTAATTTCTCCTAGGAGTGTCTTGTAGTTTTCAGAGTACAGGTCTTTCACTTCCTTGGTTAGGTTTATTCCTAGGTATTTTATTCTTTTTGATGCAATTGTGAATGGATTGTTTTTCTAATTTCTCTTTCTGTTAGCTCATCATTAGTGTATAGGAAAGCAACAGATTTCTGTGTGTTAATTTTGTATCCTGCAACTTTGCTGAATTCAGATATTAGTTCTAGTAGTTTTGGAGTGGAGTCTTTAGGGTTTTTTATGTACAGTATCATGTCATCTGCAAATAGTGACAATTTGACTTCTTCTTTACCAATCTGGATGCCTTGTACATATTTGTTTTGTCTGATTGCCATGGCTAGGACCTCCAGTACTATGTTGAATAACAGTGGAGAGAGTGGGCACCCCTGTCTTGTTCCCGATCTTAGATGAAAAGCTTTCAGCTTCTCGCTGTTAAGTATGATGTTAGCTGTGGGTTTGTCATATATGGCCTTTATGATATTGAGGTACTTGCCATCTATACCCATTTTGTTGAGAGTTTTAATCATGAATGGATACTGAATTTTGTCAAATGCTTTTTCAGCATCTATGGAGATGATCATGTGGTTTTTGTTCTTCTTTTTGTTGATGTGGTGGATGATGTTGATGGATTTTCGAATGTTGTACAATCTTTGCATCCCTGGGATGAATCCCACTTGATCATGGTGTATGATCCTCTTGATGTATTTTTGAATTCGGTTTGCTAATATTTTGTTGAGTATTTTTGCATCTACGTTCATCAGGGATATAGGTCTGTAATTTTCTTTTTTGGTGAGGTCTTTGCCCGGTTTTGGTATTAGAGTGATGCTGGCTTCACTCTAGAAAGAGTTTGGAAGTATTCCCTCCTCTTCTATTTTTTGGAAAACTTTAAGGAGAATGGGTGTTATTTCTTCTCTATATGTCTGGTAGAATTCAGAGGTGCATCCATCAGGTCCGGGGGTTTTGTTCTTGGGTACTTTTTTGATTACTGATTCAATTTCGTTGATGGTGATTGGTCTGTTTAGTTTTTCTGTTTCTTGCATGGTCAGTCTTGGAAGGTTGTATTTTTCTAAGAAGTTGTCCATTTCTTCTAGGTTTTCCAGCTTGTTAGCATACAGATGCTCATAATATTCTCTTATAATTCTTTGTATTTCTGGGGGGTCCGTTGTTATTTTTCCTTTCTCATTTCTGATTCTGTTTATGTGTGTAGATTCTCTTTTTCTCTTAATGAGTCTGGCGAGGTGTTTATCTATTTTGTTTATTTTTTCAAAGAACCAGTTCTGGTTTCATTCATTTTTTCTATTGTTTTATTCTTCCCAATTTTATTTATTTCTTCTCTGATCTTTATTATGTCCCTCCTTCTGGTGACTTTGGGCCTCATTTGTTCTTCTTTTTCCAATTTCAATAATTGTGTCTTTAGACTGTTCATTTGGGAATGCTCTTCCCCCTTTAAATAGGCCTGGATTGCAATATACTTTCCTCTTAGAACTGCCTTTGCTGCGTCCCACAGAAGTTGTGGCTTTATGTTGTTGTTGTCATTAGTCTCCATATATTCTTTGATTTCTGTTTTGATTTGGTCGTTAACCCATTGATTCATTAGGAGAATGTTGTTAAGACTCCATGTATTTGTGAGCCTTTTTGATTTCTTTCTGAAATTTATTTCTAGTTTTATACCTTTGTGATCTGAGAAGTTGGTTGGTAGGACTTCAATATTTTTGAATTTACTGAGGTTCTTTTTGTGGCCTAGTATGTGGTCTATTCTGGAAAATGTTCCATGTGCACTTGAGAAGAATGTGTATCCTGTTGCTTTTGGATGTAGAGTTCTGTAGATATCTGTTAGGTCCATCTGTTCTAGTGTGTTGTTCAGTGCCTCTGTGTCTTTACTTATCCTCTGCCTGGTTGATCTATCCTTTGGAGTGAGTGGTGTGTTAAAGTCTCCTAAAATAATTGCATTGCTGTCTATTTCCTCCTTCACTTCTGTTAGTATTTGTTTCACATATGCTGTCGCTCCTGTGTTGGGTGCATATATATTTATAATGGTTATATCTTCTTGTTGGACTGACCCCTTTATCATTATGTAATGTCCTTCTTTATCTCTTGCTACTTTCTTCGTTTTGAAGTCTATTTTGTCTGACACAAGTACTGCAACACCTGCTTTTTTCTCTTTGTTGTTTGCATGAAATATCTTTTTCAATCCCTTCACTTTTAGTCTGTGTATATCTTTGGGTTTGAGGTGAGTCTCTTGTAGGCAGCATATAGATGGGTCTTGCTTTTTTATCCACTCTGTTACTCTGTGTCTTTTGATTGGTGCATTCAGTCCATTTACATTTAGGGTGATTATTGATAGATATGTACTTATTGCCATTGCTGGCTTTAGATTCGTGGTTACCAAAGGTTCAAGGGTTGCTTCTTTACTATCTAAGAATCTAACTTAACTTTCTTGTTAAGTTATTGTGAACACCGTCTGATGTTTCTTTATCTCTCCCTTCCTATTCTTCCTCCTCCTTTCTTTATATATTAGGTGTTTTATTCTTTGCCTTTAGTTAGTATTTGGATGGTCTGCTTTCTTTGCTATGATTTTATTTTCTCTGGTGACATCTTTTTAGCCTTAGGGGTGCTCCCCTCTAGAGCAGTCCATTTAAGATATCCTGTAGTGGTGGTTTATGAGAGGCAAACTCTCTCAACTTTCCTTTGTGTTGAAATTGTTTAATCCCTCTGTCATATTTAAATGATAATTGTGCTGGATACAATGTTCTTGGTTCAAGGCCCTTCTGTTTCGTTATGTTAAATATATCATGCCATTCTCTTCTGGCCTGTAAGGTTTCTGTTGCGAAGTCTGATGACAGTCTGATGGGTTTTCCTTTGTAGGTTGTGGGGAACTGCCTTTGAATCTCAGCCATTCCACAACGATGGCCACTGAGAACTCAGCTGTGCTGCAGGGGTGGCCGCTGAAAGCCCCCTGGGGTTCAGCTGCGCCCACTCCAGTCTGCTTCTTACGTCAGAGACAACTGCGCATGCGCACAACTCTGTGCGTGATTAGAAAATTGAATGTCGCCTTCTTAGCGTGGGGAGTGACCGATCAGGAGAGACCACATCTATATATTCCGTGCCCTGAGCCCCAATAAACAAGTTCTTGCTTCGACTGAGCTCCCTGTCGCATCTGATCATCTCCGGCCAGCGACCAGCAGCCAGCGGCGAATGGCTAGCAGCGGAGGCTGCAGGAACGGGCGGACAGTAGGCTCTTATCTCCCTTGCTCCACCTGTCGGGTTGCACCTCTCCCTCCCTTCCTCCCCTCCGCTGGCTCGGAGGGTCGCGGAAAGAGCTTGTAACACAAAGATCCTGACAGCAAGCAGGACCGGTGGCAGAGAGGGTAGAAAAACCCCGACAGTAGGTGATTTTTTTCTCTCTCTTGCTGCCTTTAATACTCTGTCTTTATCTTTGATCTTTGCCATCTTAATTATTATGTGTCTTGGTATTGTCTTCCTTGGGTCCCTTGTGTTGGGAGATCTGTGGGCATCCGTGGACTCCGAGATTATTTCCTTCCAGCGTGGGAACGTTTTCGGCAATTATTTCTTCAAAGACACTTTCTATCCCTTTTCCTTTCTCTTCTTCCTCTGGTACTCCTATAATGCAAATATTGCCCCATTTGGATTGGTCACACAGTTCTCTTAATATTCTTTCATTCTTAGAGATCCTTTTATCTCTCTCTGCCTCAGCTTCTTTGTATTCCTTTTCCCTGTTTTGTATTTCATTGACAGTGTCTTGAACCTCATCCAGTCTGCTGTTAAGCCCTTCGATGGCTTGTCTCATTTCTGCTTTGTCTTTCCTCATTTCCTCACTCAGCTCTTGCACATTTTTCTGTAGATCCGTCAGCATGGCTATGACTTTTATTCTGAACTCTTTTTCAGGAAGACTGTGCATGTCCATTCCTTACGATTCTCTCTCAGGGGTGGTGTGTGTCTGAAGTTTTGTCTGTATCATATTCTGTCTTCTCATGACTATAGAATTGGTTGTTGGTAGTTGTCACGTATGTCAGCTGGGCTCTTTATGACTTTAAAAAGCAAAGAGAAGAAAGAAGAGAAAAAGAAAAAGAAAAAAATCTACTAATAATAAAAAAGGTAAAAAGAGAGAGAAAAAGGAAAAGAAAGGAAAGAAAAAGAAAAAGCAACTCCAAAAAAAAATTATAATAATAAATGCCCACCGGAAATGGTTTCTGTGTGAATGCTGTAGGTGGCGCTGTTGCTCCACTATTCCAGAGCCATGGCCACGCCGCTCCACATGGCCCTTTAAAGCTGTGGCTGGGGTGAAAATGAATGGGAGACTGTTGAGCTCTGTGGGAGTCCTAATTATGGCTACGCTTTCCCAGTCACCCGCTATGGGGTCTGAAGCTCCCCAGGACTCCCAGCCTGCTGGGCTTAGTGTGCTGCTGTGATGAGGTTTTCTGCTTGACTCCTGTCTATTTAAGATTGCTGCAAAACAAAGCTCGCACTTTTCTCCTTTTTTGTTTTTTTTCTTCTCTTTTCTCCTTCCCTGAGCCAGCCGCAAGCAAACAGGCACATTCCTGTTGAGACCCTGTGTCCTCCGTCTCTCCAATCTCCGCCACACTGCGCTTTGTGCGCCCGCATTACTGGGGCCGATCCGGGGCTGGTTATCTCCTGGGCCTGCACTTCCACTCCCTCCTGGCTCTGAATCCTCTCCTTCCGCCGGTGCGCTGCGGTGGGGGAGTGCTCGGGTTCTGCCGGGGTGCAGTTCGTGGTTCCATTTCTTACCCACCTCGCCAGCTGCCGAGTCCTCTCGGGTGTGTCTGCACGGTGTGCACTTTCCTGTGTGTTCTGGTCTCGCTTTTAAGGACAGTTGCATTTGCTGTGTTTTCGTGGATAAATATAATGTTGGGAGGAAAATTCTGCCACTCCGTTCACGCCGCCATCTTCCCGGACCTCTCGGCCTTTTGACTTTTAACTGACCTTACTGAAGATGTCTATATTCTTAGTCTGGTATCTTGTTCCTAGAGGATTAGTGTGACCTTGACTTTGCATAATGCTTAACACAGAGTTTCAAAAGGGACTTCTTTGCCCACTGTTATATCACTGACTGTAAATATCCCACCCTGCTTTTTCCAGAGGCCCTCACCCTACTCTGACTACACCCATGGTCCCTGTCTCAAAGCCTACAATCCCCTCCACCACCCTTTGCCCCACTCTTGAAAGCCTTAAGAGACAGAATCCTAAGCCTCTGCGTGCACCCCCTCTCTGAGGTTGCCCGCACTCCCCTTACTTCGAGTGTGTACTATGCCTTAAATAAAGACTTCTCATTGCTGATAATTGTCTCTGTGCTTTTCCAGTGGTGAGGGTCTTTGTTCCTTTGCTATTTCAGTCTGTTTTCTAGACTAAACACAAGTCTTCACTCTCTCTGTCCTATTTCAGACAAGTAGGGAGGGGCTACTGAGAACTCTGATTTGGGCTTGCAAGTTCCTGTCCCCTGGGTGGCCTGGACAGGACGGCAGCTGTACAATCATGCTCTTTAGTAGCCTGCCTGAAAATTTCCTTTCTTTGCCTTTGGGAAGTTCTCAGATAATAATCTCACCCCATTCAGTGCTCTGTGGCTCCCCCAAATCATGGGGGTGGTGGGGGCTTAGTTCCCAAGCTGTGCAGATTCAAGTAGACACTAGACCCTGCTGCCATTCACTTCTACTCTCGCTTTCATGAATTCCTTCCTTACCTACACTCCTCAGGCCTGTTCGAAAATTCTTTCTCATTCAGAGTCAGGAACCCTTCCCACCCTTCCCTGCCCAGATTGAAGTTCCACCTAGTGCACAGCGAGAGATCTCCAAGACACAGCTGCCTGACAACACTTTGTATGGCTGTACCTTTGCTGATTTACTCTTCTTCTGTTGATGGACTGTAAGTCCGGGGAGAGAAAATCCCAGGGCAAAATACCTCTAAAACTGAAAATAGTCAAAGGAGAAATAAAGTTTAAAACCCATTTATTGCTTACAAACTGCAGTCTGGCCTGTTTCTCTCTCCTGCCCCAGCAGAAGCCAACGAGCACTCCCCTTCACCTCTCAGGCTCAGATAAGCCCTCAGTTGCCCAGGTAATTACCCATTGATATGGCAATGAACACTCTCCACCCCTGAGGAAAGCCTATTGATATGCAGATGCACTAAAGCCATACTTCTCTCCACCCTGAGGATGCAGATACACTAAAGCCAGGAGAGATATTCTAGAAAGATTACAATTTTATCCTCATGGACATTTGTGTGGTTTTCAGCTTTGCCTAACATGACTAGGTTGCTATGAACAACTGTGGGTACATGTCTTGGTGCACAGAAGCATCCTCTCTGTTGGGCATCACTGGGCCATAAGGTACACATATTTGGCTGCAATGGACTAAGGTTTTGATCAGGGAATGATCACAATCAGATGTATGTTTTGGGGGATCACAGTGACTTCAGTGTGAGGAAATATGGAAGCTTCTTCAGTAGAGGGGGCCAGGGGCTCACCTTACAGTTTTGCAGTAAGGAAGGTGCTTGGCACAGAACAGAAACTCAACAAATGTTAACCTGCATCCTTCCCACCTTTCTTGTGTTAGGAGACAAAGGGGGTGTCTTGCAAATGAGTTTCAGCCCAGGCAAGTTCGCTATAGATTCACTGTGACCAAAGAAATTTACAGCAAGGGGTTCTTGGGGTGAAAAGGGTATACCCAACTTTATTTCGAGGTGGCAGGTCAGTCCCCTGGCACTGCCACCACTCCAGCCTCTGCTCTGCTCCCCTACAGCCTTCCAGCCCCACCACCCAGTCTCTGGCCAAGCACTGGGCGGAACTCCTTACATTAACACAATAATGGCTTATTGCCTAAAGGTGTGGAACTGGTAGCATAGCAACAGGCCAGTTACATTTAAGTTCAGTGAGGATCCTGGTCATAGGAACCCCACTTTACTCACAGGGGGTACTCTGTACTTTGTGACCTAGATAAGATAGTCTCAAACCACATTCTAAACCTTGAAAAAGTCCAGGTGATGCTGAGACAGGGACTGTGGGTGTAGTCAGAGTAGGGGGAGAGCCTCCGGAAAAAGCAAGGCAGAATATTTGCAGTCAGAGCAATGTAACTACATGCAAGGAAACCCCCTTCCAAAACTCTGTGTTAAACATTAAGCTCCAGGGTCATTCTTCAGTAAGATCAGTGGGTGTTCCCCAGATAAAGAAGAGTATCCCATGTTGTTGTTATGCTAATCACTTGTAAGATTCACTTTAGCATGCTAAAGGCCCAGGCCTATGTGCTGTCTTTCCTCTTTCAGATCTGATGGGGTGGTTTTGCAAACCAGGCAACTAATTTAGCATGCAGACCCAGCTGTAAGCAACATAGTAAAAGGCAGGGAAGATTCCACCTTAAAGATAAGATTGCATTTTAATACCCAGGAAGTTTGGGAAGCAGGATTCTTAACTTACTCTTTAGCAAAAAGACAATACCTCAGCCCACCTTGGGGGCTGGGCAGGCCGCCTTTTAATATGCCCCTAGACCAAGACGCCAGTATCCCAGAGAGAGATGGGGTGAGAAATTCCTTGTGTTAAGTTAATTCTGGGTGTTCAGACACCACCTAGCAGGTCTGCACCCCTAAACCTTTTTTTTCATGTTCTCGAAAAATCCTCATCTGCCTATAAAATCCCCTAGACAACGCAGCACACCGGACTCTCTTGTCCCCTCCTGGCGTGAGCCAGGAGCTCTGTCCTATCACTTTATTTCTAAATAAAAGCCTGTACCTTGCTCTCCTACCTTGCCTGTTTGCTAAGCTCATTCTTCAGCTTCGTGAACAAGAACCCCGGCATCAGTGCCGGGGTTCTTGTTTGCAGAGTTGAAGAATGAATTCTGCAAACACCCAGGATAGGAGAGCCAGTGAGAGGACAGAGCTCCTGGCTCATGCCAGGAAGGAACAAGAGAACTCATAGAGGTGTGTTGTCTAGGGGTTTTATAGGCAGTCGAGGATTTTTGGGAATGTGACAAAAGGCTTAGGGGTGTGGACTTGTTAAGTGGCCCCTGAACATTTAGAATTAACTTAACATAAGGAATTTCCTGCTTTGATTTCTCCCTGGGATACTGGTGTCTTGGTCGGGGAGCATATCAAACACAGCCACCTGCCCAGCCTCCAAGGTGGGCTGAGTTATTGTCTGTTTGCTAAAGAGTAAGTTAAGCATCTTACTTCTTAAACTTCCTGGGTGTTAAAATGCAATCTTATCTTTAAGGTGGAATCCTTCCTGCCTTTCACTATGTTGTTTACAGCTGGGTCTGCATGCTAAATTAGTTGCCCACTTTGTAAAATCACCCCATCAAATGTAGAAGAGGAAAGACAGCACATAGGCCTGGGCCTTTTAGCACGCTAAAGTGAATCTTACACATGATTACAAATGATTAGCATAATAAAAACATGTGCTCCTCTTCTTTATCTGGGGAATATTAACTGGTCTCACTGAAGAATGACCCTAGAGCTTAATGTGTAACAGAGTTTTCGTAGGGGGTTTCCTTGCATGTAGTTACATTGCTCTGACTGCAAATACCCTGCCTTGCTTTTTCCAGAGGCCCTCCCCCTATTCTGTCTAAGCCCATGGTCCCTGTCTCACCGGCACTGGGGGTAGGAAGAAGCCTTTAGCACAGTGAGTTAACTTTGGTGAGCCAAGAATCTCCCCTGGGGCCTAGGATGGGGTGGTCTGGGGGCAAAGCTAAATATCTGCATTTTCAGCAAGCACCCCACACAGATCTAGGTTTTGTGGGACCTGGATTACAAATCTGGGGGGCATTTTAAGAAAAAGATCTTACTTTACTAGAACAGATGACCATACAAACACGTTGCTGGGGTCCTGCCCAGGGTCGATACAGTGAGGGCCCGGCCGCCCAAGCCTGGTGGGCCTGCCCGTGAGTTCTCCCCTGTGCACTGTGGTGAAGTGAAACTCTCCGGAGGCAGCACAGACCAGCACTTGGCCTACAAGCATTTACTGAGCACCTGGCCCTGACCTTGGCTCTGGAGACCATAGACCAAGAAGAGGACACTTCCCTCCAAAGGCTCATAAACCATTAGGGTTGGTCGTGAGCCAGGTGATTAAATGCGCTAATGTGCTGTTAGTTGTCCACGGGGCCCAGCTGCTGGGGGAAGCCAAGTTGCTTTAACTCTCTATATCTCAGTTTCCTCATCTGAAAAAGGGAGCTAATCACCTCATTCCAGAAGGTGGTTGTGAGGATTAAATGAGCTAATGCTTGTAAGGCACTGAAGTCAATGCCTGATAGAGTGAGCACTCCATGAATGATATCTGTGTTTTCACAGAGCCTCCCTGTGGGTGGTGAGGCCAGGAGAGAGGTCAGGGAGGAGGTGGCCCTTGGGCTGGGTCTCGATGGCCTGGCTGCATCCCTCCCTTGGGTGGCAGGTGCACGGAGAAGGGCATGCAGGTCTGCAGGACCGAGCACACCCAGAGTCATGGTCACCTTCTTGCTGGGAACCCATGCGAGCAAACATTTAGTCCCAGAGGCACAAAGGGTGAGGGTCCTATCAATTAATTAGCCAGACACACAGCTGCTTCTACCTTTATTCCTTGTGTGACAAGCCTGGGACTACCCTTACTTCCCAATTTCCTTTAAATAAACTCACATGCATTTATTTTAAAAGCAAACTTCAAGGCATGACCATAAGTGAAAAGCATTACCATTTCCATAAATAAATACTGGTGAGCAGAATGGATGTAGGCAGTCATGTG
>JAQQAC010006923.1:3534527-3554308 GCA_029783875.1 Phataginus tricuspis | reverse complement strand
TTATCTATTTTGTTTATTTTTTCAAAGAACCAGCTTTTGGTTTCATTGATTTTTTCTATTGTTTTATTCTTCTCAATTTTATTTATTTCTTCTCTGATCTTTATTATGTCTCTCCTTCTGGTAACTTTGGGCCTCATTTGTTCTTCTTTTTCCAATTTCAATAATTGTGTCCTTAGACTGTTCATTTGGGAATGTTCTTCCTTCTTTAAATGGGCCTGGATTGCAATGTACTTTCCTCTTAAGACTGCCTTCGCTGCGTCCCACAGAAGTTGTGGCTTTGTGTTGTTGTTGTCATTAGTCTCCATATATTCTTTGATTTCTGTTTTGATTTGGTCGTTAACCCATTGATTCATTAGGAGAATGTTGTTAAGTCACAGAGACTCTTTCTAAGTTAATAGGTGCATGGTGTTATGTGCTGGGCATCATTCTGGGTGCCTTGCATTTAATCCTCCGTCAGCTTTATGAAGTAGGTACAATTAATTATGCCTGTTCTACGCGAGAAGAAACGAAGGAACAGAGAAGTGAAGCACCTTGCCCAAGGTCGCACAGCTAGAAAGTAGCAGAGCTGGGGCCCAAGCTGGGCTGCAGGGAAGCCGGCGGCGCCAACCACTGCCTTGCTTCTCAGATACCTTCTCTTCAGGGGGCTTCTTTCATGGGACCCAACATGTGTTGCAGGGAACAGGGGCCCACGTGGCTCTGCGCTTTGTGCCCCCGTGGCAAGAAGGGCTCGGCCAGAACCCGTCTTCTAGTTTCATCTTTGGTCGATACTTTCTGTGCCTGGGGAGCAGGAAGCCCAGCGCATCAGGCTCAGCGTTGGGTCTTGCCAGCACCTCTCATCCACGCCCACGCCAGGCCGCAGGGAGTGGGGAGTGGAGGCTGCTCTGCCCAACAGGAAGGAACAACGAGTCCGTTTTCTGTGTGCAGGGACCTCCTGAGAAGAATGTTAAGTGGAATGCAATGCTATTTTCCTCAGAGTTAGCATCATCTCATGGCAGAGCCCAGGTGCTGAAGCAAGAGCACACACTTTAGGAACCAGCCAGCTTCAAATCCAAGCTTCTTCAGTTACTGGATGGATGACCCTGAGCAGGTTATTTCACCGCAGCGACCCCCGGTTACTCTTCTGTAAGTGGGGGCAGTGCTTGTCTCACAGTCTGTCTGATAGGAGCCAACATATATAAAGCATCTTGCATGGCTCTGCCACACAGTGGGACTCAGGGATGCTCTCCTTCTGCCCTGGCCTCCTTGTGTGCCCAGAACTAGACCCTGTACCCAAGGGGTCTGATGAACACCTAACAGTGTGGGGCTTTCCCCTCCCTTGTTTCTAGACACTCTACCTCTAGTAATGAAGCCTAAGGTGATTGTATTATTTTTGGCAGCCAGAATAAATGTATGTAATCGCGGCTCCTCATCCCCTCCCAACAGCGGTCACAATAGGCCCAGATGCACAGGGATGGTTGTGCTATTCCAGAAATACACTAAATCCCGGGCCACTTCTCCCGTGACTCGGGCCTTCCTCCCACACTGCCATGGAAGGCTTGACAAATCCACCCAACAAAGGCGGGACCAAGTAAAATTCAGAACCGCAGGCCCCAGTGCCTCCTCGCTGAGTCCCTCTGTTCCCAAGGGGCCAGGTGCTCAAGGGGGCAGATGGCAGACGCTCAGTCCCTGCTTGGGGACAGGATGAGTGAGCCTGCATGTATACCTCTCCAGGGCTGCTCCGCCTCCAGCCTACAAACTTGCGGAAATGACTGACAAGTTTTTGAAATTTAAAGGTGGGATGGGGGTTCCACATTAGAGAGTGTCGTGGGCCACCCGCAGGATAAGCACATTGGACATAATCTGCTGGAATCTCCTTGGAGAGAAGGAAGTCACTGGGGTTGGTGTGTAGCTGGCCTTCCAGGGAATAGGCCTGAGGCTCTGGAAAGTGAGGGGTGCAGATCTTGGCTGGGTGGGGGCAGCCACTGGCTTTGAGCATTGACTATGTGCTAGGTGCTCCACACACTTCCTTTATCTCGTCTTAACTGTGCCAGGTGGCAAGACCCCACTTTATCAGTGAGGACACTGAGGTTCCAGGAGGGGCAGGAACTCGGGCTGGGCCACAGCCTCACAGTCAGGGAGTGAGAGGCTGAGATTTAAATCTTGCTCTGTGTCCTGCTGTCTATTCTCCCTTGTCCCACGTACTCCCATAGAAGAGCTTGTCCCCACTGACAGCTTAAATTCTAAAGGCCCAAGTATGAAAGAGCTTTAAAAATACTCTTCCTATGACAGTTTGCTCCAGTAAGAGCCCCCAAAGAGTCATGCTTCCCCGTGTCAATGCCTTTTGCAGTGTGACTCTCTCATCCTCTCGTTAAGCGATGGCACCTCTTTTCCCACCCCTGAATTTGGGCCACCTGTTAACTTGCTGTGGCCAACAGAATGCAGAAAAGTGACATCATTCCATTTCTAGGCTTAGTCCTTAAGACACCATGCAATTAAATGGTTAAAATGATAATTTCTATGTCTATTATAGAATTTAAAAAGGCAGGGTGGGAAGCAAGGGAGGCTACTAAATTCCAGCTGGATAATGTGCACCAGAAGTCCTGATTCTGCAGTTTGCCCTCTTAAACCGGAGATCAGCCCTGGCAGGTAGCAACGCTGGCACCACCTGGAGCCTTTCTTCCTGAGGTCCTTGGGGCTGAAAGCTACTTGGAGAGAGAGGAATTTTCTCAGTGGGACTCTAGGTTATTTAATTTTGTGTTTCAGTTCTGCCTGGACATCCTAAGAACCCCCTGGGAGGGTCCAGCACTGGGGAGCTCTCAGCTGGGAGGAGAGTGAAGGCAGGGTGCCGCTTGCTCTAGAAGACACAGGTGATAGAGGATTGGGCTTACTGGGTGGCCCTGGTAAGAGCTGCAGGAACTGTCCAGTCCCCAAGGAGGAGACGTGAGCCAGAGTGGACCGAGTCCTGGGCCCTGGTATGTGAGTGAGCTGCCCCCCACTCCCACCCCTCAGTCTTGTTGTCAGAGCAGACCTCTGTGACACTGAGCCCACTGACACCATGTCAGGCTCCCATCATCAGTGCAGCTTTGGGGAGAGGACTGGAGATTGCAGTAAGCCGGAGCATGTCACAGAGCAGAGCATGCAGCAGCGGAGAGTCAGGAGCGTGAGCACGCATTACCTTTCCAGATGCTCAGCAGAGCGGCCTATCCTGGGTTCTAACTGCTTCCCGTTGGCAGCCAGAGCTGGGCCCGAACCTGCAAGTGGGTGGCCTGCAGGCCAGTTCCAGTTTGCAAGTTTGTTTTCTTTGTCCTACATACTGCTTAAAAAAAGGACTGGCCAACTTTTAGAAATTGGGAGGTTTCAATAAAAATCCAGACTTCTAGAGCCTCTTAAAAAAAAGAATGACGTACAAAAAGGAAAATCTGGCAACACCCGGCTGATCCCCATGAGGCAAGGATTCACCAGAGCTGAGTGCCAGCTCCCCCTTAGAGAGCGCCCCCTCCTGTTCGCCACAGTCCTCACCATTCCCGGATGCTCTCCGACACCTCGGACCAGTGTGGGTGGCCATTCGTCACTGCACTTTTATTGTGTGCTGCTTACGAGAGAGAGAAGTGTTTCTCTATCCTATGTCTCTGCCAAAAGTGAGAAAACAAAGGATGAACTGAAAGCGCCTAAATTTGTTACCAAAAAGGGGAAGGAAAATATTTCTTTGTGGAAATGAAAAATATTTCTATGCATTTTACAAGCAAGCACCTGGTCCATTTCACTCCTGCTCAATATATCCTGGGCCTTTGATTTTTGTACTCTCTCAGCCCAAAGCCACTGGTGGCTTGAGAAGGAATAATCAGGTCCAGCCTTCTTTCTGGTTGTGGAGGCATATGAAAGTGTCCAGTGTCTGATAAGACAGGGAGGGCCTCCCTCTTTCTATCCAACAGTGAGAAAAATGAAGGCAAGAAATTGACTGTGGGTGACACGACACTTGCCTCGTGTTCTAGAGACTGCCTACAGTGAAACCCCAACCACAGGAGGATGGCAGCACAGACCTGCATGCGTGTCCATGAACAGAGTGACCTCTAGAATGCCTGTGAGGGGGCGGCAGCCACAGCAGGAAGCACAGATTCTCCCAGGCCCCTGTCTCCGGGAGCCCGTCTCGTGAGGACCAGTGTGGTGTTAGGCTGTCACATTGCCGAAGGGGTCTGTCCAGGCACAGCTTCTCCGTCTGGCTTATGTGGAATAGTCCCAAGTTTATGCCCGATACCCTGGCATCCCTGCTGGTTAGCACCACCTTCTACTCACAAAGTGTCCCAATTTTGATGATATGGTCACTGCACTTGTAAGTGACCCCTTGCCTATAACTTATAACAACTCCTGACAGTTGATTCCTTTACTCTGGGTCCATAAATAAACCAAGCACAGAATCAGCTGTGGTTACAAGGACTGCCAGGGGAACTGTTCCAGAGGAATGCATCATGAAAGCACCCTGATGGATGCAGGGTGGCCACTGGGAGCGGCTCACCTCCCCTGCGGCCCAGGCCTGCCCTCCTGTGGGCACTGCAAGCTGCAAAACACAGTTGAGGCAGGTCAAGACCACAAAGCTGCTCACCATCTCCCGCATTTTCCAGACAGTATGGACCCCAGGCAGCCTGACCCCCGAGCCTCCAGGAGTCATCTTCCTTGCTTGAGGTTCTATTTTCCCTTCCTCCCACCCCACCCCGGTTTCTCTTTACAGGGGTGTCTGCATTTCCCCAAGCTTCGTTTCCTCCCCTATGAAATGAGGCAAATGCGAACCTTGTAGGTTGTTGGGATTAAATGGGCAAATGTGTGAGAAGGATTCAGCACCAGCTCGGGACATGTGCCCCCACGGCAAGTGCTCGCAAGACCCGCACACTCACTGTGGCCAGGCCGGACCCTGCCCCAGGGCTCCCTGCCTCCCTGGCCACTTACTTCTGTGAGAAAGGATCCTCTGGTCCAGAGTGATGTCCCCAGCATAGAGGGGCCTCTGCAGGGCGGTCAGTGGTGACCACAGAACCACAGTCCCATCTTACAGTCCAGGAGCCTGGGATCCTTCTGAAACCTGACTGTGCAGATATAACCACACTGAACCACAGTACCCACTGAAACACACCCGCACACACCTCCCAAGAACACACGAGTTCTGAGTGGCCTCTCCATCCTGGAAGTCAGGCAAATCTGTCTCCTGGTCAGCCTGCTGGCAGTACAGCTCTCTCCGGCAAATGGATTGGAGCCTGACCCTTTGAACACGTCTTAGCTACTTCCCTCAACCGCTGCTTTCAGCTGGCCCCTCTGGGCCCGCGGCCAAGGAAGGTGGCCCATTTCAGAGTCACACATACCTTCTGATGGTCTCGCTTTTAATTACACAAAGATCCTGTCAATGCTGTGAGAGGTACACTCCTGAAGACTGGATTCTATTTGCATTCTTTCAGTCCAGCAATAGGGAATGGGAAAGAGAGTTCATTTTTCTGGGTACAAAATTTTCCTCCAAATATAAACCTTTAAACTTAATCCCCAAGGACCCAGATACTCTGCAATTGTGTCATTTTGATCTTGGGAGGTGGTGGTCTCCCGTCTCCTTCTCCATAGATCAGCCTATAGCACCTGCCAGCACCACCCCCACCCACAGTGTATCCCAGGGAAGTCCTGTCTCCTGTGCTAAAATCTGGAACCATCTATTCCTTCCGAGACAATGGACCTACTTGAATGGAATAGCTTACAATGATCCAGTTTCAGGGAACAAAGGTAACAAGGGACTTTTAGATATGGAACAAAGGATCAAAGAGAGCCATTGTCTCCAAATGCTCCCCTGCCATGCTCTCTGGGACACCCAGGAAGCTCTGATTAGAGGGAGGACAGAGGGACTCCCTCCAGGACTTCAGTTGCCTGGGATCTAACATTCCCTCACTCTAGCCCTGCTAAATAAATTTCCAAAGCTTCTGTTTAGCACTTCTTCAAAAGATAAAAATGGCCCCCAAGAAAGAAAGAAAAAATCCGGGAGGTGAATGTCAGGCCAAAAGTCATTAAGGAAAACATGCTGAATATCAGTTATAAACAAGTCCCCCTCAGTCTCCATAACTGGGGACCCTCAGCTTTATCCGTGGGGTCCTTGAGACCAAGGTCACAAAACCACGGGCACAGGGCAGAAAACACACATTGCGATGAAACAGTAACGGGTCCACTTTAGTACAACTCACAGCCGTTTAAGGCAAAACACACATCTTTGCAAATGCTAAGTCTGTCCACATTCTCCTGTAAACATTTTACGTCCCACAAAACAATGAGATTTGGCAATACATTTCCTTTTCATCAGAGTTAAATTTGCCAAATGAAGTATTCACCAAAGTCCAGGAATGTGTCCCGGAGCAATTAAGCCCTATTTGCATTTCCACTGTTGATGATTAAATTGCCTAGTTCCCACCCTTGCTTATTTGTTTGTACAGCAAACGCTTTTTGAAGGCCTGCTGCCAGACAATGCTTAAAAACTCACTAGTGAGCCCGGATATACATTCCTTTCTTCTCTTACATCTTCACTCTGCTCTCCTGTTAGTCTCCTCACCTGCTGCAAGACCGTTAACCTAGCCTTGCCCTTTGTCCTCTTCCCCGAAACTGGCTACAGGCCAGGGGGATGTTAGTTGATAATGTCTATGTTACAGAAATAATGTCTAATAACATGAACCATGCCAGGGCCTCTCAGGGGGCGCCAGGAAGGCAGGATTGCTGTGCAATTCCAAGGAGTGTCAAGGCCCTTCCAGTTTCTGCTCAACTCCCATGTTCCTTCGCTATCGTCTATAACCGGTCCCTCAGTCCATCGGGCAAGGCAGATTTGGGAGAGGCCTCTTGCCTTCTCACTGGGCTGCCCTTCTGATGATAAAGCTTTTGTGCTTCAAACCCAATGACTCAGAAATTGGCCTGCTGTGCCTAGGCATGTGAATCTGGGTTTGGGAGCTCCGTAACACTAGCTTCTGCCACACAGGTAATCCCGGCAGGTGGGCGGACCCACACTTGACCTTCAAGCTAATCACGCTGTTAGGGGAGGGGGCACGGCCCCTCGCCCTGTGGCTGCCCATATGCTCAGTTTCTGCTCAGCCTGCCTGGGTAGCAATGACAGCTTTGCTGGCCGAAGTTTCACCTTGTCTTACAAATGAGTTTCAGCTCCAGGCAAGTTCGCTATAGATTGACTGTGACCAAAGAAATTTACAGCAAAGGGTTCTTGGGGTGAAAAGGGTATACCCAACTTTATTTCCAGGTGGCAGGTCAGTCCCTCGGTGATGCCACCACTGCAGCCTCCCCTCCGCTCCCCTACAGCCTTCCAGCCCCGCCACCCAGTCTCCGGGGAGCCCTGGGCGGAACTCCTTACATTAACACAATAATGTCTTATTGCCTAAAGGTGTGGAAGCGGTAGCATAGCAACAGGCCAGTTACATTTAAGTCCAGTGAGGACCCTGGCCATAGGACCCCACTTTACCCACACTCCACCCCTCCAGGATTCTGGCCTTTCCATCTTCCGCAAGTGTCCCTGTGCAAGAAAGCTGGAGCACTATAACCAGATTCCCCAACAGCAGCCGAGGATAACAACTCAGAGATAATAAAAATTAAGATACAGGTAACAAAAATTATAATAATCAACAAGCCAAAGGAGGTTCTTAATAAGAAAGACTTTAGGGGCGATAAGACACATGTTTTAATGCCACCAACATAGGCAAATCTTGTCCATCAGGTAGGATGCATGCAAGAGAGTGGTCCTGTGATAGGACTGTAGCAGGAAGGGGGTCCCTTCCAGGTCTAGTATACCATACTTTTACTCCTCTCCCCATGGGGGTTACCAAAGGGTCTATATATTATGCTACTGGAGGTGCATGCACTGGCCATAATGATAAAACAAAACTCCTCGGTAAGATGCTCCTACCTTCTGGCCGTTCAGGATGTACTACTGTGACCTTTGGGGGCCACTCTGCTGTTATTCCAGGAATACACAGGAGGCCAGCTTCCAGGCCTTGTCCCCAAGGTGCCAGGAGAGCCAGCCATCGTCGGTCCATGTGTCAAAAGGTCCAAGGCCATGTCCACTCAGTGGAGTCTCTGGGGTTTAGTGCAGTTGGTGCTGGCAGCAAGATGTTATTCTGGTGGCTGAACCTCGGCTTCACTGATTCTTCCTTGGTTTGTACTTGCAGTTGTATAGGGGAGGCAGCCATATGTGTCAACATGTCTACGGGGCTCAGGGCTCCCTTTCGGGGTCTCTCATTCAAACACCATAGCACGGTCCATAAGCGGACTGACCATCCCCACAGACTATTGGTATCTGACTTTAGTCCGGATTTTAACAAGCGATTGTGCCTCTCTATCATGCCTGCTGCGGTAGGATTGTACGGCACATGAAACTTCCACTTGATCCCCAGCTGTCGCACCCATTCTTGCAGTGCATGTCCAGTAAAATGGGTGCCCTGATCACTCTCAATTACCTGTGGTCAGCCATAGGCAGCAAAGAGACACTCCAGGCCTCTTTTGGTCGTCTGCTGGTCTGCACAACGGGTAGGAAAAGCAACCAGAAGTCTAGTAGCTGTGTCCACACAGGTCATTGCATACTGATATCCTGACACAGGTAGAGGCCCGTATGGTATATCTGCCACATGACGAGGGGTATAGGCCCCTTAGCTATTGTCCCATGTTGCTGTGGAACTCGGTGTAAGTCCCTTTTGGAGCACACGACACACTCCTGCCGGGCTCTACTAACTTCTTTGAAGATCAAAGGCAAGCCCCACCGACAGGCTACAGCCCACATTGTCTTTTGCCCCGCATGCAGCAAACGCTGATGTAACCATTGGGCTACATCAGAGGCAGGCTTGCCTTCTAACCAACGTATGTGGGGCAATTTGTCTGCTTCATCATTTCCTGGGGATGCCAGTGGCAAATGACCTGTCACATGGTATACTGTAATCATTTTAGTCTGACCACAGGCCCATAAGTCTTGCCACAATTCTTGCCCCCAAAGGGGTCGGTGACCAACCAGCCAGTTGGCATGGTACCAGGTTGGTAGCCACAGGGTCAAGCCCCGATAGACAGCCCAGCTGTCAGTGCAGACAACTATAGGGGAGGGCTCCTGGCTGATCACAAGCCACACGGCCCGCAACTCTGCCCATTGGCTGCTCTTCCCCTCACCATCTTCCATCCATATTGTCTGTCTTAGGATGGAAAGCTACAGTTCTCCATTTTGGGGGCTGCCCATGGCTGGAGCCGTCTGTGTACCATGCATCTTCGGGTATAGGGGCTCTTCCCTCCCGATAGGGACTCTCAAAAAGGTTTCTCCCATGTAGCCAAGTCCTGGGCTACAAGTCCGTGACAGATGGTGGGGCTGTGGAGGTATCCCTGTGGGAGGACGATGAAAGTCCATTGCCGTCCTTCCCATGTGAAGGCAAATTGTTCCTGACTTTCCTGCTCAATGTCAATGGAAAAGAAGGCATTAGCAAGATCTACCACATAACGATATGTTCCTAGTTCATGGCTGAGGGTATCCATCAAGCCTGCAATAGAGGGGACAGCAGCATGCATAGGGGGTATGACTTTATTCAGATCTCTATAATCCACAGTCATATGCCAGGAGCCATCTGGCTTTCTTACTGGCCACACTGGGGAATTGAAAGGACTATGGGTGGGCTTTATAATACCCACCTTTTCCAGCTCCTGGAGAATTTCTCCAATCTCTTTATGCCCCCCAGGCAGTTTGTACTGTTTGGTATTAGTCACCGCCAGGGCCCAGGCAAAGCTATGGGAGGGTGCCTAGCATGTCCCCTCAGAACTGCCTTCACCACATGTTCTCTCAGTCTGAATTCACCTGCAGTGGTCTGCAACCATAGACCCTGCAGGATGTCAATCCCCAAAATATACTCAGGGATAGGAAATATATACACGGTAAACTCTTTTGGGGGTAGACGTCCTATTCCCAAAGGGATTTGGGCTTTTTTTACTCTGATAGCCTTCCCCCCATATCCATCTATGATAGTGGGGGTCCCAGGGAACCGCTCAGGGTTACCATGAATCAGTGAACATTCAGCCCCAGTGCCCACCAGAGCCAGGACACGTTGTATGTTCACTGGGGACCAATGGATAGCTATTTCAACATGTGGCCTCTGGCCCCCCCCCGGTCCCTCAGGGCAGATACCTTGACCTTCCCCTCAGTCAAACCGTGTTCCCCAATCACCTTCCTGTGTGGGCTCAAGTGAGGTTGGCTCGCTTTCCAGCAGGAAGTCTTGCAAACACACAGGCCGAACTCATGGCTCTGTCTCTGACCTCTGCCTCTTTGGTCTTAAAGGCTGGAACTGCTGCTCTGGTTTCAGCTGTTGCCATAGCTCTAGTAAGATCCTATTTGACTTCCCATCTAATTTCCTTCCATCTGCTCCTGCCTGTATTAAATCAACCCACATCTGGGTCCTCCTTCATGGGGCCCTGTAAGTTCCTCCTGTGAGCAACAGGTCTTACTTCTTTCCGAATTCTCGTGGCTTCAGCCTCTCCTACGTCTGCTACTGTACATGTCACCTCACTTATGGGATGCCGTAAGTGAGGGGAAAGAATGGCCACTAGAGACCCAAAGAGGGATGTAGGAGCCGTTTGAAGTACAATATTCCTCATCCCAGTAGTGAAAATCTCTTCATCTGGGCCATAACTCTCTGGACTATAGATGACATTTCTCATGCCTAGCCTCGTAGCACCTGTTGGAGTTCAGCATACGTCTGCCATCTAACAGGAGAGGATGGTAGATCACCCGAATTGGGCCACACAGCACGAGGTGCAGCCATGAGCCAATCGAGGAGGGTGTGACTCCCTGGGGTCTGATGTGCACTTTGTAATCTCTGCCTCTAGGCAGCTGCACTGTCAGGGGAGACGGCTTTCCCATCTCTGACCCCGACAGAACAATTCCACCCACCCCTAAGTCCCACAGACGCAGGAGCCAAGCTGATATTGACTCCGAGGGCTTCTGCCTAAACCGGGAGCCCAAACCCACCAGCTCAGCCTGAGTATGGGGCGGAGCATAGAGTGCTCCACGCCCTGGGGAGGGGGCTGCTCCTCTCCTTGGGGAACCTTCAGCTGCCGGGTCTTTATTTTCTTTACAACCACGGGGCGGGCTTTCAATACAGGAGGCGCCAGTGCCTCCAGCATCACCCCTTCATCCTTCCCCAGTTCCTCCATTACTGGGGCTGATGGCACCTTTCTCTCCCCTCCCCCGAGTGCCTCCTCTGCTACAACCTTTACCTTTTCTAGTGCACCTCGCAGCAATGCTCCCTCGGTCTTCAGAAGGTCTCTTACCTTCAGCTCAATGCTTCACAGCTGACGTTTCCTTGATGGCCTC
This sequence comes from Phataginus tricuspis, assembly GCA_029783875.1. Taxonomy (NCBI): domain Eukaryota; kingdom Metazoa; phylum Chordata; class Mammalia; order Pholidota; family Manidae; genus Phataginus; species Phataginus tricuspis. The sequence goes on along the minus strand of JAQQAC010006923.1, from coordinate 3,542,979 downwards.
TTCCTCCGTCAGGACACCTGGCAGCGCTGCCGTCTCGCCTCCAATGGCTCCTTGCTGCCGGCGCTCCCGCGCCGCCTCCTCTCGCATCAAAGCCATCTCCTTCCTCAGGGAATCCACAGACGTTTGCAGCTCGCGTTCTCGCACCGCCATTTCTTGGGTCTCCTCTGTAGACCTTTTTAATACTGTGAGAAGCAGCCAACCCACAGTCCCTGCTGCCTCACGGGCGCTCTGCTTCTCAAAGGATCTGCTTACTATACCAAGGGCCACCCCTACTGCCTCAGGTGTCACCTCCACTTGCCTCCAGTCCTGGGGTGGGGCCCAGTCCTCTAGGAGGCAAGCCACCTCAGACCACATACCCGTTGGGGGACAATCCACTGTCTCCCCTTTCACAGGGGCAACCGGCTGAAGCACCCATCCCATAAGGGCAGCTTGTCTTTTCCTTGGTCAACAATGAACCCTGCTGACTTCGCCAGTTGTCTTGCAAATGGATTTCAGCCCCAGGCAAGTTCGCTGTAGATTCACTGTGACCAAAGAAATTTACAGCAAAGGGTTCTTGGGGTGAAAAGGGTATACCCAACTTTATTTCCAGGTGGCAGGTCAGTCCCTCGGTGCTGCCACCACTCCAGCCTCCTCTCCGCTCCCCTACAGCCTTCCATCCCCGCCACCCAGTCTCCGGGGAGCCCTGGGCGGAACTCCTTACATTAACACAATAATGTCTTATTGCCTAAAGGTGTGGAAGCGGTAGCATAGCAACAGGCCAGTTACATTTAAGTTCAGTGAGGATCCTGGCCATAGGAACCCCACTTTATCCACACACCTCCTACTTTGGAACGTGAGAAATGAGGCAGACACACCCTCATATGCCACCCCCTTTCCCTATGCTATATTCTAACAATTGCAGGTGGAAACCTCTAACAAATTCAAGATAAATTGATGACTGAAGTCTTTTTTGTCCTTTTTACAGAGTGATAACTTTTGAAGCCCACATTCTAGTTCTACCTGGGGCAGTATCTCCTGGCTGTTCTGCTCCAGCCTGCTGCACCTGTCAACATCCCATCTCTCCCTTCAGGGTGGGCGTGGGGTTGGAGGAGGTTGGGGACCACACCATGGACTGGGACTTCCACGCAGGCTTCACCCGGCCCTGTGTCCTTTACCCTGTAGCCTCTCCCTTCCCCCAGCCACCCTCCCCTCTCCTCTCCCTTTCCTCCCCGCCCCAGCACAGTCCTCCATCACTGCCCGGAGAGCCACGCCCTGCCATCCTCTCCCACTGTTTGTGCTCTCAGGGCGGCATGAGGGGCAGTCTGAGCACCTCCCAGCCCCACCCAAACCAGGTATTAAGTAGCATTTTGGACAAAATAGCCCAGAAATTTACTTGAAAAGAAGAAAGTATCCAAAGAGCCTAGGTGAGCACAATCCAGAAGGTTGCAGGCTGTTACGTGGGGCTGCAGGGCCTGGCTGGCTCAAATGCCCCAGCCTTGGCCTGGTCTGGCTTATTTTGGGCCAACTCTGCTTTTTCCTCTCCTGGTTGGCTAGCTGTGGTGTACCTCTCTCCTGCAAAGGGATTCCAACTGCAAAATTCAACTGAGTAAATTTGAAGATGTGTTTGGCTTTATTAAGCCGCTCATGAATTGGGCGGCGTCCATCTGGCAAGTAGAGAGACGCTCTAGGAGTTGTACAAAGTGGAAGGTTTCTATAGGCAGGAAGGTGGGACAAGGAGTTTATGAGCAAAAGAAAAGACCGTTTCAGGCCAGAAGGCTTCCTTTTGGGGAGAAGGGAACAGCAGGGTCTTTAATCGTGCAGCTTGCCTCACCAGTGCAGATCTGGAAATTTCAGGTTGAAACTGTATTAAGTCTTGGTTTATTGTTCTGGGGGACAAATGATTCTGTTTGGGGCTTGCTGTTTCCTTCCTTTTCTTTAACATCCCAACCTGCTGGAGGTACCAAAGCCTATTCACTGCCCCCTTGCCGTTTAGCACCTGTGGCTTGGAGTCCAGGGGAACAAAGACAAGGTGTACATGGATCTCCAGTCCGACTCAAGACCGATGTTTATATCAACATGGGCAAAGCAGAAGAAAACCAAACCAAATCCCTCTCTTGCACTCAGACTAGGATCAGGGTCACAGATGCCAGGTCCCACCTCCAAAGTTCCTGATGCTGTATGTCTGGGGTGGAGCCTGAGAATTTCCATCAAGTTCCTAAAGGATGCTATGCTGTTGGTCCTGAGGCCCCAACTGGAGAACTAAGGACCGATAAACTTTGCTGATAAATCAGTAAAGGCTAATAAGAGGGCCAATCCGCACCTGCGGACTTCCCAGTCCTTTTAGTGTCCATTCAAGTATTTTGAATATCTCACTTGCCTCCACGGGCCAGGTAAATAATAAAAATAAGTGGGTTGGACAAAATGTACTGCCTCTCAGTCTAGCTTGTCACCTTCCCACTTTTGACAGGTGTAAGGAATGTGTGTCTTCCTCTTGGCTCTAGGGAAAGACACAGCTCAAGGTGGTAAAACTAGGCTCCAGCAGGAGGGGGAACAGGAATTAAACAGGACAGAGCTCAGGCTGCCTCCGGGAAGCCCTGCCCAGCATCATGGAAAGAGGCCAAAATAGATTTTTATGTGAACTCTTCCTGTTTTTAAATGTTGGCAACTAATTTAAAAATACATTTCTTAAACTCCGTGGGTCAAAAAAAATACACCTGCAGGTGGGGTCCCCTGAGTTTGGAGACGTGTGTCCTGAGGCCGGGAAAGGCCACATCCCCACCGGGGGCTGCATTACAGATGCAGAGGATCAGGACAACAGGAGCTTGGCAGAAGCCCAGTGAAGCCACGGTGGCCAGGCAGGTTCATTCCAGACCACAGCACCTGCGTGCCGAGCAGGCGGTACCTCCGACTTGGGAATCACCCCCAGTGCGGCGCACGGGCCTTCTTGGGCTCCAGGGCCCTCATCGGGGACGGCGCATCCCTGCGTCTCGCGGCTCTCAGAAGGACAGCACGAGCCGGTCAAAGCGCCCGTAACCTGAAAAGCGCTGTGCAAACGTTGGCTGATGGCGTTGCCTTCACCACATTTCCTGTGAGGCTTCGGGCAGGTGGCAGAGTGACCGGAGAGACAGGGTCCTAGGAGGAGGGACTGGGGCTGGAGAGGCCCAGGACCCCTGTGCCACGGGGCTTCTGCCCCTGCTGGGTCTCCAGCCAGCACTCCTCCCTCCCTCCCTCCTTCCTGGGCAGCCCCCTGGAGCCCAGGCAAGGTCTGAGCCTCTTGAGAATGACCGCAGAGCGGTTACAAGTCTGGAAGCCACTGCGCCCGGAGAGCTCAGGCTCCAGAAGCCTTGAGGAGAGAGGTGATGCTGAGGGAGGGAGGGAGGAAGGGGGGGTGGAGGCTTCACCTGCGTCAGAGGAGACCCCGGGAAGCACAGCTGAGGAGGCGGAGCAGGCAGTGTCTGGCCAGGTGAAGCAGCGGGCTGTGTCCCTGGGCCTGGACAGACCTCATGGAGGACGGCAGGGAGAAGGCAGGCTGGGGCAGGGGGAAGAGACCGGTTCAGGGGTGCAGCCGGAAGCTAACTCACTGAAAGTGGCTCTCAGAGGTCTGGGGCACTGGCTGTCCATCCACAGGGGACTAGTTACGTGAACTATGGACCATGGATCCCATGGGCGATCATGCAGCTGTTAAAGACTGTTAGATCTACATGTGTGGACTGGGACGATCAGCCCTGATACACTCACAAATAAGTTCCAGGGATAAATATGACAGACACATACAACATCATATCATGTAATATATGCCATATATGTGATGTGTACTGAAACCACCACAAATCCCAAATCGTGTCTATGTGCAAAAGAAAAGCCTCCAAGCTTAATGCTGCTTATGTCAGGAAGAGGATTAGAACAAGGTGGGAGGGCGGGATGGGGTGCAGGTGAGTAAAGGGTATTAACATAGTTCCTGTTGTTTCAGGAATGCTTGACATTTCAATGGACCTGAGGGACTTTCTAATACAAAAATAACATCTGATAAGGGTAGAAAATTTTGAAGACTCCAGGTATGAGAGTCAAGTAAGCCTAAGTTTGAATCCTGCCTCTGCTACTTACTAGCTGTGTGATCTTGGTTAAGTGATACAACTTCTCTGGGCCAGTCTCTTCAACTGCAAAATAAATAAAAGCGCCCACATCCTAGAGTCATTATGAGGATTAAATCAGGTATCACTCTTAGGGTTAGTCCAATGTCTGGAATTGTCTTAATACTTGCTTGCTATGACCACCACCGAATAATCTGTTTTTAGTGTAGGCCAACTCAACAGACGCACAAATGCAGAGTGGCTCAAACCCAGTAGCTTTCTTGTCGTTGCCATACCAGTCCTGGCAGGTATGACAGGTCGGACACTCGGGCTGCTGTGGTGCCGACGTCTTCAATAAGAGGCTCTCTAAGCTGTTCTTGGAGGTCTCCACTCTGGCCCCCCAAAAAGGGGGAGAGAGGATCGGAATGTGCTTGGGGGAAGTTTCTGTGGGCCAGGCACCCCCTTTCCATAGGGTAGAACTCGGTCCCATGTTCTCACCCGGCTGCGGGGGAGGTTGGGCACTGGGTTTGCCTGTGTCCAGGGACAGAAACTAGGAACACCTGGGCTTCGGCACATGCTGGCTCTGCTATTTATTCTTATCGATCTCATGAACTCCCATGGCTTCAGAAGGCTGCTAGTTGCCAAGTCTACCTTCCCAGCCCTGCCCCCAGGCCCCAGCCCCCTGGATCTCACTTGAGTATCTCCTAGGCACGGCCCCTCCCCTGATCCTTGTCCATATGGTTTCTCACTGAATGACCCAGTCGCTCACAAAGGCATTCGTCTGGGAAACTATCCTGGACGCTCACATCCCATCAAAGCCCTGTTCATATCCCTCCTGCCTCCAGTTCAGCCCCACTCCTACCCACCCTATGTATCTAAAACATAAATCTGATATGGCCCTCCCTTGCTCAAGAATCTTCAAGGCTCCCCAAGGCTGCCATGTTAAAGTCTAAATTCCTACCGGAGCCTCTCCAGATTCACTCCACTCTCTACGTTCCATTCTGCAACAGCTAAAATACTTGTGGTTTCCCAAGCACACCATGTGTTCCCAGACCGCTGAGCCTTTGCACATGCTGTTCCCGCAGGGTAGAATGCCCTCTTCTTGCTTATATGCACCAGGTACATTACTCACCTTTCCCGTCAGCTCCAAGGCCACCTCCTCCATGAAGCCCGCCAGGCAGCCTGAGGGACCCCCTCCTTGGACCACTCACTGGCTTACTGTGGAAGGCAGGGAGCTTCTACCTTTTTAATCTGTGTTTCGGCACTTAATACCTTTTGAACACAGGTACTCAAATAAATGCCTGACTAGTAAGTCCCCCAACTTCAGGTGAGAGGGAGGTCCTGGAGTCAAAGCCATGGCCCGAGTCCTGGACCAGCTAATGAGGAAGACTGTAACTCCAGGGGAAAATCCTGGGGCAAAATACCTCTGAAGCAGAAATCAGTCAGAGAAAGAAATAAAGTGGGAGAAATCTGTTATTGCTTACAAGCAGTTGTCCACTTCTGCCCTCCTGTGTCTCTCGTGACCCGGCTGCAGGAAAAAGGGACCTCACCCAACCTCTCAGGCCCAGATATGCCCTCTCTCGCCCAGGTAATTACATATTGATAGGGAGATGGACTACTTTTCTCCACCCTTGGAAACACCTGTTGACATGGAGATGAACTAAGGCTGGGCAGAGATTCTGGAGATACTGCAATTTTACCCACAAAGACTTTTCTTCTACCCTTCAAGGTTCTTCTAGCTGGTTTAAGAATCCAATTGACATGAGACAGACTAACAGTAGAAAAAAAACAAAGTTCACCTACCTGATGGGCATCCATAGACATGAGACTCTACACAGTCAGGGACAGCGAGGTATATATGTCATCCTGAACTAAGGAGAGGAGGTAGGGGTCTGGGATTTCAAATGGCAGGCAATTCACAGGAATATGAAAGAGTAAATGCCTGGTAAACCAAAATCTGCTGGACCACACAGAAATAATGGGACATGAAGAGAAATTCTAAGAAACAGACTGCTAAATTCCTTCCTGTTTACCAACCCTAGTTCATATTATAATGTAGTTACCTATGGTACTGTGTATCTAGTTGTCTATGATAGCTCTGTTCTTGGAGCAATTCCTCTATCTAAATTCTTTTATGCAGCTGGGTGGGGAAAGTCAAAGATTCTTTTAGACCTTGACTATTTTCACCTAGACATAATCTGCATGTCGGTGTGGCACATTTTAAGGAGGCCTGCCCTCGGCCCCTGCACCACCCTAGAAGCTGTGTCCTCTTGGACAAATGCCTTAAGCTCTCTGTGCCTCAGTTTCCACAGCTGAAATATCACGGCTCCTACCTCATGGTGTTGTAAGGATTAGATTAAGGATTATACAAGAGGTACAAGAAATCACCTCCCCGGCTCAGGGCAGAGGCGTCACAAATGGTTCCCCTTCTCCATAGGTTCTGCTTACTCCAGCCTCCAAAGCCTCTAACTGGCAAGGAGAGGCTCCTAGAAATATAATTTAGATAAATGACCGCTCTACCCCCTTTCTCCCAAGGCTTTCATAAGGCAGAGGCAGTTCCAGCTGAGACACTGAATGGATCTGCTCACAGGCTTTATTTCTGTTGGGGGGCTGGACGAGCTTCCTCTGTGCATCCTGGGCCTCTGTCTGTCTGTCTCCAGTCCTCCATCTGTTCAGACATATCTGCCTTTGAGGCCCATGCATAACCTCTTTCTTAGGAAGCGGCTCCTGACCCCCTCCATTTCTTAGGAAGGCGCACCCTGACCCCTCCATCCCCGTTCTTCCATGCCATCCATTCGAGCGCCGTCCTCTCCCCCATCTGGAACTGACCCAAGCAGACACAAGCCCGGGACACCTTGGTACACGTTTATTTACAAATGCCAACACCCAGGCCGGGCCTGGCACAGAGGGTGTATTCTTGCCAGTGGCAAAAAACTGATACAGCACTTCATTAATACCAACCATTTTAATTTAAATTAATAGTATTTCTGGAAGACAAATGCAGTTGATAGAAAATATAAAAACTTTAACTGTACAAATTTTACATCACATTCAAAAAGCAAGTGTGTCCTGGCGGCCACAGAAGACGCAGGGTTTGCACACACTGACGGAGCCCCGCCAGCGACGCTGCGGCACCGTGCAAGTTCCCTGATCAGCTTCACATATGCCTCCACTCGGCCCCCAAATCAATACTGAACAATGACAACACAGCTTACAGGGCGGGCTGCTCCCCTCTGTGACCACAGGAAGAAATGGCATGAGAGAACAGGGGTCCCTGGGCCCTGCACACATAGCTCATTTGGTGGCATGAAGAGGTCAACTTTGCTACATGCTGCTCACGACCAGTGGGAACCGGCTAGGACTCAAGACTTCACGGGATGGGAACCCAGGGACTGCGGCTCTGGTGGCCAAAGACATCAGGGCCCCCGACCCTAGGGTTTGGAGGAGAGGCTGGGAACTGGGGGGCCCCTGGAGGGCCAAACCTTGGGCTCCACTCTGAGACCCCAACGGGACATCCACAGCCCCAGAGCTCTTGCCAAGGACTTCTCCATCCACTTTACAGTCGCGTGAGGGCTGAATTCACAGTATGTGCCGTCCTTCACGTGTTTCCCAGGCAGACAGGGAGAGCACACAGAAGGATACATATCTTCCCAACCTCAATTCACAGTCACTTAAGGAAAGAAGGAGAAGGGGACCGTGGGTGGGGGGGTTCCTCTGGTGCTTCTCTTCCATGACAGGCAGCGCAGAGGCTCTGGCCGAAGCTGGGAGGACGCCCAAGGCCTGGGAGAGGAAGGGGGTCCCCTGGTTCCTCCCCTGGGGCTCCTGCAGATCGTCAGTCACTAAGGGCAGGGGCAGCCACGGTTCCCATCGCAGGGCCCCCAGCACTTGCACAAGATGCCAGCAGTGCTCAGGGAAAGCGTCTGGAATTGACCTGCAAGTGTAACACGAGAAAACACAGCCGGATTGCCTGGGGCTGAGACAGGGCTGCGTAGGAGTGGAGTCTGACTTGCTCAGCTGCTGTCGAAGCCCTAGGCTCCCCGGCATGTCTGGGGGTCCCGAGGGGAAAGGTGAGAGGCCCAGCGCACAAACTGGGACCTCTGGGAAGGTGTGCAGAGGAGTGGGGAGGAGCCTCAGAGGTTCAGCACACACCGCGTGGCCTTGTGGGGGGAGATCCCGGAGAGCTGCCCGGGAAGCCACAGGGACGAGGGGGTGAGAGGCCCACGAGGACACCAGACCCACACGGAGTTGCATCCTGTGGGCAGCAGAGCTGGCGTACCTGGGACTTCCGCCCGGCTGTGTCCTCCAGAAGGGGTCAGCCAAGGGAGGCCTGGCCCCATGGCTTCTAGGTAGAGTGGCTCATTTCATAGGACATTTTGGACAGACTCTGGGATGGCTCTAAAGAT
>JAQQAC010006923.1:3523865-3534517 GCA_029783875.1 Phataginus tricuspis | reverse complement strand
AGGGATGGGATGTTTCTACAAGCTGAGGCCCTGAGACCCACCTCCTTGGTGCCTTCCTGATAGAACATCTCTATAAGCAGTAGGAACCCAGACCAGGAAGCGCTGATCAGTCCTGATGCTATCTCGATTTTAACCGTCTCTACTTTTCCAGCAGATACAGGCTGGATTACAGGGGTCAGAGGGGAACCCAAGCTCTATGGGAACTCCAGACCCTCATAATCCAGCTTGGGATCTAGCCAGGGTTTCTTCTGCAAGAGGAGGAAGGGACTGGGTCCCTTTGAAAGGACAAGCGGAAAACCCTCCATAAAGAAGATCCCCCACTGACAGCACTTAGGGTCCAGGCAGAGGCCAGTCAAGCCTGTGATCCTCCCGTCGGACCCCAAGAACAGCCACGACAACGATGCTTTTCCTCCTTCCGGCCCACCGTGGGCTCCTCACTGCATACAAGGTCCTCCGGAGGGGATGGCCACTTCTGCCGGTGCTCCTCTGCCCAGACTGCTTTTATTATTATCTATTGTAAATTGAGTTCACTCCGCAGAAACGGACGTGTAAACATTTGCCATCTGTCAGGACCAGTTTGCATGCTGATGTCATTTTAAGCAGCAGCAGGTGCAGCTCCACCTCTGGGACCCAAGTGTTTTCATGGACAAACAACCGGACTCAAGGACTCGGGCTCCCGCTCTGCAGTGCTTTCCAGGGTGGCTGATGTTTCGAAGGGTTTTTGTCGTGGTGATTGTTCGGCCGTTTTAGAAACACATTTTAAGAAAGAAATCGGCAGTAAAAAACCGCACAGCTGGCTACATCTTTGGATTACTGGACTCCAGGACGCCCAAGCCAAACCTTTCAAACCGGGGGACAACTTTGCTGTTGTTAATGCTGCGAAGAGGAATAAAAACAAGGGTTATACCCCGCTGGATTTGATTGAGAATTAGGTAATGTTAGCTAAAGAACGGGCCAATCACAGAAGCTCAGCAGAGGCCCCACCAAGAAGTGAGAATGACTGCTTGGCTGACTCAGCAGAGCTGCCTGCTCCTCAGGGCCTGGGCTAAGCCTCGCCCACCTCCCCCTCCAGGATGACAGCGGTTTGTTGGTCTTGGAATTCCCAGCACACAGCATGAGCTCATCTGAACTGCTTTCTCATCTGCAGCTCAGGACGCTCTTGCTCCACATGCTACTGAGAGAAGAGACACCTGCTCCCAGTACCGGGAGCGGCCTTGCTGGCTCCTTTTAGACACGGTCTCCAAATGTGGTGGTGCGTCGGAGCCACCTGGGAAGCGGGCTGACATGCAGCTTCTCGGACCTGCCTCCAGAGCCAGGACTCGGTCCTCGGGGGCCCCAGGAGTCTGCAGTAGGCGAGCAGTGCCGGGATCTATGCATGGCCCACCAGCTGCACTCCCGAACGCTGACCCCAGGCCTGGTGCTTGGGGCTGCGCTGGGCAGACGGGCAGGGAGCGATGCGCTGGGGCAGAAGCTTTGCTTCCACTCGTCAAATTGTTTGGAGACAAGCTCCTCCTTTGCTTTAGGACGACTCTCCTTAGGATGCCACTGACACAGCCCTTCCAAGCTGGTGTCTCTCATGGCAACAGGACTTGGTTTGCACCGCCCCCAGCCCTACAGAGCGGACTGACCGCGGGCAGCTCTGAGATCATTCCACTCCTTGTTGGATAAGATCCTCTCAGGTTAACAGCCAAGCAACACTCCCACCAACCCCTGCCCGTAGGCACAGCCAGTGGGAGCCCAGTGTGCTCAGTGGGGGGCACATCTCACTGAGGTGTTAGTAGGGAGATAGGACCATTCAAATATAAAGATACCACCCCACAGAAGAATAGCTGGAGAGAAGGATGCCACGCCCAGGAAAGCAATTCTGGTGGGGGGGCCTGTGAGAGGGGCCTCTATGGAGAGCAGTTATTCGGGCACACGCAGGCCATGGAGCAGGGAGGGGGCCAGTTTTAAAAACAATCAAAGCAAAAGAAGTCTCAGGAGAGGAGACTGGCATGGCAGAGATGGCGTCCCGAGGTTAGTGCCCGCATCTCAGTGTGCATTTGAGTAGTCGCAGGGCCGGGTGACGATTAGGAAGCAGCAGCCCCTGGTGCATGCAAGGCAGCCAGGCCTACAACCTAAGGGAGGAAAGAAAAGAAGGGAGAGCAGAGTCACAACCTGAGCCCCATGGTCAGGGGAAAGGGGAGTGGCAGAGGCCTGGCCAGGGCAAAGGGCAGGGGACCTGTTCCCCTGCAGAGACAAGGACATCCCTGCTCCGTTCCAGGCTTGGCAGGGGAGCAAGCTGGAAGGGGCCCGGCACAAAGAACCTCTCCCCAGCTCCCCCAGGGACGCAGTCACAAAATGTTTTGACAGAGGTTGGTCAACGGGCCCACTGCCCCTCGGCCCCTGACTGAATATTGACTTCCTGGGGTTCACTGTTTCTCCTTATTGCACTCCCTTCTTAAAGCGCTGGCCAGAAGGCACCCTGGGGACTCACATCAATGACCTGAGTCCTTTCCTACCCAGGGACAAGCCACCGTCTGCCATACTGTGTGGACAGAGGCCCCACTGCAAGCTGTGGGTCTCCTTTCAACCCAGTGAGAGAAACATGAGCCTGCTGGGCCCTGGCTGGTGGCCATTTCAGCTGTGACAACTCACACTGGTTCATGGGAGCAAAACGCAAAGAGGGGGAAGCTGTATGCAGACAGAACAGGAAGCAGGGTGTGCCAAGGGACGAGAGCGAACAGGCAGAGAACGAGGGCGTGACAGAAGACACACTACTCCTCCAGAACCGGGCAGGCGTTCTTCAGGTCAAGGGGGCCGTAACGTCCTTTCCCGTAGTAGCGGCTCCGCCAGCGACTGGCAGTACCCCGTGGCCATTTCACCAGGTGTGGGAAGAGCGCAGTCCAGCAGGTGGTGAGTCGGGCACCCAGAGCAGATAGATGACAGGTGGCGGGAGAGGGGAAAATGACAGGCCAGGCCAGAGCATCCACCACCCCCCGAAAATAAAAAAGCAGCAAGACCGATGGAGAAGAAGAGAAAATGAGAATTAGAAGTTGAATGGGTAGGAGTAAAAGTTATAAACAGAAAGCTTTGACAGAGATTCATTCAGAGATGCTGGCACTCTTTCCTGTAAGGGGCTAAAACTGATTGCCTTGGGCAGAAAATAATCCCCCTCTGTGACTCAGTTTCCCACCAGTGAAATGAGGAGGTGGAGCTATATGGTCTCTAAAGAATCTGGAGTCATCTCCTAAATGCCAGCACCCACCTAGTACAGCCTTCTTTGGTGGTCCAGGGCCCAGGATGTTAAACAAGTTGCTCAAAGTCTGAAAAATGAGATCCTTGAACTTCTTGCAAGGCCAGGAGAACCCCAGGCTCCCCATTTTTGCCAGGTCAGCTCCTGCTCAAAACCCAGTTTTAGTGACCCTTCTCCTGGAGATCCTTCCTCAATGTCCTTGGGTAGTCAGCACCCCTGTCTGAGCTCCTACAGAGGCTCTGTTACAGCACTCAGCATCTTATGGCTCAGGCACTAATCCATTTACCAATCAGGTTGTAAACTCCTTGCTGGAGGAGGCCTGGCCTTGCCCTTCCGTCTTGCCAGGTGGGTAGCAAGTACTCAGCAATGGTTGGGTAACGCCTCTAATGGCAACATTCTGCTACTCCCTATTTATTATTTTGGGCTCTTAAGAGCAAAATATTGCAAGCAATGTTGCGTTATAAGCTACAGTATCTCCCCGTCCCCAAAACTGTCATGCTCTAGACTGTCCCGGCAAATGGCTCAAGTCAGCAGAGGTTACCACATTTCTTCATCAAACTCTCCCACTTGCATCCTCTGGTCAGGTGACCCATGCTGGGCCTCCCCTCTCCTGCAGTTTGAGGCCCAGTTTGGCTTCCTTTCAAGGTAGGCTGGCAAACTATGTGTAAGCTAAAGCTGCCACAAAAAGATTTTGACCGATTTAAAGGGTTGTGAAAAAACTGGTTGTGGAACAAAGAATATGCAGTAGAGACCGTATGACCCACAGTTAAAATTTCCCATCTGGCCCTTTCTAGAATAGGTGGAGAGCTGCTGGGCAGCAGATGTGAGATCCAGGTGCAGCTTCTGGGGCTCAGTGATGTGGCTGCAGGTGCCCTGTACGCGTGCGCGATGACTGCATTGCCTCAGGGGCTACCTTGGGGGACAGGTAGGCTCTTGCCCCCACAACTATCAAGAGCAGCACCCCTTTATCTATTGTATATATTGAGGCTCTGTGTGAGATTTCACTCTTAGAAAGCACCTTTTGCCTTAAAAAAGTTTAAAACTATTCATCTCATCCAGGGGTCTTGCCACCTACGGCCGGCCCAGCACCAGTTTCAGTATAATACACCAACTAAGAATTGTTTTTATCTTTCTAAATGGTTCTAGGGAAAAAGAATTGAAAGACTATTTCATGATATGTGCAAACCATATGAAACTGAAGTTTCAGCATCCGGAACAAATCTGTATTAGAGCCGAGCCAGCCCATTGGTTTTGGACTGTGGAGGCTCCTACACTGAAGAGCAGGGCTGAGGCCTCGTGGCAGAGCCTGCATACAGTGCTGCCGTCACTTGGCGCCACTGCTGGGCGCACCGCTGAACCCGGTGATGAGAGCTGTGTCTCTTGGCCTGTAAGGCCCAATGTATTTCCCCTGAGGCCCTTCACACATCTGCCCACCCCGATCTTGCCCAACCTCCCCTCTCCTTTTTAAAGCTGTGGAAACTGAGGCCCAGAACAGGGAAGGAACCCCCCATATGCTCACAGAGGGTTCATGGCAGGGCACAGGTCTGTTTTCGAGTGTTCCGGCCGACAGGGCCAGAGGGGCAAAGGAAGAGGGGAGTGGGACAGAATGCAGGAGGGAGGACAGGGGTCTCCAGTGCTCACCCTTGCACCAAGGAGTGCAAAGGATTATGTGATTAAACAGACGGTGGAATGGGCTTCGAGTGTCCAATCACCACATAACCCCAGGCCATATGGTCCCCATACCAGGTGGCTACAGTGGGCACTAGGAAACTGTCTGAGTCTGTGCCTTTTTAAGCAATAGGCGTTCTGCTGATTCTGGCTACACCCACATGGCTCTGACTTCCAACTGGCCTCTTCCTAGGCAGGATCGGCTTGTCTGGGCCTAGCCTGCGCCCAGTGTCAGCACTGATAACAGTGACATGTGGCTTCCAGAGAGCTACACATGCTCGTCTCTCAAAAGGAGACCCCTAAATAAACAGGGAATGACATCCTAGTATCACTTGGGCGAGGGGACTAGTCACCTCTCCAGTCTGCATTGTGTATCCCTCAGTGCAAGTCTTGGGCAGACAGAGCATTTGGTGCCCTCTAAAAGGCCAGGGGAGACCACAAAGGCCTGGCTGGCAGTTCTGGCTCCTAAGAGGGTACTTACTCAGCAGACTTCCAGAAGTGTCCGGGGTGGGAGAGCCGCCGGTTCAGCTTGGGCAGCTTCTCCAGCATGCCCATCAGCAGGGTGAAGCTGGGCCTCTCCTGCAGGTCGAAAGCCCAGCAGGCAGACAGGATCTCCTGCAGGCAGAGCTGGCATTAGTGGGTGTGGGTGTGGGCTGGGAGGAAGACGGGCAGCCCCCTCGATCCTCTCGGGTACCCCCAGCGGGTGGCCCCCTGATCATCCTGCTGACGTTAATAAAAACTGGCCGTTTCTGGAGTAGGATGAGAAATAACTGAACTTCAGAAGATCTCTCATCTTCCAGTCCAAAACAAAGCACATGAGCTTCTGTCTGCTCCTTCCTTCTTAGACCTCCCTAGAACCACAGCGACAGAGCTGAACAAATGGGTAACAGGAAAGAAACCAGAAATGGGGTCGTTGGTTTTTAGAATGGAAAGCAGAAGGCAGTGTGCTGAGAGGTGAAGTGCAAGATGCCCAGAATATGTGGAGTGGGTTGCAAGGAAGGTGGGAGCCTGAGCTTTGTCAGAATGGAGGCTGGGAGTGACAGGGACTATACACAGGGCAGCGTGGAGAGACAGAAGAGCTGCCCCAGCTGCCGCCAGAGTAAAGCCCTTCTCCCTCTGGCCGTTTGGGCCTCCTCTCAGGAGCCACACGTGCACGCACCACGACCTCCAGCGTTTGCATGCAGGAGAGCTGTGAGAAAAGGGGCCTGCACACACGAGATAATGAGCTGGGGGCCATGTAAGAGAAAAGGTCACAGTTATAAAAATCAGCTACATGTTATGATCTTGACTTTAAGATACATATTTTTAAAAAATTAAAAAAATCAAAAGATGGGAAGGCAGTAGCCGGTTTAGCTGTTATCTGAGCTGCCCAAAAGCCAGGAACCCAAACCCCTCCTACCACTCCTCTAAGGCACCTAAGGCTGGGCCATAGTGAAGGTGGCACTGCTCCCGAGAGAGGCCAGGAAGGGCGTGCCCAGGAGCACGGGTGGGGAGAGGCGCACCATCACCGCCCACCCAGCCCAACACCCAGTGAAGTGGCATCAGCTGGCCCAAGGAAGCCTGCTGGTGCTGTGGGCTAGCACTTTGGTGGTGTTCTCAGAGAGCACACCTGTGCAAATATCGTGCACTTCCAGTGCATGACATGCATTGCTGAGGAGTAACGTACACCAAATAGAACGTCACAAGCGAGCCTTCCAAAGAAAGCCTAGCTGCTTGCTACCGGTCAAAGGAGGAAAATATTAAGATCTCTTAAGATCTTGAGGGAAGACAAGGTTGTGCCTAGCCCAGAGTCTGCAGAGGGTGACCCTGCCAACATTGTTCATGGCTTCAAGAAACTTACAGCCCAGTTAGATTTTAACCTAGACAAGTAGTAGGTGATCCCTCCAGATGCTTCTACTGTTATGCTGTCCAAATACCTGTGGGAGCTACTTAGTAACATCCAGCCTGGTACCTGTCTGGTCCACTTCTACCTCATTCATGAGCACATGGTTATCATTGAAAGCATTGAAAATAGCGACCCCCAGGTTCCCTTATATGTCATTGTGCCAGGGTGAGGAAACTTGCAAACTGCAATGCAGAGAAACCATTAAAAGTATTCAGAAACGTGAGGTCAGCAAGTGCATTCTAATTTGGCATTTTGAAAACAAACTTGCTGTGGAAACTTCAACTTGTTCTTGAACAGTTGAGAAAAAACATGGAGAAAGATTTGATATCACAGCATAACCCTGCCGTTGGCATTTGTGCAGTAATTAATTTTTTATTATCTTCTTTCATCCTCTTTTATTACCATCTTTCAGGGCTTCATATCTTTCCAAGTCATTATTCAACTAAAACCATTATTTTAATTTCTTTCCAGTATTTTTAATTTTGGAAGTTTTTTTTTTTTTTAAAAAGGGTTAACACAGCAACAAATGTTGGCGAGGATGCAGAGAAAGGGGAACCCTCCTACACTGCTGGTGGGAACGTAAATTAGTTCAACCATTGTGGAAAGCAGTATGAAGGTTCCTCAAAAAACTCAAAATAGAAATACCATTTGACCTAGGAATTCCATTCCTAGGAATTTACCCTAAGAATGCAGGAGCCCAGTTTGAAAAAGACATATGCACTCCTATGTTTATCGCAGCACTATTTACAATAGCCAAGAAATGGAAGCAACCTAAGTGTCCATCAGTAGATGAATGGATAAAGAAGATGTGGTACATATACACAATGGAATATTATTCAGCCATAAGAAGAAAACAAATCCTACCATTTGCAACGACATGGATGGAGCTAGAAGGTATTATGCTCAGTGAAATAAGCCAGGCCGAAAAAGACAAGTATCAAATGATCTCACTCATATGTGGAGTATAAGAACAAAGAAAAACCTGAAGGAACAAAACAGCAGCAGACTCACAGAACCCAAGAATGGAGTAACAGTTACCAAAGGGAAAGGGACTGGGGAGGATGGGTGGGAAGGGAGGGATAAGGGGGAAAAGGAACATTACGATTAGCAGACATAAAGGAGGGGGGTCACGGGGAAGGCAGTATAGCACAGAGAAGACAAACAGTGATTCAATAGCATCTTACTACGCTGATGGACAGTGACTATAATGGAGTATGTGGTGGGAACTTGATAATGGGGGGAGTCTAGTAACCATAATGTCGCTCATGTAATTGTACATTAATGATACCAAAAAAAAAAGAAAAGGGTTAACAGCAAGGTAATAAAGGACACAGGCCTTTTAGGAAGCAGCAGAGAGGCCTGCCTGCTCCACATGTGATTCCAGGTCCCGCTTTTCAAGAGCAGCCAGGTCATGTGCCCAAGCCCCACCCTCTAGCCCACCCACCCTCCCAGAGAACCGGTGCCAACACACCGTGACATCCTTCCCCAGGCTGATGGAGGCCAGCACACGCTTCATTCCCTCTCCACTCCCAATCTGCCAGATCAAGGCTTCTGCAGCTTGGTTCTTAAAGGGCCAGTCTCTTGCTTGCAGCTCATACCAAACTGTCCTGTGGAGACCATCCACGGAGCGTGAGCTCCTGGGCCACTTGGCCCAGCTCCTGCTCGGGGGTTCCTGCGGCCACAGGGCCAGGAGACCAGCCAGAGGATCCAGGGCCCCACTCCAGCCTCTGCCACCCGCCAGGTTTCAGGGAATGCCGGGATGGTGCTCTGGTGGCCCCTCCCGGGTGCTAAGGGATCCGCAGCTCTGTGCTTCCGCTGTGGTGGGAAGTCTGAGGCAGCCCAGGCTCTGAACAGCGATCCCGGTACAGCTGTTTAACCTCAGTGGGGCTGCTGCCTACGTCCAAGGTTGTTTGCGGAATGACAAAAATGCCAGGCCTGGTGCCGGCACACACAGGTGCTCAGGAAGTGATGGGCAAAGGCCAGGGGAGAAGGAGGCCACCCCTGAGGGGAGAACACCTTGAGAGGCTCCAGGGAGAGGCCCTCGGCCTCTCCAAGCCCTTTGCCTTTCTCAGCTGACCCGGATGGGGAGCTTCTCTGCTAGACCGGCGTCGTCCAGCACGGGCTAGTGCGCCGCTGAAACGTGGGGGGGCGGGACTGAGGGGTGGTGTAGTGTCAAATACACGCCAGATTTTGAACACTTTGTAAGATAAAATATCTTCTGACTTTTTTCATCTTGATTACATGTTGAAATGATAGTTTAGATCTACTGAGTTGACTAAAGTATAGTATTAAAACTGATTTTACCTGTTTTTCTTTCTGTTAATGTGGCTAAGAGAAAACATCACACCATACTTCTGGCTCACATTATATTCCTACATTTCTATTTGTCTTCTGATCAGCTTCATGGGGCAGTGGAGGCGGCCTGGCAAGGCTCCCCCATTCTCCCAGAGGGCCCGTTCCTAGCGCTGGTGAGGGTCCCCACAGGACAACGGGAGAGCCCGATGCCCCGAAATGGCCTCACTTAGCCCTCATGAAATAAGCCCAGTCGGGGAGGCACCATTTTACAGGTGGGGAAAGAAGAAGTCGAGAATGTGGTCACTCACCCAATGAGCGGCAGAGCCAGGACTCAAAGCACACCTCCCCCTGCCCCCAATGGCCAGCCAGGCACTCTCTTTTGGCTACAGTTGGCCTCAGAGCCCCAGGAAGAGGGGTACCAGGGGCCTCCTCACCCAAAAGCATAGACATCAGCAGGTCTGGAGAACGGCAGCTGGTCCTCGTCCTTCCCAGGGGTCATCTCACGCACAATCTCAGGGGCCAGGTAGCACAGCCAGTCGTGTGACAGCTTCAGCTGGTTCTCACGCCTGGAGGCCAAGAAACCAGGCCAAGGACATGAGGCCTTTCAGCTGACAGCAAGAGGCCTGCTAGGCACATAGCCACCCCAGGGTGGGCAGGCCACCCACGCTCAGCCCAGGAAAGCAGTGCCGGACCAGCTCTTGCAAAGGCAGGGTGGTAACCAGGTTCTTCCAGGAAAGCAGGCCACAAATGGGTATTGGCAGGGAGCTGCACTTAAAGGAAGCCGATTCTCTATCCTGGAGAGTGGGGTGCGTCTCTGTGCAGGAAAGCAGACCTGCCTGGGGCTGGCCCTCCAGCCTAGCTGCCACTCTCCCCCAGGTGGGGGTCCCCCAGATGCTTGGGGAAGAGCCCCGCTCCCCAGCCCTACCACTTCAAGATCTGGGGAAATAAAAGCGGACGCTCTTCCTCATTCTGGGGATGTGAACTCTGGTCTCCGGCC
This sequence comes from Phataginus tricuspis, assembly GCA_029783875.1. Lineage (NCBI taxonomy): Eukaryota > Metazoa > Chordata > Mammalia > Pholidota > Manidae > Phataginus > Phataginus tricuspis. The sequence continues at coordinate 3,524,437 of JAQQAC010006923.1, read as the reverse complement.
CAAGTTGGGAAGCAGAGAAGGTAAACGTGAGTGAAGGAAGTCAGCTTCCCCAGGGTAAGCCTAGGAATCAAGTGCTGTGGGGGCCCCAGTATCACCCAAACATGATTCTGGATCAGAACCACAAGGGCCAGCCTGGCCTTTTCTGTGGGGAGCACTGCCCCTCAGCAACAGACTGCAAGCATGCCCGGACCCTAAGGCCCTCCCGGACCCTAAGGCCCACCCGGACCCTAAGGCCCTCCCGGACCCTAAGGCCCACCCGGACCCTAAGGCCCTCCCGGACCCTAAGGCCCACCTAGACCCTAAGGCCCACCTAGACACTAAGGCCCACCCAGACCCTAAGGCCCTCCCGGACCCTAAGGCCCACCTAGACACTAAGGCCCACCCGGACCCTAAGGCCCACCTAGACACTAAGGCCCTCTCGGACCCTAAGGCCCACCCGGACACTAAGGCCCTCCCAGACCCTAAGGCCCTCCCGGACCCTAAGGCCCACCTAGACACTAAGGCCCACCCGGACCCTAAGGCCCTCCCGGACCCTAAGGCCCACCTAGACACTAAGGCCCACCCGGACCCTA
>JAQQAC010006923.1:3504162-3523855 GCA_029783875.1 Phataginus tricuspis | reverse complement strand
CACCTAGACACTAAGGCCCACCCGGACCCTAAGGCCCACCCGGACCCAAAGGCCCTCCTGGACCCTAAGGCCCTCCTGGACCCTAAGGCCTACCCGGACCCTAAGGCCCACCCGGACCCTAAGGCCCTCCTGGACCCAAAGGCCCTCCTGGACCCTAAGGCCCACCCGGACCCAAAGGCCCTCCTGGACCCTAAGGCCCTCCTGGACCCTAAGGCCCACCTAGACACTAAGGCCCACCCGGACCCTAAGGCCCTCCCGGACCCTAAGGCCCACCTAGACACTAAGGCCCACCCGGACCCTAAGGCCCACCTGGACCCTAAGGCCCACCTAGACACTAAGGCCCACCCAGACCCGAAGGCCCTCCTGGACCCTAAGGCCCTCCTGGACCCTAAGGCCCACCTGGACCCTAAGGCCCCCCTGGCACCACCCAGTCTCTCCCTGTTGGCCCAGACACCCAAGGCCAACTCACCGTCCCTCTCGGACCACACCCGAGATCCCAAACAGCCCGAAGTCTGTGATGACCACTTTGCCGTTATCGTAGAAGACGTTCTTGGATTTGAGATCCTTGTGCACGATGCCCTTGGCGTGCAGGTACCCCATGCCCTGGAAGACAGGGAGTCTCACACGAGGAAGAGGAAGCGGAGCCACGGTCACTAGGCTCCTCTCTGGGCCGGGCACGGGCCGGGGGCCTTTCCCAAGGCCCCTCATCTAATCATCACCACCCCGTGCAGTACAGCTGTCTCCATTTTGCCGGTGAGGAAACCAAGGCTCAGAGAGGGGTGTCTCTTGCCCTGGGCCACACAGCAGTTAAGTGGCATAGCTGCGATCTGGTTTCAGGCCAGTCTGTGCTCTTTGCATGTCACATCCTGTCGGCATCCACCCTATACTTGGCTCACACGTGTGCGGTGTGGGACTCCCCTTGGGAGTGGGGGCAAGATGCCAGGGCTGCGAATGGCCGCCCCTGCCCGTTCAGGAGAGGCACGTGTAATCCCATCACCCAGTCTCCCACACGGAGGGTGCTCCGCACATTATGAGACATCTCTCTGGCTTTAAAGGCATCTTGGGGTGAGGGGTAGAAAGGGAAACGACAAGCCATGTTTAGGAAATAGGAAGAATAGACCATGAGGCAGAACCAGACACAGTTCAGCTTAGTCTAAGAGGGTCCAGTGAGTGTCAGAAAAGAAGTTGAACAAAGCAGGTGCTTTTCTGCAAGAGACAGGAGGGCATGGGCTCTGCTGTGGCCTGTCATCTTGCCACGGAAGCAGGGAGTTCCTGGAAAGGGTGACTTGTTCCTTCCCAAAACTGTTCTGAATATAAGACAATCCTTCTTAAAGTACCTGCCCATTTCCCAAACCAAACTCAGGCACAAGCCTTCCTCAGTGGCAAAAGAGAGCCAAAGACCCCATCTTAGGTTGAGCAGGGACCAGCTGTGTGACTGAGGATAAGTACCTGTACCTCTCTGAGCCTTGTGGATAAAAGAGATGTCACAGCTTTACAAAGCCAGCCTGAAGACACAAGATATAAAGTGCCTGGGTCTGGAGCACAGGCTCTCCTCCCTTACCATAATTTCAGTGTTTTCAGAGCGACCCCCAAATTGCAAAAGTCAGGCCCTGTTATTATATTTTGAGCCTCAAAACATCACAGATGAGTGCAAAAGGAAGTGGCTTAGAGGTTCCCAGTGGAAGGGGAAAGGGGACAGTTTTTCAGCATAAAGAAAACCAAATAAGCCATCAGAGAGGCAGCTTCTGGTTCTGCAGCTCTAAGACCACTCAGTAACCTTTCTCTTCTGCCCTGGAGTCTTCCAGACGGCTCGTTCATCCTCAGCCGGTGAGCAGCCAGACACGGAGTCCCCCGTGTTCTGGCAATAAGGAAAGAAGGCAGTCTGGGGGAGGAGGGCAGAGGGGGGGATACAGAGGGGCCCGGGGCTCAGCCAGTTCGGGGACAGCACGAAGCAGATGTGACATTCTGCCCCCTGCGCCCACCTTCTCTGAAATGAGACCGACTGCAAATGAAGGCAAACATATGGTATTTTGGTTTCGGGGCCTCAAAAGTCTAATTAATTAGTTTGGCCACATGGAAATGTCATTGGAAATCTGGGTTTGTTCATAAAAGCCACTGTGATTTATCATTTCCTTTCTAGAGACACACATGCAAAAATGGATGGAAGGAAGAAGAGAAGGAGAAAAAAGGGGAAGAAGGCAGGAGAAGAGGAAGGAAAGAGACAGGAAAGGGGCGTAAACTTGGCTGCAGCCCGCAGCTGTGAGGAGAAAACCTTTCAACAGAAACAAGAAAAGAGGAAGCCCTACCCAACAGAATTCCTGTTTTCATCTGGGCCAATTTGTGGCTAAACTAATCAACAAATAAGCTTTTCTTTCATGTGTATTTAATCACTTTAAAAAAGCTGAAAGAGAAAAGGCTGCCTGAGGTGAGGCTGGGGGCCTGTCCTCATGAAACCTGAACTTGGCCCCTTTAAGATAGAAGGCACAGATGCCTTCATGCCCCCTGGAGGGGGAACCCCCTCTGAGTGCCAGGCTCTGTACCCCGTGCTCTCTCTGCATCATCCCACTCACCCTCGCACCACTACAATGAGGGACGTTATGCTGGTGCCCCCATTTCACAGGGGGGCAAGCTGAGGCTCAGAGAGGCTAAACGACCTGCCCCAAATCACACAGCTGGTGTGACCAGGACTCACACAGACTGTCTCTAAAGCCTGCTGTGTTCCTCCCTGACCAGTTCAAGTCCATCAACGATGGAGCGTCCAGCTCCTCCAGCTCTAGGTGGATGAGACACAGACAGAGGGAAGGAGGCGGCCTTCCACCCTTGAGGTACCCCAGCTAAAGGGAGAGACAAAGTAGCCACCAGCGCCCTGACATGGGCAGATAGAGCAGGGGGCGGCCAGGAGCTCTGGGACCAGCTGGCCGCCTCTTTACCTTGACGATCTCCTGAGCGATCTGCCTGGTCTTGTTGATGTCCAGAGACGTCTTGGGGTCCCGCACGAACGAGTGCAGTGTCCGCCCCTTGCAGAAGCTGTTGAGAGTTGGAGGGTCAGGCAGAGGCCTGGGGCCGGTGCAGCTGACCCCAGCCCTTGGGGAGCCTCAGAGGAGCCATGGGGAGAGCTGTGTCCCCCAGCCTCCGATGACTCTCTCCATCCCTGGACGTGGGCACCCGAATCCTCGTTCTCACCCAAGCCTGATGCACATTCCTTCTGGGACAAAACCACACACAGGGGCACGTCATTCCCTGGGGCCAGGGCCTGCCCACCCGAGCACAGAAACTCGGTGTACTAAGGCTGCTGGAAATCCACAGCAGCCCGGGCTCCAGGGGTTTAAGGCAGGAACGTCCACACAAACTCAGGGAAGAATCTGGACTTTTCGGGCTGTAAGAGGGCAATGGGGCTCTGGGGCTCCCCACGGTGAGTCTCATGAGCGTCTATATTGTTTTCTGATCACAGGGATTTTATCACAGTGAAAGAGTGCAGGAGGAGGGGAGAGGTGAGGGTGCCGTCAGGGGCACCAGAGCGATTACTGGATAAGGGACTTGGGTAGGAGTCTCCACCTGCTTTGACTCCTAAACCCCAGGGTGAGGAAGGACCCAGAGGTGTGGCTCATTCCCTGGTTCCTGGGAGAAGCTGACTGCAACCACCTGAGGAAGGGGCTAGTGTTTACAAACTGTCTCCAAGGACATAAGATTCTTGGAGCCTCAGAGATTTTGAGAATAGGGTGAGGGGTCTGGAATATCAGCCGATGGTTCCTTATCTGTGTTCCAGGCCCCTCAGCATATCTAGAATGTTGAATTTTTTGTGAATGCATGCTTTCCTATTTTATTACATGTATTCCCTCGCAGCAGTCTCCGATCTCTCATGCAACTGAGTGGATGAGAGATAGAAGGTAGACAGTGCTGGGGGCTGGGATCCTGGGGGCTGCTGAGCTGGTGCAGCCGCAGCAAGGCTCCCTGAGGACCACGCTGTCATGCCTTTGGCTGGAATTTTGTGACCTGTGATCTCAGCACTGCTCAAGAGTTCTGGTGGGTGGTTATGTCTCTGATAAACAAGAGAAATGGAAATTAATTTTTACTTAGGAAATATAGTTTAAGGAGAAAATCGTTCCAAAGCACAGGGTACGAGCATGGGGAATGTCAACAGAATATTAATGAGGGTTCTCTTGGCTGTTGAGATTAAAGTGACTTTTAGTTTCTTCTTGAGACTTCACGTTTACTACAAAGTCTCTTCACTAACCTCATATTGCCTTCTCTGATTTTAAAAGTAAACATGCAACAACTTTTTCAATGCCAGGACCAAACGTGTTTCAGTTGCACAGCCCCTGCCGCTGGGCCTGAGCAGGGGGCGCTCATACACTGATGTTGGGAGGGGACAGTGGTGAACCCTTTCTGGACTGGAAATGGACAGTATACATGAAAACATTACATACGTCCAGCACATATACTTACAACAGTGTCCAACAAAAGAGGACTGGTTAAAAAATTAGGGGATGGCCAACGCTTGGCCGGAGAGAGAGAACCCAGAGCCCAGTTACGTGACCTGCTCCCTAATTCCACTCCACTTGCAGTGGTATCATGTGGGTTGCTTGAAATCAGGCTGTGGTGAGAGTATTTACACCAGAGGAATTGACAGATGCCACAAAGGAAGGCTTCCCTCCCCACCACCCTAGAGCTGTTGTGAAATGTTTGCCAGCACACCACTGGGTCCAACCACCTGGCAGGAATTCTGTGCAGGTGTTCAAAAGAATCCACAGATCTCAGACCTGAACTCAAGCGAAGATGGCAAGGTGTGATCTTTGCTGTATATTTTTACAAAGAAATAAACAGTTCTAAAAATATGGGTATATATAAATGCCTTTATTTTAATGGAAGGCATGATAAAGAACTGTTTCCAGTATCCACTTTCAGGGAGAAGCACCCAATTGGGGTGGGAGGTGACTGGTCTTCATTTTGTACCTTTCTGGAACATTCGAATTTTTTCTATCCTTAGGTATTATTTTATTTATTTGTTTTTTAAACAAATGGGAAGAAGCTATATCCCATTTTTGTTTTTCTTCTGTGTGCCCCCCACATTAAAACATCCATGCCCTCCAGGGAGTCACCCTAACGACAGGGCCGCTGGGAGGCCTGGGGGCTGGATTACCTGGTGATGATGGCCAGGTGGGGTGGGTTCATGCAGGCCCCCATGAAGAGCACCACATTCTCATGCCGCGTCTGCCGGTAATTCATCACTTCTTTCTTAAACAGCTTCAGGTGGTCCTGGTTGTGGCCATCCATCTCCAGCAGGCGGATGGCCACCTCGCCGTGCCAGCGGCCACGGTGCACCCGGCCCCAGCGGCCCTGCCCAATGGGCTCGCCCAGTTCCACCTGCTCAAAGGGGATGTCCCACTCCTGCAGGTACACGCTGGTCTGGCTGGCCTTGCGAGAGATGGGGCCCCTCCAGGGCCGGCGGGAGCTTGGCAAGTCATCCACCTCGTCCTCGTCATCTTCTGCCTCTGACTTGTTGGCCTCGGGCTCCTCAGCCTGGAGGGAGAGGGGATCTGGGCTCAGCCAGCTTCCCTTTCCCAGAGCCCAGACCAGGAAAGGGAGGAGAATAGGGTCAGAAGACGGGATTCCACCGAGCTCTGTGCCGGCTTGCTGCGGACAGTGAGCAGGTCATCAGCATCGCAGGCCCTCAATGTTCTCACCTGGAAAATATGGCCCTTGACCTTCCCTCGGTGCTCTAAGGCCCACCCGTGTCATCCCATGGCTGGAGAAGAGTGTTGCATACAAGAATTTAACTGCATTCATCCTTCCTGGGCATTCTTTTGGGTAACACAGTTTCTGACCTTACTCCGGGCGGGATTAAACCAGTCTACTAACACCCTCTGAGCCGCACTGTACCGCAGGGAGCCAGGCTCAGTTGGCACTTTGGTTCAAGGGTCATGACAGTGGTTCATGGCCCTGTCACAACCAGAATCACCAGGGGAGCTTTGATAACATACAGAGGCCTGGCCCCCCACCCAGACTGACTCAACTAGCACCTCCCAGCCTGGGGCCCAGGCCTCTGGGAATTAAGAACCCACTTTAGCTCAGAACACAAAAGTAAAAGGAAGGCGGCTTTGTTGCCCTGCATATTGGTCTTACCCGCCCGCACACATCTGCCCATACCTGCTGCAGAAGGCACCTGAGAGGCCCTGGCCAGACGGGTGCCCACACACTCCCACATGCTGAGATGGGCAGACAGAGGAGAGCACAGGCTCTGTCTGCAGAGCACGCTACCCCCACTCACCTCCGCTCCACGATCCTCCGACACGTCTGCTTTCGGCTGGTCGTTGAGCCTAAGAGTAAAACGGTTTGTGAAGGAGACCCTGAGGGTGGGCCACTCCTCTGAGCTGGGCAGGGAACGCCCTGGGAGAGGTCTGAGTAAGGGCCACCAGGCCTGGATCCTTACTCTGACCTGCTTGGCAGGGGAAAGGCAGCCTGGATGCTGTGTAAACAGTCGGGAGGCTGAGAACAGTCTTCTCTGGCCTCGGCCTTCTCCAGACTAACCTGAGGGTAGGGCGGGGGAGGGGGGAGGAGTAATTACCAAGGCCCCTTTCGAAGCTGACACCCATAGGTACCCACTACATGCATAGCACTTGAAATTCTACTTGTGACCTGACTCTGTCATTTCCTAGCTATGTGACTTTGCAATTTTTTAACTTCTCTGAGATGGCTTTCTCATCTGCATGTTGAGAATGACTTTGATATTCCTTCATGAGGGAGTGTGAGTCCAGTGCTCAGCACGGCCTGACACAGAGAGGGCGCTCCCAGCACAGGAACTATTTCCAGTGGTTTCCCCTGAGCACCCTTTGCCTGCCCCTCCTGGGTCATGCGACAGCTCCACGTTCACAGACAACCCCACCCAACGTTGAATGCACTGAGGGGAGGCAAGTAAAACCCTTCTGGCTGACTTCACTGCTCCAGAGGGTAAATTAGCCCAAGGAATGTCCCCTCTGGCTGTCCCAGGTTCATGGCAATGTCTGGAGTGGGACATCAGAGACTTACAGGTGGGGATGGGAGGGAGTCAGGGATGTGGGCCCAGCCGTAGTGAGTGCCCAGGGAAGGGGGGCACAGCACAGGGTGCCTACCGGGTACCATCCGCTGCGTCAGGGTATGGCGCTGCCTGTGGAAATGCCGAAATGTCTGGAGGAAAAAAAAGCAGATACACAGCATGAGACCCTCTTCCCCCCCCCCCAACAGGGCGCTGTCTTGTAAACCCAGCAGGGAAACACGCAGGGAAGCGGGTCCTTGCCTCGTAGGGCTGTGTGCTCACTCTCCGGGCCACTTCTACTCCTGAAAGGGAACCCGGACGCGGCCCCTACAGCACTTGGCTTTGCCGCACGGCTCTGTCCCGGGGAAGTACATGAGGATACCTCAGTTAACACCATTCCCCTGTGGCCCAAATGCCCCCAGAAGCACGCGGTAAAGCAAACTGGGTATTATTTCCTGGACATGTGGGCCAAACCCTCTGCTCGGAGGCAGAAACAACCCTTCAAAGTACTGATACTCCCTCACTCAGGCCAGCAGGGGGTGAAGGCAGGCCCCAAAGGTGCCTGGTTAGTGGCACTTGGTGCCTGGCTTGGCTGCTGGGAATTTCTGGTTGGAGCCAGAGGTCCTGCCCCTCAGCTCAAGACTTGGGTCACTGGTGAAGCATCTCTCAAGCGAGAGGCGGCGATTCACAGCCCACACCTCAGGGGGCCCCAAGATTGGGCAGCTGGTCCTTGAGCCTGCGGCTTTCCTCATTTTAGCACTAAAAGTCCCATGTCCCGGGAACACCAGACAATGGTCAGCCCAGTGTGGAACCAACATGTTACAGGCGAAATCTTCCATGGCCACTTCACTGCCTGCCTCCTTCTGCTCCTTCTGGTCCCCTAAGGAGGCGGGCAGCCCCAGGGCTGAGGGGGCCCCTTTACCCCATCCTCTTTTTTCAGCAAAAGGAGGGAGACTAGAGGTGGCAGTGGATCGGGCTGTCAGCAGCCTCTCCCTGCCTTCTAGGACAAAAAGCCTCCCCACCTGGCCGTCAAATCTCCCTCAACCCCCCCAGGTAGGGCTCTCTCCATGGCTGCCCCCTGCAGGTCATCTGAATCAGAGGTTCTCATCAGCTCTGGGACCTCAGGGTTGGAGAATCTGATAGAGCTGTGGGCCTTCTTAGGCACCCAACATCCTGTGCATAATTTCTTGGGCGTCCTGGGTCCTGAAAGCCTCTGCGAAGGCCTCCTCCCGACATCACCACATCATGTCCACACACCACCAGGGGCAGGGAGGCCTGACTTTCTACCTGTCCAACGCTGTGGTTTCCACAAAAGATGAGCATGCGTACAGTCGGGGGCGGGGGTGTGGGCTGCAGAGAAATACCCCAAGTGGAAGGGAAAGTGTCTCTGAAGACTCAGACTTTTCCTTCCACCTTAAGAGTGTATCTTTCACTCTGATCCAAAATCCAGCCCTCCTCCCCCATCCCAATGTATCTTCAGAGCAAGACAGATCCTTCTGGAAGAAGAGCTATGTTTTCCCAATGCTTCTGTGTACGCTTCTGTATACTGTCCGAGAGCTAGTAGCCAGGGAGGCTCTTGGAGGGGAACTGAAACAAAATGGGTGTGAAGCCAGAGGCTGCTCTTCAGGGCAAGTCCCAGCCCCCCGGCGCCTGCCAGCCTCCACACGCCTGGGCAAAGCCATATGGATGGTCTTGGGTGAACTTAACAAATACTCCAAGTCGCTCATGTAACAGGGAATAGAAAAGCATGGGCTAACCAAAACACCACGACTTTCAGGACAGATCTGTTCAACCAAGGACAAAACTAATTAGTTACACTCTGCCTACAATACGTGGAACCTACGTATGGCTAAATTAAGAATTAAAGTTACAGAGAAATTGTACTAATGCTTGTCACCTTCAGCTAGGGAAATAAGGACTAAATATATAAAGTCCTCAGGGGCATGAATATGGACGAATGCAAAGGTTGGCACACAGTGGGTATGCAAAACAACTTTTGCGAAAGAATCATTGGAATTGTCTCCCCAGGCTGAAAGATTTCCTCTACCCTTTCTAAAATAAGGATGCACTTCCAACTGTTGCCAGCAGGTGGCACTGTGCAGTAAGGCTCGGGAAGGTGATGCCCACTGAGTAAAGTGGAGCCTGCAGACCTTCCCAAACTGGCGTCCTCCTCTGTAAGATACATTAGCAGCCTCCTTGTCATGATGCAGGGGAAGGTACTGTGGCAGACGCTTGTAAGGCAACAGCAAGGAGGTCTCTCCTCCCATTCTGTGAACTGGGTTTCTGCCACCTCCTGGCTGTGTGACCCTGGACAAGTTGCCTGCAATCTCTGTGCAAGAGGCTAGACAGGATGGATGCCAAGCCAGCCAAGGCACTGCCCTGGTGAAGGGCCCTCCTCGAGGCTACTCTCCCTGCCCTCTTACCCAGCCTCCACAAACAGTTGGCTAAGTATGTGGGCATGAGCCTAGAGCTAACCTCTAAGGTGCCCAGGGCCAGGCGCCCAGGTGGGCTGCACAGGGCGGGTCATGGCAAAGGGCAGTTAGTGGAACCATGCAAAGGACTCACCTGGAAAGATAAACTGCTGTCTATGATGAATGAAGCAGGCGGCTTTAAACAGAAGAGGAGGTGAGTCACACACACAGAACCGCAAACGCAGCAGGGGAGGCAGGTGCACAGGCAAGGGCTCTGGAGAGAGGGGCTGGTTACTGGGGGCAGGCAGCCCTGCTCCAGGCGGGCTTGGCCAGGACACAGCGATGCGTGCAGGAAGGAGAAAAGGAGCCAGGAGAAACGGGTGCTTGCAGGAGCCCCCCAGGAGTAAGGGGATCGTGCTGGAGGACTGGGGTTCACCTGGCTGCTGAGCCCCGGACAATTCTGTTCACCTCCCAGGCCCACCTCTCTGAAATGTACAGGAACCCAGGAGGTGGAAAAACAATGGGGAGAAAAACAGTGATTCTAGAAACATTTAACAGTGCTGTGTGTAGAGGCAGGGTCTCCCTCAGCTCCACAGTCACCCGCAGAGGCGCTGAGGCCTCAGCGACTTGAGCTCACCATCAAAAACAAACAAACCCTCTCTTAAGGGTAACTGAACGGGGCATGCTGGGAATCTGGACTCTGGCACAGCACACTTCTAACCTCAGTTCTACCACTTACAAGGGGCTCTGGGACTTTGGGAAGTTGGCTACCCCCTCCAATTGTCCTATTATAAAATGGGGGTACAAAAACCTTTCTCCATTTTTATCCTCAAAGTTAAGCTGAAAATGCTCCTGCACGGTACAGGGTGGGTGGATGGCAGGAGTTCTTCCATCCCTGGGTTAACTGCCGGGCCAGTCCAGCCCCTGGCGCTGCTCTGACCAGAGAGATAATACATCCTGGAGAGAGGGAGTGCCCTGTGCAGGGGCCATCAAGGGAAGCTGAGAGGCTCTGGCTGACATTACAAAACAAACTTTTCTATGGCTATTGTTTTTCAAACAGGCCCTTTCTTTGGGAAAAACCCGAACTAGGAGGTTTAGCAAAAGGCCCAGTTTCAGAGCACAATGACAGAGCAGAATGGGAGAGGCAGTTAATCAAATGGGCCACCGTGGGTGGGTGTGCTTGGGTGATGCAGGAGATACTCAGCCATGTGTGCTTTTAGGCGAAGGGCAGACAAAACAGAAAAAAGATTCCTACAAAAACAATCTCTCACCACCCCTCAAAAGCCCCTGGAACTCAGGGGAGATGGGCCCAGAGAGGCTGCCAGGCCTCTGCCAGCTGCATGTGGTCACAGCTGGGCCAGAGCTGTGCCTGTCTTCCTAGGCCTGAGCCCCAGGGCCCCGTGGCAGGTGAGCCGGCCCTGGACTCCTCAGCGGGAGCTGGCAGTGAGGCTGGGGCCCAGGGCACCCTGGAGCGCCCAGCAGTCGCTCCTTCCTCCAGGCTGCCAGCTGAAATACACCAAGGACCAAGGCTGACTGCAAGGAGCTGCCAGGCAGGCCGCGGCCGTGGCTCAGCCCTGAAATGGGCAAGTGGACCTCGCTCTGCTCCGTGGACAGGTGGGGGCCCCCGGCCCTTCAGAGCCCAGGCAGCAGCTGGGCGGAGGTGGCATCGGAAGTCAGCTCTGGCTCCTGCCTGCCCAGCAAACCCTCCCCTGTGGGGCTCACTGTTCTCATCCACACAGTGGGGGTGACCCTAACCCCAACTTCATGCGGTCTCCTGCTTTATGGGAAAGGGAATGAACGCTCCCCCTTGAGCAGCTTGTCCAGATCACAGACCGGGTCAGTGGCAGAGCCCCGGATTCCCTCTCCCAGGCCTTCTGGGTCTGCCCTGGCTCCCCGAACTGCCTGCCAGGCTTCCAGGGAGCTTGGAAGCCCAAGCGAGTGAGCACCACCCAGGAGAGGCCCCCCCACGCACGGGAGGGCAGCGTGGGGATCGCGCCAAGAACCCATGCTCCACATCAGGCTGACTCGGCCTTGATCCTGGCTTTGACGCTCACGTGACGTACCGCGCAGGGCGAGCCATCGCCCTTCCTGGACCCCCAGTGTCCCCATCTGTACAGGGCTGTCACCACGTTTAAATACTTCAGAGTACGTGAGCTCGGCACCGTGCCTGGCTCCCTGCTCTTGGTGGTGACAGTGTCTGACCTGCTGGGGTGTGACTCCGACCCTGAGGACCGAGAAAGCCCCGAGGCACAGTACCTGGGAAGCTGAACCTGCCGTCCCGCTGGCTGGGCGAGGGGTTGGGTGGTGTGGTGGCGCTGGGCGGGTTGGACGATGTCGGGAAGGGCGCCGGCGAAGAGGGCGTGGAGGACGTGGTGGAGGACGGGTTGCTGCTGGAGTCCAGGTGGTTCACGGCTGGAGGGTGCTCCTGCAGGGCCAGAGACCCCGGAGTGGGCGGGGACGGCCGCTGCCCTGCCTGCCCCCACTGAACCCGGGGGTGGGGGCCACCAGGGGCACCCTGACGTGTTACGGGTCTGATATCTGAGGGAGGGATGGCCCCGAGAGCCCCTCACCTCAACACCCAGCCCCCAGAGGACTCCTGCTCGTCTTTCTTCAGTACAGACACACTTTCCTCCTAGAAGTCTTCCCTGAGCCCTGCTGGGACCCGTCCCTCCTATCTTCCCACAGCTCCTGGCACTTTCCGTCAGGGCACTGGAGCTGAGGTTTGTCAACTGCAGGCACGTCGGGCGGTTTTCTGAAGACTGTCGCCCCTGCCACACCGGGTGTCCTGGGAGGGCAGGGGCCACGCCTGCTCATCTCACACCCAGTGCCTGGCTCTGAGCTGCGCACATGGAAGGGTTTTTTAAGAAATTAAATTCAGACTCTGACACGTGTTCACTTATGTGTGGTGCACAGCGGCACCTAATAAAAGCTCCTCCCTCTCTTCTGCACCTAGTGGTTTGGGTGCTAGCAAGGCCAAAGGACCACCTGAGAGGGGACCCTGAGGGGAGTCCGTATTGGGTGGGACCCTGAACCTGACTGGTGTTTCCTAGACCCAAACCCCATTCCTCAGTGGTGAAGGGGGAATTCCTTGGTCAAAAAAGTTGGGGCCAAATTAGGTTAAATGCTAAGTTCAATAGGTTTCTCTTCTGTAGGTCCAAAGGCTCTGGGGTGTACAGAGGACTCTAGAACCCACCAAAGCTGCCAGTGGGCCACACCAGCCAGGGACAGCCACCGCCTGGTGCCATGCTGAAGTCGGCGGGCGAGCTGCACCCACTAAGCCCTCACTCTCCAAGCACCTAGACCCTCCATCCTGTCCCTGTTGTCAGGCCCGCAGGGCCGGGGGAGTGGCTATGAGGCAGACTGGATTCCAGCTCCCTCCCTCAGAACCTGTGTGATTCTGAACAATCACCCCACCTTTCTGAGTCACAGTGTGTCATCTATAAGGACAGGGTATCAGCTGTCGCCTCATAGGGTTGCTCATTCGCTCACCATTCAGTACAGACATCTCCTCACCACCTGTTATGTGCCAGGCTTCAAGGTGGCTGCAGGGACCCGGCAGAAGCAGAACAACACAGCCCTGCCCTCCTGGGCACCCCCACCGCGCGGGGAGCCAGGCAGACAGGTGACGGCAACAAGTGACATCAGGTTGCTGGGAAGGGAGGCCCCTTAGGCAGGGTTCCCGCAAGGCCTCCCTGAGGAGGTGGACAGTACAAACGAGTGTCTCACGTGGAGCGACAGTGGGCACAAGAGCCCGTCTGAGGAAGGAGTCGGGGTGGGGGGGACGGCCTTTGGAGAGAAACGGCTTAAACGCACAGCCCTCAGCCGATGCCTGGCACCCGTGAGAACTCAGTCACTGTTAGCCTGTCTGATGACAGTGACCACAGGGGCAATGCTGGAAGGACAATACCCAGCCACGGCCCGCAGTGCGGGATGAGACAGTAGCACCCAGAACCGTGAAGGTGGAGGGCTGACGGGTGCGTGCAGGAGGGGCTCCTCTCAGTGGGGTCTGAAGACCTGGCAGGAGGGCGGGGTGGGGCGGGGTGTCCACAAGGACAGAAATGCAGCAGCAAACGTGCCAGGGCTCGAGTGGACGGGACGTGAGCAAGGGGGTGTGGGGGGTATAGGGTGGGCAGTGCGCTTGGTGTAGCCAGAGAGGAGAGGGCCGGTGAGAAAGCCGTGCTGGCTGGGTGGGGGCGGCAGATCAGGGGCTGGGGTGCCTGCTGAGGCCCTGTGCATCTCCGGGACAGGCTGGACAACAGGCACTAGCCCACCAGAGGGAATTGCTCCCGACAAGCACGCTCATGGGCATTATCTCATGACCTTTACAACCCTCGTGAAAGATTATCCCCACTTAACAAAATAGGCAGCTGAGGTCGGAGAGGTGAAGGAGTCCTCCCAAGGTCACAGCAGCAAGAAAGGGAAGTCAGGGCCTTGAACTCAGCGCTGTGGGTTCTACCCTGTCCACTCTGCCTCTCCACTGCTGGTGGGAATGCAGTGCAATGGCAGGCGGAGGGAGGAAGGGGAGAAGTGCGCCCATAAGAACCACCGTGTCTGGGGCAGCGGCTCCCGGTGTTTGACAGTAAGAGGTGGGCCTGGACCTTCCTGGGGCAGCTCCTGGAGCGGCATCTGAGGGCCCCTGGTGTTAACTAACCAGGCCACTTGTCTCTCTTCTCCCTGCCACCCAGGCTGGCCCAAGCCGCTGAAGGCCAGCCAAGGCCACATGCTCCTCCGCAGGGTGGCAAGTGCCTGCTAAGCCCTGGTCTGGAGCTGGGACACAACATACTGAGGACACACAGCCACACCCATAGTGGCCTCGGGGGAGGCCTGGTCACCGGCATGGAGGCTGCCATCAGCAGCCATGAGCATGGGCGACTTGCATGTACACCTGAGCACGGGGGCCAGGATGGGTGTGCAGACCCTCCTGGGGGACACAAGCCTTCAAAAACCCGTCAGGCTGCAGAGGTCACCTGTCTGCATTAGCAGAGAAGCCTGCCCCCTGGCCATGGAAAGAAATGCACTTTTATGTATTACTGTTGAAGGTGTGTGTGCCACACTGTGACTGAGGCCCAGGCTTTGGGGCTGGGTGGCCACTGGGGCTCCTGCTCCGGACCTGCACCCCACTCACAGGGGACCCCATGCTCAGTCTCCTCACCTGTAAAATGGAGGCAATACCAATATGTGACTTCAGAACTACTGTGAGGAACAAATGAAGTATCGATGGAGAAAGTCCCCAACTCACAGTAAGTGCTTGGGAAACGTCAGGTCAAGAGGGCACGGGGGTCATGGCCACATAACTAAGATTTGGACATCAGTATGATTTGAGGTGTATTAAACGGTTAACAATAGACTCCCCGAAGGCCACCCTCTGGCCGCGGATCCTGGGCTGCGGCGCCATGCTTCCCTGCGGGATCCCAGGCCAGGGGCGCTGTACAGGAAGGAATCCCGGGCGGGCCCTCCCAGCAGAAGCAGCCGCGGGCGGCCACTCAGCATACCTTCTTTGTCAGTGCCTTGGGGAGGGTTCCAAAGTGAGGTTCTGCAGCTCTGTCCACCGGGTTGTTGATGTCTGAGGGCACAGATTCTGTCCTCCGAAGCCTGGGTACTGCTTAAGAAGAGAGGGACCATAGCAGGGCACAGATAGAGCTGAAGAGTCATCCCAAGTACAGAGGGCGGAGGAGAGAAGGGTAGAACACTCACATGGAAGGAAGGATATTCTACAGGCGGGGGCTTCTTTTGTGCACTTGTTATGACACTTCAACCTGGGAAAGAAAGTGGGGTCAGCACGGAGGGGGCTGGCCCGGGTGCTCCCAGGACACACAGGGCGCGAGGGTGTTGCTTGGTGGCTTTGAACATCACTAGCTCCTGACTGCCTTGATTTCCACAAACTGCTCAACGAACATTTGTTTCAAAGGCAGGACGCTGCCTGTCGAGAGTGCTAGCGGCTCCTGGCTGTAGAGCATCCCCCTGTCACCACCGCCATGCCCCATCTTCACAGCAAGGCAGGTTTGGTTATTCCCATTTTAACCTGTTGTGGGTCACACACCTATTTCTCTTTTCCAAAGAAAAGGAGACTTCCTACTCACATTCAGAAAGTTCCAGACAAATCTAAACTTAACAAAAAAGATGAATTAGAAGAAGGTTCGCATCACTAATTGATCCCGGGGATGCAAGCAACAGCCCCCTTGCTACCGTCCAGCCCAGCCCTGTGGCTGCAGTCAGCCGGGGCCGGGGCTCTCAGTCTGCTCCTGCCTGCTGCACCACATCTGGGGGTTCTTATCCACCACACGGGCTGACTACGGGGCCCCACCAACCTCACACTGCAGAGACTCCAGGTCCATCCTCTAAGGTGAGGGGCAGCCAGACAGCAGGGGATAGACTCTGCTTACACCATATGGCTCCCTATCCTTGCCTTTTCTTGCTATCAGAAACCACAATGGTACAGCAAAGGTAGGCTCATATAGAATCTACATTCTCCTCTTCTGTAAGTGCCATGAGCCATCTTCTTGATTCTTACCATTGCCTGCCCCCATTTCCCTACCCCTTATACTAAAATGTAAAGCTGAGCTTCAGAACTGCTTACAGTTTCTGGAACAGTCCTCCCATTCCCCCTGTCTTTGTACAAGATGCTCCCCTGGTCTGGAATTCTGTTTCCTTCTTGGACCACCTTGTAAACTTCTATTAATCCTTCAAAGCCCACCCCAACTATTCCCTTCTTCTGGGAATGCCTTGCATGGTGCTTCATTAATCTCCCCAGGGAAGCTGATCACTCCCTGCAATACCGAGGGGGATCCCCAATAGCAGGTTTAGGAACCCTCAAAAGAGTTCTTCAAACTCTGATTTAGCCTAAAGAACCAAGTAGCGGGACTGGTAGGTTGGCATTTGCCGCCCTCCCTCTCCCCCATCACCTGCAATGCTTGCATTTCACCCCAAACATCATGCTCTTCTGGCACACATGGCAGACCTGCGACAGCCAGGACTTGGTGGAGAACCTGCAGGGGGGACACATGAAAATTCTTATGTGGGCTGGGAGACCAGAGCCAGGCAGAGAAGTGTTCCCACACAGCCCCAGGGAAACCTGGAGACTTGTTCTATCCCAGAGCCCCCCTCTCCCAGGGAAGGCCCACACCCAGAGAGGGGCCACTGCTCTCCCACAGGCATTGAGATGTCCCAGCCACAAAGTCACCATTGTCAAAATCCCAGAACTGCTGTGGCCACTGGTGCCAGCTCCCAGGCAGGCATCTGGCAACAGTCATCAAAATTACAAGTGTGCATACTGAGCGATTCCAGCCTTAGTAATTTATGCACAGGTAGCCCTACAGGAGTCAAATGCTGTGCAGACAGGTCACATGCTGTGGCACGTTTGCGGCAGTGGAAGACCGGAAAATGCCCTGCGTTTTTTAGCTGATTAACTGATTACACAAAGTAGGGTTCATCCACGCACGAATGAACACCATGCAGCCAGAAAATAAAGCAAGGAAGCTCTTTTTATGCAACTATGGGATGATTTCCAAATTATATTGTCAGGGAAAAAGGGACAAGGCTGTATGATTCTATTTACATGAAGTTCACGTATAGGAAAAGCTAACCTATGATGACAGAAGTGAATAGTGACCTCTGGGTGATGCTCTATCAACTGGAGAGGACGAAAGGCAACTATCTAGGGCGCTGGAATGCTCTGCATATTTCTAGGTGGTAGACATGGGTGCAAAACACATGTAAAAATTCATTTGTGTGCTTAGCTCTATATACATTCGTTATGCCTCCGTTTTAAAAAGGAAAAGCAAACGATAAAACTGTGTGTGTAATATATGCAGTATTTGTGTGAAAACAAAAAAGGAGCTGGAATAATATACATATGTATTTGCTTGTATGAAAATATCAAGATCTGCCTAAAGGGAGATCTAAGGGGCTGGGGATGGCAGCAGGGGGCGGGGGAGCTTTCTCTGTATAGACGTTTTTGTACCTCTTGAATTTCTAACGCATGAAGGTATTTCAATCTAAACTAAATAAAAATTTAAGTCATACTAAAACACAAAAGATGGATTGAAAGGAAGGATGGGGCTTGAACGGGTGGTATCCTTCAGACAAAAAGCCCAAGGCGAGTCCATGGGGTGGGGGTGGGGGGACCTAAGGACACAAAGAGCACATTGAATAGGTTTTTATAAGCACAGTGCCTTCACAGTAACCGCAGAACAAACAGCAACAGTATTGGGGAGCCGTTTGTAATGCATTCACAAATTCCAATCTGACAACCACCCCCGGGAGTTAGGCAGGTCCAGGATCCTTCGTACGCAGGCAAGGACACTAGCTCTGAGAGGTTAGCTGACTTTCCTGAACTGGGATACTGCTCAGTGGGGGCCAGACCTCACGTCTCTGAACTCAGAGCTGCATAGCTTCTCTGTAAGACTGACCCGAGGCAGGACACGGTGATAGAAAGACCACTGGAGCAGGGCACAAGGTACAGGGTCAAACCCCACTGGGTTTGAATTCTGCCGGCTGTGGGATGTGCCTTGGGGCCTCTGCAAATGAGGCCATCATTCCCACATCACTGGGACTGGGGAAGGATGCACGTGTGCTGCGTAAATGTGTAGGGCCTGGAATGTGGAAGAGGCTCATGAAATTACTGTCTCTACCCAGTCACGACAGGAACTTGGGGGTTTAGCAGGAGGCCTTTTAAGGAGCCCTGATCCCACCTCCCTGGCATCTGCATTCTCTGTCTCACTCTCTGGGTTTAACTCTCCTCTCTTGTGAACACCTGGGGTAAGGAGAGCAGCTCAGTGGTATCTGAGATGATCTCCACGAGGAAACCCTGAAAACAGGGCAAAATGACAGTCAGGTCTGGGCCTGGGAAGGGGCAGGTGCTAGGGAGGGGGTGTTGGGTGGAGGTAAAAGCCTTCCCAGACCAGGGAAGGGTCCATCCCTGTCCATTTGGAGGGCGGCCTCGGCAACGAGCTGCCCCTGGGGCAGGAAGCAGGAAATACTTGGGCGCAGGTTGCACAGCCTCAAACACCGGGGGCAGCGGAGACAAATGGAATGCAGCACCTGCCAATCCTCCTGTCAGTCAGATCACATCAGCCTCTCTTGGCCTAGAGCCTGTGGTTAGATACCAAGCACTCCCCTCAGCTGGGCAAGTGAGCCCAGAGGCACGCCACCCCACTGTGTCCTCATGACAGGGCCGGAAGTCCCATTTGCAAATGGGGAAACTGAGGCTTGGAGAGATTGCTGCCAACAGGCACGCAGCTCACGAGGGATGAGTGCAGACACGGATGTGTCCGCACACCTCCCTCTCACATGCCCTCATGGATGCACCCAAAGGCCATCAGTTTTTGAGGGCTCAATTCGGGTCACCTCTTGCTATGTGAGTAAAAGCTAGCTATCTGATCCTTAGTAGAGGGTCTGAAGCTGTTTAGCCAAGTAGCACATCCAGTACCATTCCCCAGAAGCACCCTGAGAATTTTGCTCTGAGAGCCACCATTGCTACATCTTGGCAGGTAGAGTGAGGCCAGGGTGAAGCTTTACCGTGCTACCGTCCTGAAAGGCCCTGTTCTCTCATGGCCCTGGGAAGCTGCACTGGGCACCCTGGTATTGCCAAGGGAGGCCCTCAGACCTTCACTCACAGGGATTATCCTCATCATCTGTGGTGCTGGGGACTCTCCACCCCAGGGGCTCTGGGGTATAGGCATCCCAGCCCTGACAAGGCACCAGCCAGTGGGCTCAAGGACTGTCTTACTGGCAGCATGACCTCTGGCAAATGACTCAGCCCCTCAGAGCCAGAGCCGGGTCTTGCCCTCTGGGCAGGAGTCCCAGGCCAGCCTCCTCCTGGGGGCCATGAGAGCCCCGGCAAGTAGGAGAGCGCTTGACAAGCACGGCCTGTTGTGTGCACAGTAGCCTCTAACAGGGACCCCAGAGCACAGACAACGTCCTGCCAGTCATCAGAGATGCTGACCCTACACCCAGACCTGCTGTTTGCAGCACACGCTAGCCTTACAAGCACTGAAGCCAAGCCCTCTGGATGGTCCATGTCATGGGCCCCACATCATGCCAACATGCATAAGCACCAGAGTCCCTGGAGGTTGTTGGAAATCTTGACTGCCAGGCAGGGCACCTGAGGGATGGGGCCTGGGAGTCTGGAGTGTCAGACAAGCTCCGTGGGACTCCGACGTGACAGTTGTTAGGACCCACATGACGTCATGCTGGACGGAGTCTGGAGTGTCAGACAAGCTCCATGGGACCCCGACGTGACAGCGGTTGGGACCACATGACGTCATGCTGG
>JAQQAC010006923.1:3467088-3504152 GCA_029783875.1 Phataginus tricuspis | reverse complement strand
GGACCCCGACGTGACAGCGGTTGGGACCACATGACGTCATGCTGGACTGGTAGGAAGCTCTTGGCTCCTCTTCCCCCACAACTGTGACCCTGTTTCTCCTGGAACCTGTGTTCTTCCTCAGCAGAGTGAGGAAGAGACCCAAGGAGGGGTGGGGCTCCAGGTGGGTGCAGGGCTGTGTCCACAGAGGTGATGGACAGACTGACCAGAGGCAGAGTGAGACAGTGATCAAGGCAGACCTCCCAGCTGTGGTGAAGAGCGACCCCTCAGTGGGGGCTCTGCACGTGGGGGTCCCAGCCCAGCTCTATGCCCTGCCCGGCCCAGCCAGGCCTACCTGTGAGTCACGGGCAGCCCGATGTCCCTTCGTACCATCTGTGGGGATCCATGTGGGAGATCTGCAGGGAAAGAGGCCAAGTGGGGCAGGCTGAGGAAGCCCTGCTAGGGCCGCTGGGCCTATGACCTTCTGATTCAGCGTTCACGGGCTGGAGGGGTGTGGAGACTTCCCGCACAGTGGAGAGAGGTTTCCTGAACCTGTGTCTATCAAAATAGGGCCAGGTCAGGCTGGACCCAGGAGGCAGCGTGGCTGCCCTCATCCCTGGCCGGCCTCTCTAAGGAGCATTACTGCCTGGCCTCTGCAGATGGCTCAGGAATGTCCCCGTGTGGTTTCCTGCTTAGGTGGAAGGCAGGCTCGAGAGGCAGGAGGCAAAGCCAAGATGAGGGCAGACGTGCCCCCACACCCCCTCTCATACACTCTCATGGATGCACCCAAAGGCCGTAAGTGTTTGAGGGCTCGATTTGGGGCACCTCTTGCTATGTGGTTAAAGCTACCTGATGCTTGGTGGAGGGTCTGAGGCTGGTTAGCCAAGTAGCACATCCAGTACCTTTCTATCCAGAAGCACCTTGAGAATTTTTCTCTGAGAGCCACCATTGCTAGGTCTTGGCAGGTAGAGAGAGGCCAGGGTGAGGCTTTGCCGTGTTCCCACACGGTCCAGCCCTTCCTGGGCACCCAGTCTGAGCCTCTGGGCGAGTCTCCATCACAGGCTTTGAGATGCGCCTTCTGCCTGCCTTCCTGGAGGGCACCCCGGGCTCTCTCTTCTAGGTCTGGGCTTCCTGATAAGAAGAGGTGCCCCCAGTGTTTGTGGCATTTCGGGCTGGGCAGTGAGGAGCAGCTGGGAACAATCTCTTTCTCCACCGGCAGCCCCCATGTCCAGCTCCCTCCTCCCCTCCTTCCCACCCCCCTTCTGCGCTGCATGTCTCCCCGGGAGCAGGGGGTCTACCTGACGCAGGCATGGGCCTCAGGGGTCAGGGAACCCTGTGGACTGGTAAGCAGAATGTTGTTGCTTTTCCCTGGAAAAGGGGTCTAGACTTTTCTTTGATTATCAAAGGGACGTGTAACCCAGAAAGGTCAGGAGCACAGTGCTTGAGGGGTCTGTGGCCATCTCGTGTCCTCTGAGTCAGCAGCTGTGGCCCTGTCCTCGCCTCGACCACCCCAACAAGGCCCCTGCAGCCCCCCTGGGCCCGAGGCACTGGTCTGGCACACAGTCAGCGCTCATTAAATGATGGTTCACCTAAAGCCGAACACCACATACTCAACCACCAGGGGAGGGCGCTGGAGGCACTCGCTCCTCCCACACCAAGGGGAGTCTGACCGATCCCGAAGGCCCTCTGCCGCCCTCTGGTGACGGGGAACCCACAGCCATACCATCGGCAGCTCTCTCTGGCCCTCCTGTCATGGAGCTGGCTCATCCCAACTCCTTCCTGCGGCCTGGCCCACCCGTCAGCAGCCAAGGCCATCAGAATACATGGGCCTGTAAGGCGACAGCCTGCCAGCTTAAGAGAGACTATGGGAAAACAAGATTTCAACCCCCTATCTCTGAACACAGGCAGGCTGTGACTGATTTGTGATGTCTGCCACAGGCAGGGGCTGGGAGGGGGGTGAGACGGTATGTGGGCAGGCACCGGCTGCCACTGACCCAGACGGATACTGGTGCTGGGGCCTTGTCCCACCTTCCCAACAAGCTATGGTCCCTGCATGACTACCGCAGTGGGGAGGACAACAGGGCCAGGCTGTCACAGGGATGCAGGCGTTGGGCTCCCTCAAGGGCCCTGAGAGACGGAATTACAGCCGCCCTCCTTCCTCACTCCATGCCTCCCTGTGGCCCCACAGCCAGCTGCATCTTGGCACGGTCACTTACTGCCCGCTGTCCTCGTCCTCATCTCTAAGACCCTGCCGACAGCCTCACCCCTCTGCTTAGCCAGCGGAGCCTAGTACAAAAATAAATTGCTCTTTTGCTCAGGCAAAAACCAGACATCTCTGCATTTCCACTGAGACGATTAAAAACAGGCTCCAGAGGCATTGCTGTTTCCTTCTGCTTTGACTCAGGAGGAGAGGCTCCCCAGCACAACCACGTGTAAGAACTGGCTCCTAACCTGGACGCGGAGGGGCGGAAAAGGGGGTGTGAGGCCGCCTGGGCTTCCTCTCTCCTCCCCAGGGGGCATCTGCCCCTCCAGCCTCTCAGGGCCTCATCCACAGCTGAGCTGCATTCCTGCCTCTGAGGGTGTCCCTCTCCTAAAGGGAGGGGTCCTGAGA
Source organism: Phataginus tricuspis (assembly GCA_029783875.1). Classification (NCBI taxonomy): domain Eukaryota; kingdom Metazoa; phylum Chordata; class Mammalia; order Pholidota; family Manidae; genus Phataginus; species Phataginus tricuspis. Next base: position 3,501,565 of record JAQQAC010006923.1, on the reverse strand, counting down.
CATCAGCTGGGTTCTGCAGATGGCCAATGTCCACCTGCACCAGGCAGACGGCGCCTCCCTCCTGGGAGCACTGCGGCACCTTGGTGGGCTAGCAGGCAACACCCACTACCAGAGGTCACCTGGGGATGGCAAGGTGCAGACAGGGCCTGCTGAAAGAACCGCCCGCAGATGTGACGCTCCCAAGGTCCCTGCTCTGCAAAGAGCAGCTTCTGGCTGGGCTAAGGCCGCTGTCTTAGCGCTATCTGCTGAGGCAGCTCTCAGCACCTCTGCTTCTGGACAATGGGAAGGCCAAGTGGACTAAGACAGGGTCAAAGAAATCCACTCTTGATGGGGACAGCGACACAAACACGACTCCCAGGTGCCAGAGGGGATGAAAATGAATCACTCTTACCAAACCTGCAAGAGACAAAAAGACAGAAAGCAGGATTGTCACCACGTCGGCTCAGGGTGTTCCCCAGAACGTCACCCTTCGGGAGGGGGCAGGCAAAGTGCTCAGAGGAGGACCTTGAGACCCTGGGGTGTGGGGCCCGGCTGGCTGAGTGACTATGAGGACATTTCCTAATGGAAGGGCTGGAAGTGCCCTCCTGGGCCCCCAGTAATGTCACGCCCTGTGCTGTACACTTTAACACATCAGCCTCTCTGCCACCCAGCATGGTAGAGTTCACAGCTAAGGAAATAGAGAGGCTCGCAGAATCTCCCAAGGTCATGTGCCTGTAAGCGGGGGAGCCCTGCCTCGAGCCCCGGGAGGAAGGGAGCTTGGGGTCCAGGTAGGAGAAGGGGCCAGTCTGCCAGAGAGGAAGCGGGTAGAGGGCACCAAGAACAGCTGTGAGAGCAGAGAGGTGGCCCCTCTGCCCCCCAAGGACGGCCCGATGGGGATAAGCCCCCAGGCCTCTCAGGGACGTAGTGAGCACCCAGTCCCTATGGGCAGTGAGGTGGTCTGAGCACCCATGCCAGTGCTTGTGCTACTTCTGGTGGTGGGGACCCAGCTCAGAGGCCCAGCTCACCAGCTGCGGGATCTGAAAAGTGGTATCATCTGCCTGAGGCAGTGTTCTCTGCCCAGAACCCAGCATGATGGCAGAGTCCTCCTGAGGCTATTTTCAGGAGGAAATGAGAAATAGATGCACTGGGCTTTTCCCACGAGATGCCCTTGATCGGCCCACGTCCACGCATCCATGTGGTGGTTATCACTGTGCTCTCAGAGAGAAGAGGATCCAGAGGGGACGGAGTCACCTGTCCCTTGAGGGAGGATCCAGGCCCCAGCAGGACAGCCTGAGCGCGAGTGGTGGGGTAGGTTACAGCACGGATTTCTCTCCTTGGGTGACACACTCAAAAGCATCAGAGATATCCAGGGTCCATCCCATAAGGGGCCCAAGACAGCCTGCTCTGGGGCAAGGGGAACAAGCCTTCCCAAGACCGGAAAAGGGGTGCCCAAGTCAGGAGAGAAGCCAGGTGCACCAAGCCTCAGAGGCAGAAGACGGTAAGAAGCACCCAGTGAAACCCCCCACCTTCCCTTCTGCCCTGCCTACATGCGTATACTGAAAAGGGCAATTTTGGTAGCAAAAGTGACAATGACTTAATGTTCATCAAGAAGGGAAGAGTTAAACTGTGAACTGAATGATAGGAACAAAGTAAAACGATGAGGTAGTTTGAATGATTATAAATACAACATGGACAGCCTGGTTGGCTCCTACTAGGGGAACTGGGTGGCTGAGGAAAACAGTAGGGGTGACTTCATACTGTAGACGCCCTCCAGACAAACCACATGAGCTACAAAGCTTTTGTATTCTGGACCATGCAACTGTCATTACCTACTTAAAATACTTAGATCAACATTTTTTATGAATAAAATAAGGTATTTCAAGGTGTACTGACATGAAGTTCTCAGAGGTATCAAGGTAAGTTTAAAAAATACGTTCTAGGACAGAGTGCATGGTATTTGGTAACCATTATACATTATAATGTATAATGTACATTATAATCACTAGAAATTCCAGCCAGATATTCCGGTTCTCCTTTGCTGGGCACATGGGAGAATTACATTTCTTGGTTCCTTTGCTTAGGTGGGCCTGTGAATGGGAAGTGGAATTTTCAGGAAAGAGCATTTAACTGCTAGTGTCTAACATCTAAGATTCTTTTCCCTTTGTCACAGTGGGGTGTTTTAGACAGTGTTCTGGACAGTGGTTGTTCCAGTAGTCTGGGTCCTGGAATGAGGCTGATTCAAGAAGGGCTGGTAGCATGCGCAGAAAATCTCTGTTGTTTTAAGACCCAGAGATCAGGGGTTCGTGTTACTGCAGCATAACCCAGTCTATCCTGACTGATATGTGGCATCATTTCGTTTGTGCAGGTGTACACAGAAAGAAATCGAGTAGGATTCAGCCCAAACTGGTAAGGTAGTCTGGGGAGTGGACTGAGAGATGGGGGTACCTTTCATTTTTCACTATGTACACTTCTATATTGATTGATTTTATTTGTCCTTTTAAAATAGACCCTACATTACCTTTATAATGAGAAAGGCAGAGTCAAAACTTTCAGTAGACAGCAAATTAAGCACCTGCCTGGCAGGAACACTCACCTCATGGGGGAGACCTCGTCTATGCGGTTCCCCAGCTGAGACTCATGGGACTTGCTCCGGGTGAGTGTGGGAAAACTGGGCAGCAGCTGGAAGACCTTGCGACTGGGTGGGGGCGGCGTCCGCGGTGGCTTCGGCTTGGTGTGCCGTCGCAGCTGGGGCGTGGTTGGGGGGGTGATGAAGCTATGCAGGGCACGGGGGGTCAGCCGGCCACTGGCATGCAGGGGGACACGGGTGTCTACAAGGCCCTCACTGGGGCCAGGGGCTGGGGAGTCCGAGGCAGGCAGAGCTGATATGGAGACAGAGCGTGGGCCCTGGGCACCGCTGCCCAATCTGCCCAGCTGGGAGGCCCCCAGGGGCCAGGGCAGGTTGGCTGGCGAGACGGTGTCCACAGAAGGCCCTGAGCCACTTTCCTGCCGGGCATCCGAGGAGCTCCAGCCTGAGTCCTCTTTGTGCTCCCCTCCTGTGGGCCAACAAGTCGAGTCACAGGTGGTCGGGACCGTAAGAATCTGCAGGTAAGGCGGCTAGGGCCCAGGGAGGTTAACACTTTGCGTAAGGTTGCACAGTATCTTAGTAGAAGGCGTCAACTACCAGCCTTTACCTGTTTTATAAAGCCTCTCAGGCACATATGTTATCTTCCCTGTTATCTGGCTGGACTGTGAGCACACCAGCCAGATGTTACAGAAGGACATTGAGGCCCAGAGAGGGAAAAGCTGGGAGACCCACCCAGAAGTGAGCGAGGAAGAGGGAAGTGGTGGCTGATCTTTAAGCGTAAGGAAAGGGAAGCTGGGGGGTGTGAGGGGATGGCTCCATATCAAGAAAACTGAAACATCAGGAAAAGGGGCTGCACCAACCTTCCAATAGCAAATTGCCCTGGAAATTTGTGAGTGACTTTCAGCTGCCCACACAGTGACCTGGAGGCTCTGTGGGGCTCCAGCTCGACAGGACAGTCTGCACTCGTTCAAGCAGATGCTGGATGCTGAGTGTCAAGGCATTAAAAAGGTGCCTCCACTGCACTTGAAGAGTCCAGTGAAGATGCAGACCCTCCACAGCCTGGGGGTCAGGGGACTTCCCAGAGGAGATGGCACCTGGGCTAAGCCAGCTCGGGAAGAAGGTAAAACAGGTGTACCAGGCAGAGGGAACAGCACATGCAAAGGCAGAGAGCACACAGCACCTTCTGGCAACTACAAAGAGCTCTGTGGGCCTTGAGAAGGCAGGACAAGCCGGGGAGGCGCAAGAGATGAAGTTGGAGGGTGAGCCCACATGGGACCAGCTCAGAAGGGGCCTGGGACACCTTCCTAAGGACCTCATAGGAGATGGAGAGATACCAAAGAGCTGGGGGCAGGGAGAAACTACCCCACCTACAGAGCCCGTTACGAGGAAGGGGACACTCCCACTCCTCGTATTTATCAGTGAGTAGAAAGCACAGGAAGGCAGTAGATTTTGACTCAAAACCAAACGAACTTTCATACTGGGATCCTTCAGTTTTGTGCTTTGTGCCTCACCTCCCTTAACCCTCTCAGCAAGTGAGGTCGCTGAGATCAGACGCCTAAGCAAGTGGTGGGACGGGGACGGAGCCCTGGATCCCAAACACAGCACCAGGCCTCCTCCACAGGGCTATCGATCCTGCACGACCTACCGTGGCACAGCCTTGGCAGGCAAAGAGCCCTCTGCCATCAGAGGTGGTCAAGCCCAGCCCGCACAGTCATTTGTCAGGGCTGACCGGAGACAGTAGCCTTCACGATTCTTAGGGCTTCTTTGTATATTCCACCCCTCCTCAAATACCCTTCCTCCTACCTCACTGGTGACTTTTATTCATGAATCAACTCGGCAGAATGAGTCACTCAGTCCGTGTGTTCCTGCACTTGCTCCCTTAGAGCTGCAGCCATGACTTACAACTTTAATGGAAACACGGCCTACAGGAGGCACTGACATGTTTGGCATTGAGGGGATGAGTGAATGAGTTTCATGAACCCAAGTCTGCCACCGAAGGAAGCAAGAACCAGATTCTTCAAATTGCCAATTTAATCACCACTGCTTTGAGCGGGCTCGGAGATGGCAAACGGGTCTTGACATGCAAGCCAACACCAGTCAGTTGGCAGTGGCTCTTGAGAATGACCCGGGAGTTAGGAGGACGAGTTTGGGAATTGAAATGAGCGAACTTGCGATGTCTGCTGTGTACAAGGGAGGAGCATCAGCTGGCATGATCTTCCCTAAATGAGCTTCACCCGAAACTGGCACAGAGAACCATCCTTCACTCCCCTTTCTCAAGACCAGAGACCACAAGGGAGATGACTTAAACATTTCCCATCACCCCATAAGCTCGATACTGAAAAAAGCACCTAATATGTGCCAGGCTCTGGTCTTAGCACTTGGCCTTAACTCACTTCAGCCTCAGAGCAACCCTACGAGAGTGTTGTTATTACCTCTACTTTACAGATGAGGAAACCGAGGCATAGTGAGGTTAGGTGACTGACCAAGGTCCCACGGGTTCCGAGTAGCCAGAATGATGCGCCCGGGCAGTCTGATCCCACAGTCCATCTGTACTGCAACCAGGCTGCTCCCATCAATCAGTGCAATGACGCCTCTCTACCCACACGATCTGAGAGACAGGCCAATCACTGGTACCCATCCAGTCCTCAGCAGGTGCCCTGTCAGTGTGGCCACCGCTGGGCAGACCTATTTGGGGGAGGTGTGGCCAGGACCCTCTTGGGAATGTGGGGGAACCACAAACTGAGATGGAATGAGAGAGAAGGGCCTGAAAAAGACCTCTCCCTAGGGGCCTCCTGTGGGGCACAGGGGAAAAACACCCTCTTAGGAAGAAACCTGAGTTCAAAGCCCAGCTCTGCCACCTGCTGGGTGTGGGACCCCAGACAACTTGCTGAAAGCCTCTGATCCTCTAGCTAAAAAGGGAGCTGGCCACCACCTCACAGAAGGCTGCTGCCACATGCGTGCCACGTGCCTGGCTCAACAAATTAGTGCTTAATATGTCTGTGATCTCCCTATCTGGGTATCCAGGACAAGCCGACAGCAGCTTTCCTACACTGATGGGTCACCGTCACTTGACAGTTGGCTCCCCCACAATTCTTTACGATTCCAGCATAAGGAGGAAGGGCTGACAAGGTACTCCAAGATCGCAGCTTGGATGGCAAGTACTTTTGAACTTGTACAACGTGAAAACAACCCGACCTCCATCAAAGACCAAGGCTGCAATCCCAGCTTTGCCATCGACTGCTGTGTGTCCTTGGCTAAACCCCTTCCCCTCTCTGGGCTCAGTCTCCTCCTCTACAAAATGTGGGGATGAGAATGTTGAACAGTCATGTTTATTCCCTGGCACCTGCCAGGAGGCCTGGCTTGTAGAGATTTCTTCAACTAAGGGAAGCTCTCCACACTGGGCTCTGTGTTCAGAGAAGGACTAGATACCACGGGCCCAATCTTCTCTGGGGGAAAAAAAAATCAAGCAGAACATAAACCTCAGTGCCTTCCTAAGCCTCAGGGAGCAGGCTGTAAGACAGGTGGCTCGGATAATTTAAAAATGTGGCTAATTCCATTCATTATGCTCATTTGAAACCTTATCTGTGTGGCACTGGGAGTGTTAAGTCAGGGCATCTTCCAAGGCAAGACTTAGAAAGCCTGCTAACTATTCCTGAGGAGTCCATCAGACGCCGGGGTCACACACTTTGCCGGGGCAGCCATGTGCACACTCCAGCTGAAACATCAGGCTGAGCCCACCTTAGCCTGTGTTTTCTGAGCATGTAGCCCTGCCAGCCCATGGGGAAGGAGGGGACAGGGACGGGGTGAACTGGAGTGAGGAGGCGGCTGGAAGGCTAGGAGCTGCTGGAGGGGTCACAGAGCCCAACAAGTGTGCTCAAAAGAGGGTAAACCATGTAGGCCCCACCTAGCGGACCACGTTGGGGCTCCTAACAATGACTAAAGCCTCCCTGGGTTTGTACTGGCAGGGAGCAGTTGAGATCCAGGCCTCTGTCCTGAGTCAGGCCCATCACATACTTTCTGAGCGCCCACCCCGGCCTTCAGGCTGCCCCAGAAACCCTGAGCCTTGCTTGCCCCGCCCCATCATGTACCTCAGCAGAGGCTGTGGCCCACCCCCAGGGAAGCAGGCCAGGCCCGGGACAGAAGGCCGGTGTCAGGCGAGGTGGAGGGAGAGGGTGCCCATGGGGCTGGCCTTGGCACGGGGAGGCAGGCTCTACCTACCCAGGCCTGTCACCTTCCGCAGGCAGGCGAGGGCGGACTGCAGGCGGCCACACTCCTCGGCGCTGGCCCCGCAGTGCCGCAGCGCGTCCTTCACCTCGGCCTCGCTCATGGCCAGCAGGGCATCCAGCGTGAGCTCGTGGAGGATCTCCTGGGGAAGCAAGGGGCGGGCAGAGAGCCGGGTGAGCAGCCGGGCGGCCCCAGCGCCCCCTGCATCCTCCTCCTGGTCAGGGCCGGTCTCCCGGATGAGTGGCAGGGGCCAGCTGCTGGCGGGCGCCTCGGACCAGAAGTCGGCACGTGTCTGCGCGGCAGCCGGCTCCCGCCCCCGCCCGCAGCGCTCCCAGAGGCGACGGAGCTTGGGGGGTGGGGGCTGCGGGAGGAAGGGAACGCACCGGAAAGTTTTGACGGGGCATGTTGCCCTTCTTGTTTCTTTTTATTCCTCTGCATAAAAAAATGAAGCGTGACAACTTTTTAGAATGAAAGGTGCTTGAGATAAAGACAGCCCTTCACAATTTTGCTGTATCTGAATAAAACAGATTTCAAATAAAATTGGCTTAACTAGAGAAAGATTAAAAATAACCCTCCCTGAGCTCTGTATAAGCACTTACTACCTTGCCTTATTTCTCAGTCAGTTTTACAAGGGTTCGTGGTAACTGAGAGGAAGGGGGAAGCTTGAAGCAGGAAAAGGACTATAGACTTTGAAGACGGAGGAGCCATATGAGGAGGACAGTGGGTGGCCTCTGGGAGAGGGAGTGGCCCCTGGCTGACCCGCAAGGAAAAGGGTGTCTCAGACCTACAGCCGTAAGGATCTGGAGTCCGCCAACAGCCTGCCTGCACTTGCATGTGGCTTCTTCCCAAAGCTTCCAAGTGAGAGGCCAGCCTGGCTGACACCTTAACTCCAGCCTGGTAAGATCCTGAACGGGGAAGCTAGCCAACCCCACCTGACTCCTCTATCCAGTCTTCCTCCTACAGACCTGGGAGCTAGTAAGTGGGGGATGTTTTAAGCCACTTAGTGTATGACAATTTGTTATGCAGGAACAGAAAACTAATACAAAGAGTGAATATTTAAATCAAGGCCCACAGACTTCAAAGCTTCTGCTCTTGTCTCTCGCCAAGTTGCGAGGAAATGCCTCTGGCTCTGTACCTTTGAGCCACATGTGATACCAAGCCTGGAACACACAGAACAATGGGACACCTCGTTGGCTTCAAGTGGCTTGCAGGGTGACTGACATGTGAACAAGTCACTGCAATGCAGTAAGGGATGGCCTCCCATAGAAGAGCCATGGGACCAGTGATAAGACTGGTTTTCTTCTTCTTTGGCCCCATTCTATATTTTCCATAACAGGGAAGGCCAGACATCCTACATCAAATGATTCATATAAAGCTCACAGCTCTTGAGACTCTAAACTGATTGTCACTAATCTTAGCCAGCTATGTCTAATTTTATTTTAAAAGAGTAAGGTTTTTATCAGTTAATCCACACTGTTGTAAATCTTAGACTCGACTGTTGAGCTGAGCCTGAGGAAGATACTGGCTGTGAGTCATTAGGGCAGTGGCGTGGGGGCTCTGCGTGCCTGGGGGTGGGACCCCTGGCGGCCGGCCATGTCCCTCCCTCCCCACCTTTGTGGCCCGTGTCTTCAGGCTCCAGGTTGTAGACAAGAATCTCTTACCTATTTAGAAATGTTCCTGCTCAAAATTAGAAATAAACAGGCATGTAGAAATGCCAAGCATCTCCTCAGCTGCTGAACAAACCCTAGGTTGTCAGATATCCTCCCAGGTGATGAAAGAGGTCATCGCAGGAAACCGTTGATAAGACAGCAGAGAGGAGGCTGAGGTAATGGTCCCAGGGCAGAAGTTTTTTGTAAATCAATGTCTTCCTTTATTGCCACCAGGAACACTCTTCATGGAAATCTTTCTCCCTCATTTTTACATTCCCCTCACTTTATAATGAAAAGCCACTTGGCAATATTGTCAAGAGCAAATGGAAGTGAGGCTGACCTTTACACGACTGCACAAAGAATCCTCTGCCTTTCCCTGGAGGGTCCTCAGGTCTCAAAGAGGGGGCCCTGTATCTGATTTGGGGGGCACAGAGGTAAGGGGCGGGGCTGGGGGATCACAGCCTAGACACCCAATTCCCAATCTAATGTAAAATTCCTCTCCCTCCGACCCACACTTAGTTTCAGTTTCTCAAACCAAGTAACTATTATTACAAACGATTTGCCAGGACGATAGGCTCGTGTGCTTCATATGTTGTCTCCAGGTAAAACAATTCAGCAGCGAGACGCTGTGAAGCCAGTGAAGGCTCCGATACCTCACACGCCAGGCAACTTAATAAACGCTCCGGCCAGAACTGAAACCCAGGCATGCCGGGTCCCAGAGCTCCTTCGGATTACGCCCTGCTGTCACTCGCTAACCTGGCAAAGCAGTGGGAGGCAGCGGCTGCCTTTTGGGGGAAATGATTTCTTTCCAAGTAAATTAAAAGAATTAATTTCTATCTGCTGTCTGGAAAAAAATGCAAACTATATGGTAAAATGGAAATTCTTCGTTCTTTAGCAAGTGAAGCAACTCCCTAAAAAAGACAATATATTCAAATCCATTCCCTTAAAAAAAAAAGAATGAAAAAAAGGTACTCTCTTATAGCTTCAAATTAGCTGGGAAGTTTCTCTCACTCCCCTGAGGCCAAGATCCGCCCATTCCCTGATCCCACCCTGGGAACTGGGCAGCGGGGACGGCTTCCCTTCCATCCTTTGCCCCCTCATTACGCTCCAATTCAAATCAGGGGTTGGCAACACAAAACTGGGGGCAGGTGGGAGTACTGGGACAGAAGAGCCAATCCAGGGTCCCATTACCTGGAGCTGCCCCCACCTCTCCCAGACAAGCATGGCACCCTGGGGTGTGACCTGTGCAAGGAAATAGGTAGCAGGAGAGAGTTTAGCACACGTCACTGCTATTATTTCTGACTGTCCCTTCCATTTTCAAATTCCTCCTGCCTGTGGGATTGGATCATTGCCCTGCGGGGAGGGCATTCTACCTAAAAGCTGCCCTCAGTCAGTGAAGCTATCCACCGGTCAGCAGGTTACCTGGTAGAGTAAGGGGCTCAAACACACAACCTCAGCGCCAGGCCTTGGGAAGAAATGAGACAAGTAGGAATGTGGTCCCTTGATCTATTTTTTGAAGGAGAGACACGTACTAGGAACACTTCTGTTGCTTCTTTACTGGACAAGAAATTCAACTGCAGCAATGGCGGTGCTAACCAGAAACTCACCCTCTGCCTTCACTCAGCGCTGGGGTAAGTGGGGAAGCTTTGGGTGGGCAGCCAGATCTTATTATAAAGACACCCGATTTTTTATTTTAAAATGGCTGGTTTCTACATGGTGGCAACTAATGCGAATCTGTGCAGACCAAACAATCACATCCATGGGTCACACGGAGCCGCCAGACCGCAGCACAGACACTCTGTATGAAGAGTCTGACACCTTCCAAAGGTCTGCCTGATCAGTGACTGCTGAAGCTTCATTTCTGTAGGCAAATGAGAAGAGCCCTAAGCAGCACATGATGGGGTGGCCAGGCCTTCTCAGTGAGGCGCCCACCCTGGCTCTGGAACCCCACCATAGGAACAAAGTGCCCTAGCCTTCCAGCTCCTACTGGTGATTTCAGACCCAAAATTACCTCAGTCGAGAGGGACTCGAGGCAGGCATGCTGGAACCAGTATATGAAGAAAACGCACCTCCAGCTCTCAACTGGGCCTCCAGATAGACAAGAGTGAGGCCGGGCTAGTGGCTGTGCAGGCCCCAGGTAGCCGATTTCTCCTCCTATCATGACTTCAGCAGTGCCCCCAAGCAACTCAGCATCCCCAGACCTCACACATGGATGTGATCTGCCCACCCACAGGGACAGGCACAGCCAGGGCTGAGTTAGGAAGTTCTTTCAGGCCAGAGCAATTCACATGCAGCTTTCCTGGATAACCCTCAAGCTGAAAGCAAAGCAGGGAGTCAGTTCCATCCCCTGTGGAGGGTGACCTCAGGCCTGTCAACAACCTGGAAAGTGAAGCTGCTCTGAAACCCTCTCGTCTGAGAGGCACCAAGGCCCTAGGAGGGCCTCCCTTCTGCCTGGAGGCACACAGAAGAGGCCAAGTGGTTTCAAAGCCAAAGGCCCATCATACCCTGGAGATCTGCAGAAGGGATGAAGGCTGAGAGTCATACTGCTTCAAGGAGAATCACTGCCCACCCCAGCTTCTGTCTAAGGAAGAGAATATGAACTAGAAACCAAGAGGGGAAGACATGGCCACCCAGCCCACTGCGGGAGACAGCAAGCCCTGGTTCCTGGGAGCCTCGGGTCAGCTCAAGAGTACGGACGTGGGCAGTGAGAACACGGCTCCCTGCCTCTGCCCATTCCCCCGAGCCGCAGTTCATGCTCTCCAGTAGGTGACGTTAAGTTACTCTTTCTGACAATAATCAGAGAGCAGAGAGGGCCAGTCAAGCACTGAGTCCCTTCCCTGCCAGTATGTTCTCTACGGCAGCAGGAGGAATGGGCCGGGCCAAACACGGCTGCCCCTCCCCTCAGCAGCTGGCAGCAGCTAGCGTCAGAGGCCAGGCTGGGTGTCAGATGGAGTCCTGGGACTTCCCAGCAGCCATGGGAAGCAGTGCCATGGGTCTATACTTAGAAACCTGTACTGGCTGACTCTGAGAGCCATCCATGCTCGCCGTGGTCAGTCAGGTGGTCTGTGGAAAGGCCAGGGGCTTTAGCCATGTGTGGGTCACCTACAAGAACCTGGGTGGAGGCCCGGGTTGAAGGCAGCAACAAGGCACAGACCCACACCTGCTCCTGTCTGGCTTCCTAGGCCTCGAGCTCAGGATGGGTAGGTCAGTAACGGCCTCATCAGTGCTGCTACCACTTCAGGCTCACTTGTGGAACCGGGATTGCTGGCATGCGTGGGCAGCGGTGTCCCCTACCTCGGGGTTAATGAAGCGGCCAGGGCCCTTCACCGCAGACACTTCCTTGGGACTGGTCACACCAGAGAGACCAGAGGTGGACCCCTGAATCCTGTGGATGGTGGCATGGGACCTTGCACACCCCTCTGAGGCCAGGGCCCAGAGGAGGCTGCAGAAGGAGAGGGAGAAGGGCAGGATTTCACAGGCAGCCCGCTTGCAAGGGAGTGTCCAACATATGTTCCTTCCAGCCCTCCCCACACTGCTGGGGCTGAGGGAGTAGGGGTGAGACTTGGGGAATAGTTGGATATTCTGGGAGGCACAAGAAGGACTGAGGAGGTAAGGGCCTGGGCCAGGCAGTCTCCTGGGTTTCCGTGAAGATTAGCAGTTTAGGTCACTATCCCAGCCCTGGGAAACAAGAAAAAGCCCCTCCTGGGAGAAGTCAGCTGCTTGCTAGAAGGCAAACCCCTGCTTCTCTCCCCCACCTCCCAGCCGGCCAACACAGTGAAGGAAAGGCCAGACATGGTCCTTGGAACCCCCTGGACCTTGGGCCAGTCCCTGCCTCTCTCTCTGAGCTTTGGTTTCATAATTTATAAGATGTTTGGGTTTGGCTAGATGAGATCAGTGGCTCTCAACCCTGGTTGCACCCTGGAATTACCTGGAAGGCTTTAAAAAAGGATCCTGATGCCAGACCCACCTCAGAGCAATTGAATCAGAATTTCTATGGGTGGGCATTGTGTGGGCATATAGGCTGCAGGGCCTTAGTCCAGTCAAAGTAGCCCAGGACAGAAAGGGTCTGAGAATGCCCAGTTCAGTAGACAGGTTTGCCTGGCAGGCTGCGCCCTGGGGCTTGACCTTCTGCCTGTTCTCTCTTAAGGCTCACATGCCTTCAACCCAATCCCAGTCCAGCCCAAGATGGCCCAGGAGATGTCCCCTCCCACACACTGGTGCGTTCCTCACTAGCACGAGGCAGGGTTGAGGTTCACGGAGCGGGGAGCCAGCTGGAATCTTCAGGGAGCAGCTGTCTCTGTCCTATGCATTGGTATGTCTGGGCTTGCAAGCCTCAGAGAGATGGTGCAGGGGTGGGGTGGGTGTGGAGATGGACAGACGCAGGTCAGAGGAGGGGGCTGCGAAAGGGCGAGTCATGAGCATGTATTGCCATCTCCTGGGTGCCCACACTCTGCTAGATGAACTATGGAGGTCAGCGCAGGCGATCCTCACAACATCCTGAGATGGGTGGTAAGGCTCAGAGATGGTAGGACATTTGGTGAAGTCCACACAGCCTGACTGGTGAGACTGAGGCATGGCCATCTCCACCTATTCCCAGCCAGCTGGCCCTGCCTGGGCCGGTGCTCCCTTCTCTGCTCTGTAAAATGGGCTCTCTGTCCCAGAGCAGAGTTGACCTGGCATCGCAGGCCACCTCTGGCTTCCCTGGCTGCACACCCTGCCCTAGCCCCACCCCCAGTGGGGCGGGCTCCAGCTGTGGGGGTGCAGGCAGCTGCAGCGGGCCCCCTGGCAGTCTTCTCTCCACATTCCTTTTCCATTCCCCTCGGTTCCCCTCTCCGCTCTGGAGGAGGCAAGTGCTGTCCACCTCTGCCTGGGACCAGATCTCCAGGTCTCGTGGCATATGCTTTCACCATGGCCCCCACCAGCCCCCCAGGGGGCTACCTCCCTGTCCCCATTCTTTCTCCTGTAAACCCTGAGATACCTAGTGCAGGAAATTAAAATGCGTTAAAAATGTGAAAACCATTCTTAGTTTGCAAGGCTGTACGAAAACCAGTGGTGGGGTGGATTTTTCCTCCATGGGCCATAGTTTGGCAACCCCTGGTCTAGTGGGTCATTTAGCCACTCAACAAACACCCATCAACTATGTTGGGCTCCATCTCCTTGTAGCCCTGGGCCCCGGTGCATCCTCCTTCCTGCCTCCCCTGTGCTGACATGTCTTCTCCCCATGTACCCCCCCAACACAGTCAGAAGAGGACACAGAGAATATGTTCCAAGGCAGGCCCCCATCTGCCACCTCGATGTCTCCTGGACAGCTGCATTTCGTCACCTTTCTCTGGGTCATCAACACCCATCTCCGAAACTGCTCCTTTTGGCTGCGGTTTGAAAATGGCCAGACACGTCCAGCATTAGAGAAACACACACACACAGCTTAGGGGCCGTGTGCTTCCCCCTAGGACGAGCTGCTCCCAAAATGGGAGGGGAGCAGGTAGGCTTCTACAAGGGGTTCTCTGCATCCAGGATGCTTGCCCACTGTGGGGAAAAACCTCACTATTGTCTTCCAGACTCCACAGCAGAACTCAAGTCAAAACGGGATACCATAAAACAAACAAACAAGAGAACATTCAGAAGTTAAGAGTGGGGTTCAGGGGGACAGAGGGTGGGTTTGTCAGTAGCCAAAGAGCTGCACCAACCCTTGGAGGCTGCTTGGCTTCTGGGGAAGGGGCCAGTGGGAAAGCCCATCCTGCACAAGCAGGGCAGCGTGGGGGGGCCCGAGGCCTTACTCCAGCGTAGCAGATTCCTCAGACCTGCAGGCCTTTCCAGGGGTCCCTGGCTGACACAGTGGGTGAAGAGATGGTGAGCAGGGTGGCAGTACGGACGGAGATCAGGCTGGCAACCAGATGACGAGGAGGGGCTCCAGAGGGAGGGCAGCTGTGTGATGCGCCATCCCCACAGGGACACCTCTGAGAGGGACGGGGCAGCTGGGAGTACCTGCTACCTCCCCGCCCCCCTAAACTGGGACTGTCCCCAACAAACTGGCATGCCTGCTAATTCTATGCAGAGGTGCTGGGAGCAGGGTCTGGTTTGAACTGGGCCTCCCCAAGGGGAACCCAACTCTCCCAAGGGTAGAGGCACTGACAGAAATAAATGGGCTCTCGGGTGTGGCCACATCTGCGGCTGTCTTTATTCTTGCTGGTCTCCAATTTCTTCCCCTTCAATTCTCCCCTGTTCAAACACACCATTAAAGAGGATTCCTAGACACGTCTACTCCGTCTCCTACTTCTGCACCCTCCACATCTGCAGGGTGAGAGCTCTGACTTCAGCCAGTATGGCCCACCCAGCGGGAGCACACCTGTACAGGCACATGGGCCTCAGGCAGAGCGACCTCATTCAGGGCCCTGGCCTGAGGGGCCCCTACCAGAGGGGCACATCCCAGTGTTTGGCATGGGGTCTGTCCTTTGGGGTTATCTGTCTGGGCGGGGGATGAGCCAGGCCACAGGTAGCGCTCCCAGAGCTGGAGACCCGAGAACCAGGCTACTCTGCCTGAAGACAGGGGCCGCATTGTTTCAGAGCTGCCCCAGGGTGTCCAGACCAGGAGACTGAGATCTCTCGGGAGATCCTGGAGATAGGCAGCCCTTCTCTGTAGTTTTCCAGACACCCTGTAAGTAACTCCTGCCCCACAGCAGCACCTGGGCCTCCGAGTATGGGAGCCCAGTGGCAAGCCTGAGTGGGCGGCCAGGACTCAAGCCCAGGGAGCCATTGGCAGTGTTACTAGGGCCTGAGGGCATGAAAGGGACCAACAGATATTCATGAGGTTGAGAAGAGAGGAGAGGATAAATCCTTCCTCTGCTAAGGCCAAGGGGCAGAGTTTGAAGGGATCTTAGAGACAATCTAGTTCAACACTCTTTTTCTGAAGGAGGAACCCGAGGCCCAGAGAGGGAAGGGGACCAGAAGGTCACCCAGGGGAGCAGCACCAGGTCAGGACCCAGGCTACATGACACTCGTGCCCGTGAGAGGATATAGCCCCTGGGGGAGCTCGCCATCTTCCATGGTGGGCGTTCCTTACCTAGATGTAAAGGCTTCATTCCTGCCAATTTTAAGATCTGCTCAAAGAGGTGGGCCACGGGGAAGACTCCCCTGAGCTTTGCCCTGAGAATCACCTCCAGAGGCACGAGGCCTAAGCGATACAAGCCGCGTGCGTGCCCGGTGGGCCCAGAGCTCTTCGGGATCAGAGACAACAGGATTCTGGGCTCATGGCCTCATCAGCAGCCTGGCAAGTCCCCAATGTCTTGATAGCTTAAAAGATGGTGGGTGGGCAGAAACCCTCAATTCCATGTTCTGCCTACCCCTACCCACACCCACTGTGGCAACAATGCACACTTTTCTTCTTTTTGAAAAGCAGCAGCATATCCCATATCACCAGCTACACCCAAACACCCAGGTTCTGACACCGACTCTCATTCCGCCTCTTCATGTGCTTCCTCTTTCCATGACCAGCCAGATGGTACACATCACAGCTGGTGGTGTGACTGCCGCTCATGAAGCAGCTTGGGCACAGCTGCTTGGTAGCTAAGGACAGTGAAGCTCAGAGGGATTAAGTTACTCATTCAAGATGCAGAAGTGAGCTAGGAAGCCTGTCCATGTAACTCCAAAGCGAGTGCTCGTAGCCTCTGCTCGGTTTGGACTCCCTGGCCTGGTTGACCAGAAGCCCTGAGACACAGGGCTGCATCTGCCTGTTTGGCTCCAGTTTCTTAAGCTCACTGCAGAGGCTGCCGGCTCAAAACAAGTGTGCGTCCTGTTCAAACCAAAAACATAAACAGGCAAAAAACCATTCACTAGAAGGATGGGGAAGATCTATTGTCGGAAGATTCTGACAGTTACCCAGCCACTAACACAATAAAGACAGGGAACGAAATAATGAAATGGAAATCACATTCTTACCCCAACATGCAGATTTCTCCAGACGTGATCTGTAGACAGTTGGCCAAGCAAGGACTGAGAGCCCAGCTAAATGTACCCATCCCAAGACTCATGGAAGGCCGCCCGATCCCAGGCCCCAGTGCCTACCTCACAACCCTGTGGCCAGGGCTGGTCCAGGCCTTGTGCTTTCCGCAGCACCACGGGTGGAGGGGACTCTGTGCTCCTTGCCGCCTTGGCCATGACCCAGGTCCAGAGGCAGTGCATGGTAAGGGGCCCAAGCCCAGGGTCTCCGGCAGCCCTGGCCCCTGGTGTGGTGTCCCAGGGAAGGACGAGGCAGGGAGAGGAGTTTCTGTTTTCATGACTACAGTGGACAGTCACTACAGCCAAAAATAGTTTGTGCTTGGGAGCTGCGGAGTCAGCACATACCTCCCAGAGCAGGTGCTGGGCTTGAGACACGCAGGCTGCAGTGGGCCTCACGGCAGGGGCCCTGGGACCCGGCACCCAGGATGCCCGGCCACAGACAGAGGGTCACCCTACCCACCTCCAAAAAGTCTGAATGAGTCAGTAAGAGCACATCATCTCCCTCCTCGCAGTGAATCATCTGGGGAACCCCCACCCCTACACAAACTCCAACTGCCCCCAACCCCCTGCAGCTCTCACACATTTGGGGCTGGGTGGTTTGGACGCCCACAGAAGAGTCATAGGAACTACGGTGAATGCTCTGGATGGCACATAAGACAGCCATTAAAAGTGAAGCTCAGCTGTCAAAATTCGTAGAACTGTACACCCAAAACAGTGAACTCTGCCATAAGTAAATGTAAAAGGTGGTGAAAAACATTAAGGAGTGGGCTATCAGCAGTTGGTGGAATTGTGGGACAATTTTATTTTGAGCTTTTCTCTATTTTCAGATTTTCCTACTATGAACATCTGTAATTCAATTTAGAAAATGTTACTTTGAAATAAAATTTTTAAAAAGGAAAGATGCTCAGGCATCACAGAGGGAATGTACAACCTCGTTCAACAGGTGAGAATTTAAACTGTGTGTGTGTGTGTGGTTTGTGACCCCTGCTTTGACGCCAGACTTCCTGGATATGAATCCTCACTCTACCACTTACCATTTAGGTGACCGCTGCTAAGTATCACTGTCACTTAGTCTCTCTATCTCTGTTGTATACTGGAAATAAAAGCATTGCCTCCTGTTGTAGAACAAATATTTGTATCTCTCCAAAATTCATATGTTGAAACCTAATCCACAATGTGATAGTATTAGCAGGTGGGGACTTTGGGAGGTGATTAGGTCATGAGGATGGAGCTCCCATGAATGGGATTAGTGCCCTTATAAGAGCGACCCACACAGCTGCCTGGGCTCTTGCCACCATGTGAGGACAGAGCAGAAGACTGCTGTCTATGAACCGGGAAGCAGGTTCTCACCAGACACTGAATCTGCTGCACCTTGACCTTGAACTTCTCAGCCTCCAGAGTTGTGAGAAATAAATTTCTGTTGTTTATAAGCCACCCAGTCGGCAGTGTTTCTGTTACAGCAGCGCAAATGGACTGAGACACCTCCTAAGGTTACTTGGAGGAATGTATGACACTCCAAGTGAAACTCACAGCTCAGTCCCAAGCACACTGGGACACTCACTAAGGAATTATAACATAAATCACAAACTACATAAAAGAAGACAAAGAACCAACCAAGAAAAAGGTTGACTGGAAGGAAATACATCAAAATATTTACAGCATTTCTTCTGAGTAGTAAGATTATGGGTAAACCACCAATAACCAGAGGTATAATTGTTTTCTTTAATTTCCTTATTTTTCCCATTCTGGAAATTAACATATATATAAATTACTAGATATTAAGGAAAAAAAAGCAAACCTAAAAGGCCAGGGAGCAGCTATTATCTCCGTGTAGGATTAGATATGATTTATTTTACTTGCTTTCCTGTATTTTCTAAAATAAATAACTTTCATAGTAGAGAAAATGAGAAATGTTATTAAAAACAAAAACTGAGGGCTAGGTTCACCTATTATATTCCAGAAACAAGATCTCTGCAGAGCCCCCCCACCCCCACCCCAGGGTCTAGGCCTTATGCAGCATCTCTGAGCCTGAGGCCCTCTGCCTCTGACACAGACCAACGAGTTCTGTTCTCTGAAGGAAAATGGGGCACATGGTTGCCCCTGAGACTCCCAGGAGAAAGACAGGGGACTCGTCCGCATGGTGAGCCCCTGGTGAGAGTGGGGTTGGGGTGCCTCAGTAGCTACAGTAGCAACTGTTATTGCTATGTGGGGAGTGAAGGTGTTTGTGCATGCCTCTTCCTCTGCCAGCAAGGCTATTCTTCCTCCAGGAACCCATTTCCTGAGCGCAGGTATCCCCGACCCTTCAGATCCTCCACCATGAGGCTAAAGGGCCGAGCCCATGACCCAGTTTGGGTCCTAGTCCTGTGATTGGTTCTGGGATGAGCACATGACAGAGGCCAAGCCAATTAGAGCCTTCCCTGGGACTTTTTCAGCTACAGTTCTAGGGGAAGAAACTCTCCATAGGCAAGCACTACTACTATGTTAGAAAGAAAAGAGGCTTATTTAGCTGCTTGTGCCTTCATGCCTGCCACACGGAATAGGCCTGGCTAAGAGGTGTGGCCTGATAGCATCAACTGAGTCCCTGCCCCCAGACTTGTATTACCTAAGCTGATAAAAGTCTCTGCTTTGTTTAAGCCAGTTAGTATTGGAATTTGCTATGGAAAGGTTCTAACTAGCAGTAGGAGAATATAATAGCTTGAAGTTAGTAAGTACTTACTATGTGCCTTGGTACCATGTGATTCCTCCACACTTATCCATCCATCTATCCAATCAACAGACAGCTACTGAATACCAAGAGTGTGCCAGGCACGTTGCTCAGCACTGGGACTAGAACAGCAAATAAAATAGTTTTTTTCCTTAGGGAGCTTACATTCTGCTAGGAAACACAATGTAATTGAAATCACTTGTGAATAAGTGAGTAAAAGGAAACAGCGTGCTGAGATAAAGTGATGGGTGGGGGACATCTAATTTTAGACAGGGTGGCCTCTCTGAAGAGCAGACTTCTAAGCTCCTGTCAGAGGATAAGAAGGCACTAGCCATGAAGAAACTTCCAGGCAGAGGAAACAGAACATACAAAGGCCCTGGGCTGTGACAGGAAACGATCTGACGTGTTCTAACATGAGGGGAAGAGGAGGGGAAGGAGACAATGTGGAAGGAGGCAGCTGGCACAGAATCCTTCAGGCCCTTGAAGATCAAGGTGAAGGGTTTGGATTTTATGCTGAGTGCAACAAGACACCACTGAACAACTACACTCAGAAGAGTGAGATGATCAGATCTGCATTTTAGGAAAAATCACTCTTGGCTTGTAAAGAATGAAATTAAAGAGGACAAGATTGCATACAGAGAGCAATATAGGTGTGACTGCACAAGTCCACGCAGTAGCTCGGCCTAGGGAGCCAGCAGTGGTGAAAAAGAGACACAGATGGGTGAGAAGAATATTGGGAAATAAAGCCAGCAGGATTTGCTAGTCAATTAAACGTGGAAGTTGAGGAAGCAGGAGAAATCAGACACAGACTCCTCAGTTTCAAAAGCTAGAGAACTGACAGATGAGCAAACAGGCTCAAAGGGGACTTGTCTAAGGTCACCCTATTAACAAGCGGCAAAGTCAAGATTTTGCCACCCAACACCACGTTCTTGGCCATCTATTTCCAATCTTGCTACCTGCCCAAAAAACATATAGAGGGGAGCAAGGGCCACCAAAATTTATATGTTCGTTGTTTTTAAAAGAAAGGTTAATGAGAGGGAACTTTTGCTTTATAATAATTAAAACTGGTATTTTGTTGAAGTATAGCTGATATATAATGTATTGGTTTCAGGGGTATGACAGTGATTCAACAATCATATACATTATGAAATGCTTACTACAGTAAGTGCAGTTACCAACTGTCACCATACAAACTTACTACAATATGATTGACTATATTGCCTATGCTGTACTTTCACCCCTGTGACTTACTTATTTCATAATTAGCAGTTTGTACTTCTTTATCCCCTTCACCTATTTTGCTCCCCACCCTCAACGGTAACCTCAGATAAAACTATGGTATTGATGTAAGACTTCCCCAGTAACATTTGGTTGTGCTAGATCTGTTCTTGATCTGTTTGGGAGCACTCTTGCCTTTGAGAGGCAGTCCCCAGAGGAGGAGAGACCTAATACAGGCCGACAGCCCAGGAGCCAGGGGGCCCCAGAGGGGGCCCACGCGCACACTAAGCCAAAGCCATCTTGCAAAGCAGCTGCAAGCACACAGCCTCGCTCAAGTCCAGCCAGTCACCAACTGAAACCAGAGGTGGCTCAGGAACCCCAGGCCTCAGCGGGCCACTGGCAGCCCCCACACCCCCGGCAAGTCAACCTTAGCTACCCCAGACGAGAGCGCTCTTTAGGACCTCAGCCGAGGGTCCAAAATTCTTTGCATAATCTTCTTTGAATTGTTGTTCGATATGAGCAACTACTACATGCCAGGCACTGGAGACAGAGCAGTGAAGCAAACAGCCAGGTCCCCGCTCACATGACTCTTCCAGGGTACTCAGTTTTCACTAGACCTGGCCACCGAGACATTCAGAGGATCGAGGAGATGGGCTTACCATTCAAAAGTGCCAGCCAGGGCAGGGCTAAGCAGAACAGTCATGCTCATGATTTTTCAGATTTCTAGAAACCAGGGGCACCCCCACACTCAAAGCTTAAAGGAGGGCCCTTTGGCTTAGCACCAGAAAAATCAATCACTCTGTCAGCTGGTGAGAGTGATGTGTGCAAGTTCCATAAGGACAGGACCTAGAACAGGACGTGGCGCACAACAGGGCTTCTCTATTTTGTTCATCAATTAACCCCTGCGATCATTAATCTGGGTAAGCGATCAGTGGATGTTGAATGAGTGGGATGAAGGAAAGAAGGAAAGAGGGGAGCGAGAGAAGGAGGAAGGTGGGTGGGAAAGGGAGAAAGATCAATTCAATTACACAACTATAGACAGTAGCCCTAGGCTGGGCTGTTCTGGGTAAGACATCAGATGACCAAATTGAGTTGGGGGAGGAAGCCTGGATTTGGAGTCACAAGGACCTAAGTTTAAATCCTGGCCCAGCTATCTGCTCAGTGTGTGATGCTAACATGTCACTCAACTCTGAACCAGAGTTTGCTCAGCTATAAAATGAGGATCATAGTGTCTCCCCCTTTCCCAACATCAAACAGGCATGAATGAATGAATGAATGAACGAACGAACCAATGAATGAACTCCATCCCATCTTCAGCTCTTCTCCCGCCTGGCTGGGTGACATAGGCATGCCAGGTCACCACCCAGACCCCCATCTCCCTGTCCTAAGTGGGGAAAGCTCTGTGGCCCCATCACACTGGACCGGTACTGAGACCCAGGGCTTGAGATCTCAAGCCTCAGTACGAAGGCAGCCCTGGGCCACTGGGGCTGACACGCCAGTACACATCCCTCCATGCAGCCGGGTGAGGGTGTGTGCTGCACTCTGAGGGGGCTCTCAGCTGCTAAAGATGGAGGCTGTCAGAACAGCAGGGCCTCTGGCTCCCAAAGGGAGAGGGTGGGGACAGCAGGAGGAGGAATGGGAGGAGGGGCTGGAGCGAGGGCAGCAGGATTCACGCTGTTTAAAGCTGAACTCAGGAGCCAGGTCCCAGCTTGCTTTTCTGGTTCAAACTTAAACATCCTCCCGCTTCATACAGCCTACATCCCAGGGCCCACACAGCGCTCCAGCCACTCCCAGCCAATGGGAAACCAAGCTGGTGGCCGAGCAAGCGGTGCTTGTCCCCCAAAGGCAGCCTGACCCTAAACATGGGAATACAAGGACAGAGGACGGGGGACCGAGAAACTCGCCCAGCCAGGGCCACAGCAAAAGTCCCTTACCAGAACTGCCGCATCTTCAGTTCAAAAACCGCTTCCAACAAGAGCTTATCCAGGGAGCCCATGGCGCGTGGCAGGCCCTGCAATCCCAGCTCTGCAGCACCCACGTCTCTCTGCTAGGGCTGATCCCAGCCAGCGCCTGCCAATTCCTTTAACAACTTCCAACAGGGAAACTGCTGAAGAAAATAATGGCTCCCTGCCAGTAGGCTCTGAAATCATTTCCCCGCAGCTGCAGCCATAACATGAAGCTGCAATTCTCAGGGTTTAACCTGCGGAAGGTGGGGGCAGGGCGGTGGTGGAAATAGTTACAGCGAGTGACTCTCAGTGTCCAGGGAGGTGGAAGGGGCCTTGCCCTCAAACCCCCTGCTCACTCCCTAATCCCCAGGGGCTCCAGGCCCGGCCTCATTCCCACACCAGCCAGGAGCACAGTCTCACCTCTCCCCCATCCCTGTGAGGAATCGAGTCTTCTCCGTGGTAGGAGTTTTATTTTCCTTAAAACAATTCTAATGTTCTCTCTCTCTCATACACACATACTTCAATGCTCTCCCAGATAAAACTCCAACCCCCACGCCCCACACCTGGAGATTCCCATGGGCCAACCCAGTTTCCTCCCAGGCCAGGCCCCTCTCATGCACTCCCCGTGAGGACCAACACCGCCAGCTCTCTCAGACCTCAGGGTCTTTGCAGGCACTGTTCCCTCCGCCTCATGTGCTCTCCCCCTTCCTGCCTGCTAGCTCCTGGCTCTCAAGGAAGCCCTCCGGTGTTGGTCCTCCCCCGTCCTCCCAGGGTGAGTGTCTGCTTGCTCCCACAGACCCCAGGTGGGCTTCTGTTAGGGCGCCCGGAGCCAGCCCTCAACCTGTACGTCTCACCACCGCCTGTGAGCCCCTGGGGCCGGGGCGAGTATCTTCAGCATCCCTTGCTCTCAGGGCAGGGTCCCTCCAGAGCAGGTGCCAGACCTGCTCTGCTCAATACAGCAATAGCCATGTGTCTGTTTAAATTAAAATTCATTACAGTAAAATAAAATTTAAATTTCAGTTTCTCAGTTGCACTATACATATTCTGAGTGCTCCACATGTGGCAGGTGGCCGCTACACTGGAAGGGCAGTGCAGAATGTTTCTGTCATCACAGAAAGTTCTACTGGACAGCGTCACTTTAGATGAAGGTCTGACGAGTGGGGACACACACCTGAAGGCATCGCCCAAGCTGTGTGTCCCCAACATCCGTGGAGGGGAAATCCGAGGTCACACATGCTGGGTGCACCTACAGCAGGCTCTGGGGCTGCAGGGGGCTGAGATCCGACTGCGGCAGGAAGGGAAGGAAGAGTGCAGTCCCTTCATTCTCACTGGACACCACAAAGTGTGCCTCCTGCTCTGTGGCCATATCCATGTCTGTCCCCTTTTTTCATGCAACCGAAAGATGTTAATTCCTAGAATCTTTATAACCACAAACTAGTGACCACAATCTAAGGATAAAAGCTGAAATGATACTTAGATACCCTAAAGGGATGGACCCCAGGATGGCAATTCTGAAAAGAAAGGAGAGTACACACACACAAATGGCTACCCATGTGTGATGCATGCACCCTCCTGAGGGAAAACCGGGGCCCCACTCACGAATCCATGAAGGGTGAGGATCAGCAGAGAATTCAGAGGCCGAAGGGACAAGTCCCAGCACACAAAGACCATCCCCAGCAGCCTCCAGAGCGGCTCTGGGGCAAACCTTCTCCAGGTACAGACTGTACCAGTGCTGGGGCCCTCGGCCCCGACCACTTAACAAAAGGAAATTGCCAGATTTCATGGATTTGGATCCCTTCCTCCCAAACCAACCAGCCAATCAAATGAGCACAGATAGAGACCCTGCTTTACAGCCTGGCACCTCTAGGCTCCCCACTGTAACTTTCATTCATTCCTCATTCTACCTGGTAAATACTTGCCAAGGGCTTCCCAGAGGCCAGGTGCCATGCTGCCAGGAACGTGGCCTCTTCTGGGCAGGAGCTCTCAGGCTTCCCAGGCACTGAGCCACTGGTGCCATCCACATCCCCTCTGTGTGTGCCCCTCTGTGCACAGGTGGGCACCCCTCAAACACAGTCCCTCCTCAGACAGCCTGGAGAAACAATACTATTTTGTTAAAGAATAATGATTTATATGGATTAACACAGAGATGAGATCAAGACTAAAAACCTGCAAAATGATACATATAGTATGATCCCATTTGGGCAACTATTTAAAAAAAAGAGAAAGGAAACAAATTTGTATGTAAATAAAAAACCACGTGTCTCCCTGGATTGGACCCTATAACGACAGAAAGAGGACATTAATGGAAAAACTGGTGAAATCCAAATAGCCTGGAGTTTTGCTGAGAGTAACATACCAACCTTGTTTTCTTAGTTTTGCTGGGTACTGCTCTGCAGGGGTGTTGGGACAACGGGATGAAACAAGGCATGCTGAGCACTGAGCGCTCCACACCAGCCACGTTCTAAACATGTTAGCTTTGAGACAACGTGAGCATGAGGCTCGGAGGGGCCATGGAGCCCACTGCCGTCATGGTGCAGCCCAATGACCAGCCGGGGGCTGGCTGGGCTCCTGGAAGCACACCCCTCAGTGAATGACAGGGTGCTGATGTGGTCAGAAAGGGAGTGCCAAAGCGGCCCAGGGACTCCCTGGGTGCTGGCCTGCCAGCCTCTCTGGAGAAGGCCCTCTCCCCTGGGGGCATCAATTTTCCCAGCGCTCTTTCTAGAGGCTGACTCCCCGGGCAGCTGGGCATGGCTGGGAACATAGATTTGGGGGACTATGGTCTCAGTTCTGCAGGACTTGACAAGCCAGGCTGAGGAGTAATCTGTGTCAACCCCTTCAGGACAAAACACTTGATTCCTGGGGACCCATGTCACAATGACATTCACTCTTCCTCCCTCTCAAACAAGCAATGGTCACAACCAGGAGTTCTGTGGCAAACAACCCAGAGAAGGTAGGTCTCTGTCTCACAAAGCCTGTGTTCTAGCGGGAGAGTAGGCAGATCATATACAACAAGTAAGTTAGATAAACTCCAGAAGGTGGTCAGCGTCATTGTGAAAATCAGCCAACATGCACTGATAGAGAATAAAGGGTAGGAGCTATCTTTAGATCCGATCATTAGGGAAGACTGCTTGGAGGAGGTGATGATGGACCTGACACTACAGTGACAATCCATGAGCCAAGGAAACACATTCCAGGGAGGGGAAAAGCAAGTGCAAAGGTCAGACCAGAGAAAGCAAAGGGGAGGGTGAGTGAAACGAGGGCAGAGGGAGCAGGCAGAGGCCAAAACGTGTGAGGCATCTCACGTTTATGGGGAAAGAAACAGAAAGCACTGGAAAAAGACATGATCTGATTTATGTTTCTCAGTGGGCACTCCAGCTGCCGCATGGAAAATGTCCTGAAGGGTGAAATGATAAAGTAGGGAGTTCAGGGGCTGCTGCAGGAGTCTGGGCCAGAGAGGATGGTGGCTTGGACCACGGTGCTGGAGATGGGCATGGACACAGGTGGCAGGTCTGCACTGGGCTCGCACATGAGTGAGAGCAGCAGAGGACTCAGGGGTGGCCTCTTGGGTTTGTGGCCTGAGCAACTGGGTGGATAATGCCACCATCTTCTGAGATGGGAAGAAAGATGTGTCTATAAGTATGGGAGGGAAGGACAAGAGCTCTGCTCGAAACTTTGGTGCATGAGCCGCCTCATGACCTCCAGGTGACTGGAAGGTCACTGGGCGCCTGGGGACCTTTCTGCTGCCTCACCCTGACCCCTCCCTTTCCACAGAGCACGCTGTTCACGCTCGGCCCCAGGTCCGCCCAACCCCCCTCCACGGCCGCCAGGGAGCACCCTGGGTCTCAAACCACATCTGCCTTTCGGGCTCTCCCACCTGCTTGAGCCCTGCCTACAAATGAGCTCACCCCTCATGCACCACCCAGATGTGGCATGTCACTTATGACTTTGTCATTCAAACAGCAACTGACTCAGTATTCCACCTACGCCTCTGAGCCCAGCTGGAAGACCCCGTCGCAGCTGCCACCACAGGTGCTCTAGGGGCCCAAAAGCCCCTGGCAGCCAGCTTCCACGGTACAGGTTCCTGCCTGGGCAGACCTGGCTCCCCTCTCAATGACACACGTGGGTGGAGCTGGGCCTCCAGCCCACTTCAGATCTCCAGAGATCCGAGGGAAATCCCTCTAGGAGCTAAGCCCTCTGCTAACGATGTGTTAGGCCTGAGGAAGAAAGTCAGAAGGCACAATCTGGAGTCCCAGCAGATGTGGGTCTGAACCTTCAGACTGTCCCCATGACTAGCTCGGGGACTCTCATCGAGTCCCTTGTCCTCTATGAACCTGATGGTCCTCCTCTACTAAGTCAGGATGACACTGACGAGATGCTGGTCAAGTCACTGCCCTTGTGGGGCCCTGGTGTCCTCAACTCTAAGTGACAGGCCTGAGGAGAAGCTGCCCTCCATCTCTTAGGTCTTAGGGAGGAGAGAGGGAAAGGCTGGGGTTGGCCTGGGGGGCTGGAGGGACCACCAAACCTTCATAGTCTCCAAGTCCATGATTTTAAATCTGTCACCACGGTTTGACCACTACATTTAAATCTGCCTCCTGCATGGCAGAACACTCTGGCAGGCGGTCGTTGGGGAGATGTAGCTCACTGCACATACTACAGATGTGTGTGCCTACAGCTGTTAATAATTCTCAAAGAACCTCCATGGCACACAGCAGTCTCTCTCAACCTTCACTTTGGCCAACTCCTTCCTGTCAGCTTCTGAGAAGGCGATGCACACAAGGAACATAAGGGCTGCTGGGGCCGGAGCATGTAAGGCACTGAGAGCTCCCCCCGTGGGTGCCCCCTCCCACCCCCCCACCACTGCCCCTCATGACAGGAACCTTTTATGTCCATGGACTTCCTGTCCAGCAGTCTTTCCTAAGAAAAATTCCTAAATATTCAAATAGCTTCATAAATAATATTAACCACGATGTTATATATAATAGCCAACTGGAATTAACCTCTGCCTGGGAAACTACACCACATATACTCAATCAAACACTGTGCAGCCACTTAAAAAAGAAAAAAAAAAGGCTTTACTAAGTGTGCAAATATAGGGAAAACATGCTGGTCAGCAGAGCAAATGAAAAAATATAAAATTGTTTACTCAGGGTGGTATAAATCAGTGTTGCCCATAAGAAATAAAATGCAAGCCATATACTTAAATTTTAATTTGGGAGTGGTCACATTTTTAAAAGTAAGCATATATCAAATTAATTTAAATAACATGTTATTTCACTGAATATATCCAAAGTAGTGTTATCTCAACATACACTAAACATAAAAGTTATTATTTTACTTTGTTTTTTTTTTGTACCAAGTCTTCACAATTCAGCACATGTTTGAATTTGTATCTTTGAAACTATAGCATATCTCAATATGGCCTTGCCATGTTCCAAGTACCTAACAGCCAGCCATATTGACTAGTAACTACCTTACTAGATGGCATAGGTCCAACCTATTAGAAAATTTAAAGAAGACTTAAGTATTAGATAAAAACAAAGACTTGAAGGAAATATCAAAATCTTAATGATCACAGATTTTCTCTGAGGGGTGGGGAATATGTATGTGATTTTTTTTCCTCTTCTGCTTTCCAAAAATATCTCTCTCTCTCTCTATATATATATAGATAGATAGATATAGGTAGATAAATATATAGTGAATTCATGCTACTTCCAAAACAATAGCAAAAGTCCCTCTTTTTGATATTAGAATAGAAGGGATTTAAGAGATGCGACTAGGTGACCCACACCTGTGCCACACTGATTTATGCCCCACGAGGGCAGCCCTGCACCCCAACACCAGTACAGGGTGCACACTCGGTGATGCTAGTTAGTTGGTGCGTAGGCTGGATGGGTGGAAAGAGGGAAAAAAGGAGGGGAAAAGTATATAATATCATAGCAGTTACAAGAGAAAACTAAGCTCAGACCCTTGTTCCCAAATCCCAAAGTTATCACTAGCTGTATGACTTTAAACAAGTTATTTAACCACTCTGTGCTTCAATTTCCTCAAGTATGAAAAGGCAATAATAAGAGTAACTCCTTCCCAGGGTTTGGTGAGAACTCAAGTATTTATCACAGTGTCAGCCACACAGCCAGTGTTTCCAGAAATGTTGGCTGTTGTCTTCAGGATAAGCCAGTGAATGACTATTGTGTCCAGGCTGCCTGGCTCATAAGGCAGTGGGACCAGGACACACTAAAGCCACCTTGGCCCTGGATCCCTCCTGTGGCCATTGCCCCATATCACCCCTCAGTCGCCCACAGTGGAGCTGGGGTCTTTGGGTGGTCCCTTTCCTTGACCCCCACAACTTGCGCCCCCGCAGCCTGTGTACCTGCACCACCTCCGGCCTCACATTGAAGGTGTACAGCCAGTCGCTGAAGCGAGGGTAGCTGTTCAGCTCTGCAGTCCTCTCTCCAGGAGCCACGCTCAGCTTGCACTGCCGCTGCTTGCAAATATACCGGACCAGCTTCGCCTGTGGGGAGCCCAGAAAAGACTGTTCATTTGGGCCATGTGCACGTGGCAGCCGCAAGCACAGTGAATACAGAGGAGCTCCGGCAAATGTGAGCAATCTGATAAGGACAGAAGCCTGCCAGATTCCCCTTTGCTTCAAACAGCAGTGAGGCAGGAAATGGGAGGGAGGAGGAGAGGAGAAGGGTCTGGGAAACCTGGAGAACCACACATACCCACTACCTCACCCTCGGGTCATGATCCTCAGAGGCTAACATACGAAGGGCTTTCTACTGGGATCAGGTTGGGCGGGGCGGTCAGTAAATGATGACGTGGGAGACTAGGGGTTTGGGGTAGATGAGTAATCTTCCACTTAGGATGTTTCCAGTCTAGAATCAAACTGCCTGGGCCTGTGACCTTGGACACACCTTCTCTGGGACCTTGGACAAGTTACTTAACCTCCCCTGCCCCAGAAAAGCCTCAGTTTCCTCCTCCAGAGAATGGGGAGAATAATAGAACCTCCCCCTTGGTGATGCTGAGGAGAAATGAAGCACTCAGTGTGTGCCTGGCACACAGTGGGCACCCAGAGTACCACCCATGCCTCTCGGGCTGTGTAGTATGACTAGCAAGGGGCCAGGACTTGGGTCCACCAACAGGCTTTCAGGACCCACACCCTGAAATGCATGCACATTTCAGGCTTGTGAGTCTGTGCATTGCCAGGGGAAGAGTGTCCACAGCTTTCAAAAGACTTTCAAAAGGCTATGATTTCAAATAATGTAAGTTTAAGTAAGGACAGCCTGGCTTAGGCTAGATGTTCTCTTTGACAAACACTGGGGTCCGGCCAGCTGTCCTGTACGGTACTGAGGAATATGGGGGACAAGGTGTGAAGGGAGGGTACAGCCTGGGGCTCATTAAAGAGAAGGGGGTGCTGACCCAAACAAATGGAAATGAGCACAGATCCTGAAGAGGGAGCTGCCTGGCTTGGTTGTCCCCCAATGACCCAGGGACCCTGTGAGAGCCGCCAGAACGCTGGTGAGACTCCCGTGGCCTCTTGCTGGTGAGCTTGCCCAGAAGGCGAGTACCACCTTCCAAGTCTTGCACAGGAACCCTGCCATTTGGAGTCATTTCTCTGCTACTTGGCTAGAGTTTTTGTTGTTGGTATTTCATTCCTTTATCTTTCAGCTGTAAATATCCTGGTGTATTTCTCTAAAAGGTAAAGACTCTTTTTGTTAGCACAGTCACATTACTAAAAACTAATAATAACTCATAATTTATATTTTCAACTATCTAGATAGGCTGCCGATTTCCAAACAGGAGCTCTTGACCATTTTTGGACCATGGACCCCCTCCTGCAGTTGGGGAGGTCCATGATCCCTTTCTAAAAATAATGCTTTTAAAATGCATTTAACAAAACACTTAGGATTACAATTATATTTAAATCAATTACATTTAAATATAATTACCAAATTTTACTAAAACTGTGATCAAGTACTAAAAGCTTCTTTAGGAAGCTTTAATAACTAACAGTGGGTCTCATAACTATAACTTTGAAGTTGTGATAAGTATAAAGTGCTTTTTCAGAGATCGCCAGAACTGTAACATGATAAGAAAACAGCTGAGATTTCTACTAGTGACCGAGTCACACATATTTGCTAAGATGACTATCTTGTTGACTACATCCAAATTGGAAAACATACTAGACTTCAGTTAAGGTTAATGAAAATAAAGGTACAATTATTTTTCCAATTCAAGGACCCCCAGAATACAGACCCCAGGTAAAGAACCCTTGTGGCTAGAGGGATGTGAGGCGTGAAATGAGCCCATGAACACAAAAAAACCATTGCTTCCATGTGAGCCTTTCTGAAATTTTCCCCAGAAACTTTGTCCCAGGCTCAAAATCTGCTAGACTTAGGGGCACTGGGCCTCTCCTGTGGCCCTGAGGTTTGTTAAGACCTGCTATCTTCAGAGGGCTTGGTGGCAAGTAGGGACAATTGTTAGAGAGGGAATGCTCAGGTGGAATAAAAGTAATTCCACTCAGTTGTATGGTTTTGAGGTTTAGTGAAAGAGAGGCAAACCCATGGCATTCCTGCACCACATGCCCCTCGGATACCCAGGGCAGACATTGCTAATCAAACATTCTCTGCTGAGGCTTTACACCTCTGAGCAGACATTGCCATGGAACACTCTGCTGAGGCTGGCAACTCTGTGTTGCTACACAAGAAGCATATTTGCTGTCCCACTACGGAACCTAACTCGTCCCTGGGAACACCTTCGGAGCATGAAGCTAACAAATGTGAAGACACGAGTGCCGCTTTTACCCGGCAGAGCTAAGCAGAGGCACTGGTGTCCTGTGCCGATCCACCCCTCCCAGTGTGACCAGAGGGCAATTCCAAACCCGGGGCCCCAACCTTCTTTCCCAGACCCATCTCCACCCCATTCCGCCTGTGGCCCACTCTGCCCTCCAGGTGCACACTCACCTGGGAGCTATTTCTCAAATGCTTCCAGTACTTTCTGACCTCTTGGGCCTCTACTCAAACTGTCTGCTCTGACCAGAAATCCCTCCCTCCTCCAGCCACAGTGTCCTTGACCTGGCAAGACTTCCCAGGCCTAACTAGAATCCCCATCTGCCCTTCAGAGTGTGCTATCCACACCTCAATGGTAGCCCCTATCACAGTGGGCCTCCTTGAACAGAATCTGGGTTCAAATCTAGGTTCTGCCATTTAACAGTTGTGTGACTTTGGGGAAGTTTGCTAATTTTTTCTGAGTCTTGGTTCTCTCGTCTGTACAACAGGAATGATGCTATCTAGCTCGTGGTCTGTTGAGAGAACTGATTATGTAGTATGGAAACCCCCACAAAGGCCAGGTTACTCCTTCCGTCATTATATATCAGGCATTATATATCAGACTGTCCACCTCACTCATGTCTGTCCCCACACGCCTATGACTGTACCTGGCACATTCGCATGTGCTCAAAAAACGACTGAGGAAGGAAAGAGGCAGGGAAACACATGGGCCTTATCCCAACATTAAAACGTTTCTCACAACCAGGCCTTCCCTCCACTCCAAATTGCTTTCAGACTGCAGCTTCAAAGAGCAGACCAAAGACAGGACAGTAAATCAAGAAACTGTGCAAAGCGGAGACCATTCGTTTCCACATGAAACAAAGAGGGCGGGCAGCTGGCAAACAGCAGCATCTCTGGCACGAGGGCCAGGCCTCTGGGAGACGATTAACAAGGTCCCTTCTCCACAGGACTTTCTCTAGCTCACCACCTCCAACAAGTCCAGCCCTTTCCAGCCTCCATGCCCTCAGCCCTCTGCCAAGAAGGCTCTTGCCAGCGACCCCTCAGCCTCCACAGCTCAGCTTAGAAACCTTCAGGAAGCTTCCCCCAAGCCTGTTCCTCAGCCCCTGCCCTTCCGCTCCTGCAGAACACCCACTGTGGTTCTGGTTTTTCCTCGTCTGCTTCCAGCTTTAGGCTGCAAACTCTGTGAAGCCAGGTCTGCGTCTGGCCACCGCTACATGCCTAGGAACCAGGAGTGCCTGGTACATAGGCTGCTACTGTGAAACCTTAATTGAATGAGTGAACAAATGAACAAGATACATTTTAGCCCTGATGGCACACGTTTACCAAAATGACAGTGGAAAACAAATGCCAGTTAGGCAAGTGATAACTCAAGAGCCCTAAGATCTCAAAACCCAGGGAAAGGTCCCCAGAAAAGGAGTGAATAGGTTCTTTTTTTAAAGGCTGTCAGAGACCCCGCTAGGCAGCACAAAGCCGGCCCATGGGCAGGACTGGCAAAGAGGAAGACATGCAGCATGCCGTGACCCAGTTGCCAGCAGGTCTGGTGTCCTATCTCCCGGAGCTCTTAAAGAAGAAATGATACCTGCAGATTCGGGTTTTGCAAACCCGTCCAAGCAAACTTCTCACTTTTCTGAAAGTCGGTCACAGTCACAGATGCACCCAAGGGCTACTTTCCCAGACAAACCACAGCGGGACCTGCCAGCCCAGCCCCAGGGGCCTACAAGGGGGCCTTTCATGAGTAGTATCATTTTTTTCTTAACCACAAAACCGCAAGATATAAATTTTCCGGAATTGAAAAGCACCTGGGTATTCAGTTTTTCACCTGGCCCAACAGCAGGAGGGAAAGAATCATTAGTGTTTTGGCCGCAGGGGAGGACCCCAGGGTGAAACTAAGTCTCAGCACCCACCCCAGTATTCTTCTGCTCCATGAATATGTGCCCCACCCCAACCCTCATGCTCAGTCTGCTTTATAGAAAACATCCAGTCAGCCCACAGATAGTTGGTGGTTATCACAGATACATGGCACACAGCAGGTACTCCCTAAGTGTCCCAGGCTGAAAGATCTAGGCTTTGGTCCCAGCTTTGACATTTAAGATCAAGGATCTTGGTGAAATTCCCCTTAGTTCATTCAGCTTTAAGCTCACCATAAAAAGGATATCATTTTATGGAAGTTGGGGCCACTATCTGCAAAACTGCTTGACACGGGAAAATATATAGGTCCTACCAGGTTACTGTTGGTTACTCCAGCCATATCCAGGAGGCGGCATGACTCTGTGGGGAAGTCTGGCTCTCAAGACAGTGGACCTGGCCTCAAAGCCCCTCGTCACCACACTCCCTCAGTGGGTGAATGCAGATTTAACCTGTTGGCCTCAGTTTCCCCACCTGTAAAATGGGGTTGATCTACCTCAAAGGACTATTGTGAAGATTTACATGAGAACATACGGATGTAAACTTTTCAGCAAAATGCCTGGAACAGGGGAAACAACATGTTCAGTGGTAGCTGTAGTGGGGGGTGTTCTTGCCCAGCTAAGTCTTCAGTTTTTGTGACAATCTCCTTGGGCAACCAGGAAGATGTGGGTAAGATCAGGTCCATTTCAGAGCTGGGCTACAGAGGACCCCCAAAGCTGGTGTCAGCCTTCAGGAAAATGCTGGTGGAACTCACAGTTAGGTACGTTTATTTTAAAGGCATGAGGGCCTAGGACCAGCTCACAGGTTGCCTCTGGGGAACCTGAGTCCTCCGTGTCCTCAGAGGGCTCACGCCCCCACCATCAGCACCTGAGGACACAGCTGGAGTGCATCTGCACCCCTAACCTGGCACCCCAATCAACCTCATGTAACCTGCCACCTTAGTTGCTCCAGTGGGACTGGCACAGGCTTCCCAGGCTGCCCTGGGCATCACTTCTATGGAGGCCTGTCAGACATCCCTGAGGAACAGACACCTGTCAGAGCTCTCAAAATACATGCCGTTGAAAGAGAGAAACTTCCACAGGGAAAGGAAGCAGCTCCCAGAACTGCAAAGAGCACAGGACCCCAAGAGATCTGCACCTCTGCTCTGCTGAAAATACATGCCGTTGAAAGAGAGAAACTTCCACAGGGAAAGGAAGCAGCTCCCAGAACTGCAAAGAGCACAGGACCCCAAGAGATCTGCACCTCTGCTCTGCACCACAGCCTCCCGGGGAAGGCCCTTTCCATCGGGCTCAAACCTGCCTCGCTGTAGCTGGCACCCGCAGATCCCAGGTTCAAAGCTGAGTGAATCACACTGTCACAGGCAAGCCACAGGCCAGGCTGATCTGGGATGCTAGCTCCTTGGAGGCTTTAGAAACCTTGGAGGACATAGATATCTCTTGGAGGCAGCCACAGTGGTCCTGGAGCTGGAGCTGTCTTGCCTCTGAGAG
>JAQQAC010006923.1:3400683-3462088 GCA_029783875.1 Phataginus tricuspis | reverse complement strand
TTTCATCACCGCCAGCTGGAGCAAGGGCGTCATAGCCAGGCAGTGCTGCTCAGCCTGTAAGCCCAACCTCGAGGAGGAAGAACATAAAGACTTTTGGCTGGTGCCACTTGGATTACTCCTTACCCTGGCTTTTGCCCCTTTGTAAATACATCTTTCTGGAAAACTGACTTGGTCAGCAATGTCAGCTGCACCCTAGAACTGCAGTGCCTGTCGGGGAAGCCCCTCCTGTGGGAGGCCCCCAGATCCAGGCTGTGGAAGTGGCCGGATGCCAAGACGTTTGTCGCCCTAAGTCTGATCAGACGTTGGCACTGCAGGACCCTAGGCAGAACACTGCCCCATCCCTATCACAGGTGTTCACATCTCAAGCAGGGCAGGCAGTTCTGTCTATGGGGCAGATGTCACAGGTGTTGAAATATAAAGACAGTTAATCTCAGGTACAGGTAGAGGTGGATACCAGGTTCCCATATACAGCAGTAGACTCTCAATTATAGCTATCATGTCAATACTCAGTTATCAACCCTAGCAGTAATAATGATTTCCATGACATAGTACCGTATCACCTTCTCTCCCTGGATTCTCAGTGAAAATCCAGGAGAAAGGAATTGCAGTAGATCCCGGACAGCGCAAGAGTGATGTCCCACTCTTCACACAACCCCAAAGCTGGCCAGGTCCCTAAGCATATCATTCTTCCTACAAAATACAGTTGTGTACAACTGAAAATGTCACAATTCCTTCCAGACTCTTGATGGGAAGTACTGTGCACTCAACAGCAAGTGGAGAAAAACAGAGCTGTGTTGAGATACAGGTGCTGAGCGACCTGCTTGGCTCAGTCCCTGGCTAAGGGCACCCGACAGCCACGTGTAATTCTGAGTCAGGCCCAAGCACAATGACAAGTAAGGCTCGTCGCTCAGGGTCACTCACAAATAGTCAAATCCCATGGGCTAAGCCATGACACTTAAAGTGTATTTATTATTCCCATTTTACAAGTGAGGAAACTGAGGCACCAAGAACCTTGTAACTTTCTCAGATCTTGAAAGGACTCAGACCTTAACCCAGTGCTCTGTTTTTATGTACCATACCACCCCCAAACAATGACTCCTGCTATCCACCCCTGGAGCCCATCTAAGCTATCCTGACTGACACAAGCAGGGTGGCAGCGAGCAGGGTTTACCTCTCTTGCAGCTTGAGGCTGAAAATCCAGCAGTGCCCAGACTGTTCCAGGCAGCAAATGCTCTGAATAAAAGCCACAGGCTGCCCCACACTCTCCAAATGTGTCCAGTCACACAATGGGCCACTGCCTCTGGTCCTGATTTGCTGTGCCCTGTCCTCTGGGCTACACCCAACCCCTGGCTCCAAACCAGCTCTGGGTGCACTGAAACTAGCCACCACCCTGCCTGGTACCTGGATCTGCCACTTCCCAAGAGACCCCAGAGTGCTTTGCAGAGTAAAGTGAGGTGCCTGGGTGGCCACTCCACACACCCATTCTCCTCCCCTCGGCCCACTCAGTCCTCCAGCCAGCAGACAGTTTGGGGACCTGCCTCCAGCTCTCCAACACCCAGGAGGCCCTGACTCCCACCTATCAGCTAGGCGGCACTGTACTCTGAAGAGGACATCCACAGCAGGCACTGCTAGTGACAGGTCCCTATCTACCTCGCCCCAAACTCCAGGAAGTCACCAAAGCCCTCCCGACTTACTCTAGCCTTCCCCTGATGTCCCTGAGGCTGCCACGTCTGGCCCAGCACCACGGCGCTGCCCAGGAGTCAGGGCTGTCCCTGCCACTTCTCCTGCCTCCTCCCTAGAGCTGGAGTTGGCTTCTGGGGACCTCCTGCCAGTGCAGCCAGTGAAGCCGTCTGCTCTGGCTGCCATGGCCCGTGTGTTACAAAATGACTTCTGAGAATGTAAGGAGGCCCCTGGAGGTTGTGACGCAGCTGACAGGCCCCCACACAGGCACAAGCCAACCACAGCACTTGGCTCCAGGATGCCAGCCTCGGTCCCTGGCCCCAGCACTCCGTGCCTCGCGGAGCCAAGGGTACCCAGCGGAGCTGCCCTTAGAGGGCAAGGGGTAGACAAGCAACAGCGCCAGGGGAAGACAAGGTGAGGAGAAGGGAAAGTGAGCTCAATCCTCGAGCCAGGCATTTCTCAACCAGTCATCCTTTGCCGACTCTGCCCAGAGCCCGTGCTCTTCTGGGGAAACTGCCAGGCGTGTGCATTTGTGCAGAGACCATCTCCCCGCCAAGTCTCCCACCAGCAACCCTGCCCTGACGTCAAACTCGGAGTCAGGGAACTTCAAACACAAACAAACAAGTCTGCCCCGACCGCAAGTGGAGCCGTTCCCAAGGAGGCCAGGAGTGAGCGGCCTCGGCTGGGAACGCAGGGCTTCCCGCCCTTCCTTGGCTCCCCTGGGGCCGTGGGCTCAGGGCTATGACAACAGGCTGCAGAAGGGACGTTCAAACCTAGGCTGAGACAGAATGGGCTCAGTCTATGGCCTCGCCTATGGGGTCAGCACAGCAGGGCCACAGGAGATGCCGCCCAGAGGCACTGACAAGTCAGTTAACTTCCTCTGTGCAATCAGCACCCCCATCAGATAACATCCCACATTCTAACTGTGCTAGTGCTAAAGGGAAAGGAGAGGCTCATGTGGCTTAGAAGCACTTACAAAGCTTCCTGGGAAAGACAGAGCTTGAGCTGGGCCAGAATGGATGGCCAAGAACCCAAATTTTCTCAGCAACACCTGCTACCCTATCTCAGGCTCCACTGAGGCCATGAGACTCAACAGGAAAGATTTCCAAGAGGAAGGCATTTCCCTGACCTAAATATCCTTAGACAGCTCCCACCTGAGACGCCCAGGGTGTGTCAAAGATGCTCTTCTGGAAGCAATCTTTACCTTGAAAAGCTGGTGAATGAACTGTCTCATGGCTGCCCTTCTAGTGGTGCTTCACGCCTCAATTCAATTATGAGCCCCCAGTACTCTGTGTGTATTTTAGAACCAGCAGTTCTTGGGGGCTGTGAGGATAAAGTGGACAAGGCACAGGGACATAGCCATAAGCAACCCAGTCTGTAAGCTTGAGGAGCTCACACAGTGAGGGCGACAGATGTGTCCCCCACATGGACCCTACCAGGGGACTGTGGGAGGCAAAGAAAAGCAGTAGGTATGCCCGCCCTCAGCATGCGGGACTCGGCCCCAGTGTTCAGGGTTTCTGCTGGGACATCGAGACACAGGTGTAGTGTCATCCACAAACCAGACGTTCCAGTCAAACACTTACTCCGTGTGCCTGTCTGAAGTCTGCCAGGCCCAGGGAGCATAGCGTAGCCCCCAGTCCCTCATCCGTAAGAGGTAATCCCAGAGACGTCCTGAGACTATGCAGTAGAAGGGACCTGGGTGTGAATTACCATGCAGGAGCCTAGGAAAAAAGGCAGAGGGTGCGCCCAACGGCCGAGGAGGACTCATGTCAATGGTCCCCTACCCCTTACTTACCTTGACGACCTGGTCCCCTGGAAACCACTAGAAGGGAGGGATGGGGGAAGGTAAGGCACTGTGAAACCTGATCTGAAAGCATCTGCTATTAGTAGGAGATTGTGCCAAATGCTCAGGAGAGAAAAAGTCTTCCTTTCCAGGAACATGGTGGTTTGCCCAGAAGCTCAGGCCATCACTGAAAGCGGAAAGGGCTGTGCAGGGGCACCGTCAAGGGCAGGTGAGTGCCCCGGGTACCAGGGTCAGCTAACGTGATGACGAGCTTCCCCGGATGATCACGGGCACTGCATTTGGTGCTGCATTACCTACCTAATACCCATTCCTGACTTCTTCCTTGCTCACAGACCAATTTTGTTTTGGCCAGCACTGGTCTGGGTCAGAGGTTCCCTACCCCAATTTCACAGCACAGTAACACAAGCCCAGCTTCAGAGATTCCCAGATAATTGACCTGGGATAGGGTCCCAGCTTGGTTCCCTTGATGGTCCAGTCCCCACTTCCAGCCTCGCTTGAAGGTAGCTATGTGTGACAGTTCTGGCCAATGAGACACGAGGACACATCCACTGAACTGCTGGGAAAGTGTTTGCTTTCCTTACCGGTGGGACAGTCTTTGAGGCTGCCCACCACCCCTCTTCCCACTCTGAAGATTAGAACTTCCCAGAGCTGTCCAGAGAACCAGAGACACCAGCACTGTCTGGCTGCTGAACCAACCTAACTCTAAAATGCTCATGGTGGGAGAAACACAATGGACTATTTGTTGAGGTCACATTTTCTGTTACTTGCAGCCAAAAGCAGTCCTTTCTGCTGACATTTATTAAGCCCAATGCTATTGCAAACCTCTTTCTAAGGCTATCATTTCTAAGGCTAAGGCTTCCTATTGGCTTCCAGACAGCGTGCAAAAGGAAAAAGAAGGTACCCCTTTGTTCTTCTTGGGACCACATGCCATCCAAAAGCATTCCTCTAAAAGTCTATCCAAATTTCAATGAGCCACTTTTTAATGAAATCCACTTTATCAATTTTTATTTTTTGGCTTGTTCTTTTTCTTTCCTAAGAAATGTTTGCCAAGCCTGCATTCCCAAAGATGTTCTCCTATGTTCTAGAAGTTTTATAGTCTTCTCTTTTTTGTGTAGGTCAGTCGATTCACTTTGAAGCAATTTTTGTATTCCAGGACTATTTTTAACCACAACTGTACAGTGATTTCTTTTTAGCTGGATATTCCTATGTGTCAGGCATTGTGTTATGCATTTTTTTGTGTACTGTCTCATCTAATACCCACATTGATCCCGTGATTGGTACTATCATAAGGCCTTCTGGGCCATTCAGCCCAGGACAGCTGATGCCACATGAAGCATGTCACGTCAGTGCCACAGCAGAGGTCTGTGTACTTGCTGTGGGATCCCAAGGAGACTAGGTCTAACCAGGTGGTGGGGTGGCTGAGACTCCAGGAAGGCATCAAAGAGGAGGTGACCCCTAAAATGAGCTCAACAGGTTGGGGTGGGACATGAGGTATGGCACATAGAGGGTAAGGGGCAGGGAGGGCACTCCTGGAAGTCATGGCACGAGCAAAGACCAGAGTCACAAACAAACTTTTTTTTTTTTTAAAGGATATAGCAAGTAGCTGGCAGCTAGAGGGGATGGGCAAAGGGTGGGAGAGCAAAGTCAGCCAGGGGGCAAGGCCAGCTCATGCAGGTCCCGGGAGGCCACATTAAAGCATTTGCAATCAATCTTGCAGGCGCAGGGAGGGAAGCAAAGGAAGAAATGTGATCAGATTTGCATTTTTGACAATCATCACTCTGGAAACCATGTGGAGGACAGATTGAAGTGGGTGTGGAGAAACCAGAGACAGGAAAATCAATTAAGAAGCCAGTGCAATTTAGCAAATGATGAGAACAAAAGGTAATTTAGTTAGTGGCAATGTGGGTGGAAAGGAAGGAGTAGAGTCTAGAGATGTTTTATTGGCATTTATACTATGAAGACAAGACTTCCCTGCTTGCTTGTTCAGGGAATTTCTGGCATACCAGCACCCTGGAATGCAGGAAGCTGAAGGGCTGAGTTTCTCCTACAGAGGAGCTAACAGAGCAGGGAGCTCCATCTGTTTCATTTACTGTAACCTGGCACTTCACGGGGGAGGGGGCCTGTACCTGGCAGAAGCCTTTGGCTGAAGGTCCAACTTGGCAAGGGTATTTCAGCCCACAAACAGCTCCCAGCCCAGGTGTCTCCCCACTCCTGAGTTCTGCCCCTTCCCCACCCTCCCAGACAGAGGGGAAACCTGCATTTACCAAGAGCAGAAGTCCCAGCTCCCACTTTTCCTGGCATCTCCCAAAGGTAGGTCAGACAGGGGCTGGAGAGAGGCAGCATTTGCCAGAGTGGCCAGACCCCAGAGGTGACTTCTCCAGCCAGCCAGGGGCTACTCGTTCTGTTCTCACATGTGCAGGCAGCATGCTACCCCATAAGGAAGAGTGGGCCCAGGGTTCCTGGTGAGAGAGAGAGGGCTCCCCCTATCTTAATCAGAAAGTTCACAGGGATTAGAGTCAGACTCAAGTTCAAACTGACCCCTGCTTCCTCCCAGCTATGGGAATGTGGGCAATTGACAGAGCCTGTGGGCAATGTCTCTGAGCCTTTATTTCCTCTGTTGTGAACGAGGTGGAAAGATCAGCCTCAAAAAGTCACTCTGAAGGCAAAATGATGCAATGCATGTCTCTTATCTCCCTTCTCTGCAGCCTTAATTGTGGAAATAGGCCAGGCTTTGACAGCTGATGGGGAGGCTGGGGCAGCAGGTTGGGAAGACCTCATAAGGCAAGTGCCCAAATGCAGGTGTCAATTATTAAGCTGTTGGTGCATCTGCAGGCTCCCTATAGGACAAGAATGAGCAGCTATAGAAACAAAGAGCTCTGAGCATGAGATGTTCCCCTCCTACCCCAACTCTGGAGCAGACAGCATGATTTTAAGTTAGTAGCTTAAAACCAGCCATTCCTAAAGCATTGAGTCCCATTGGGGTCACGCCTAGCCGGGGACCCCTTGATGCCTCTTAGGGAAAGGAGGGTTGGAGACAGCTTGATGAAGACATCCACACATCTTTTCATAAGGGATCTTGTAGGCCATTCCATTACCTATGACCTTCTTCATTATAAAATCAAAGCTCTCTTCTTAAGGGATTATTTTATCTAGACAGAAGAAGGTAAGGAAATAGGGGGTTTAAGATGGAATTGCAGTGGGGTGGAGGTGACATCAGCTGTAGGAGACAGAAGGAGTGGGACCATCCTAACAAACAATGGCCAAAGGCTACAGGATTTTTCCCCCAAAGCCCCATGTACCCCAGTTGACACAGCTGTAATTGGGCTTACATCACCGACACTAACATCAGTGGAGAGTGAGAAAGGGCTCAGGTAACAGAATATCTGTTGAGCTGTCCCAGGAATGCCGGCCAGAGGTATGGTGAGGGGTGGTCAGGTGCTTGGGCCTAGAGTCCGAAAGACCTGGGTTCAAATCCCAACTGTACTGCTGTCCAGTCCCCTCAACATGGGTTAAGTTAATCTCTCTCAGTTTCCTTACCTGTAAAGTGGGGGAATAATAATACGTCCTTAATGGGAGGAAGACATAAAGCACTTAGCACTAGGCCTGATAGATTATGAACCCTCATCGACAGCCATCTTTATCATGAGAATTTCAGTATCTTGCTATCTTTGAAAGCAGTTAAATTCTCATGTGTTTTTTCTTTTAAGATTCTTAACCATGTCCCTGAATGAGTCCATTTACACGGCAAATCCCAAGCTACTCTCGTGTGTTCTTTGAAAGGGGGCCAATGCAGATGAGGCCAGGGAAGGCTAGAGCACACTCATGGCAGAGGGCGGCCTTCCTGATCGCCGCTTTCATTACTGGGAGGTGAAGAGGGCGACACACAAGCCCGCCTGTGCTGTGTGAACCTCTGCCTGTGGGCTGGGCAGAAGAGCCAGGCATGCTAGGACAGCTATTAAGATGCAGGCAAGCTGAGGAAGCAAGCGGAGGACAGCATGGGGAGGACACCAGGCTGGGCACCGGGCTCTACTGTGACAGGAGCTGGGCTTTGACACAGCTCAAGGATACAGACAGGCAAGAATGCACACACCATGCATACCTGGCACCCTGGACAAGCTCCAGTGGAACAGAGAGAAGCCCCATTTCGAAATAAATGTAGCCAGTGGACTGCCAACCTCCCAAGAAGTCAACTAACCACACCTTAATGTAGAAATTAGATAATAGAATAATTAGATAGTAACCCTGACAAGGCATTTTAGTACGTGCCAGGTATCACTTTAAGTGCTCTAATCCCCACAACAACCCCATTTTATAGAGAGGCAAACTGAGGCCAAGGAGCTGTCCCAAGTCACACAGCCAGTAAGTGGCAGAGCGAGGATTTAAACCCAGGCAGCTTGACTGTTGAGTCCACGCTCTAACCGTAGGCTACATCACCTTCCTGACTGTCTGTGATGTTTGGATCACCTACTGCGAGCCAGTTCGGCGCTGGGCGTATTGGAATGAAAATTCTCCTTTATAATGGAGGACCAGAGGCTCAGGGAGCCAAGCCAGCGTGTGGTGCGTGCTGGAGCCAGCGTCAGCACAGTAAGGCCTCATGATCCGTGCTGCCCTCCCACTCAAGGCCCTGGGTTTGACCTTACAGTAAGCGACCCTGCCCCGCACCCTTCCCACTGTGCTCCACCAGTGATGCAGATGCATCGCTGACAGCACACGAATTCAGGGGAGGCTCTGCCATGGGGCCCAGAGGAGGCCAGAACCTTCCAGAAGGCCTGGAGGACCAGGAGAGGCCGGGAGAGGACCCAGCAGCCTTGACCCCTTCCTCCACCCACAGTCATCTGTTCCTGGGCCTGCTATCCACACTGCCCCTTCCCATCTGTCTACAGGAACACCCAGAGCAAGAGCCCACTGCCGGGCCCCAGTCATAAGGGCTCTGCATATTTAGCCTTCTGATGTAACAGCTCAAGGCAGACACACACACAGGCCCTTGCATAAGACCTGATCTCCTTCACACACAGACCTCAGGCAAGTGGTGACTCTGGAGGCCGGGGTACCCCGTGGCCGGACAGAGCAGAGGCGCTGGCGGCCACGCCTCAGGCCTGCTCCGCTGCCCAGGACGACGCACATGTCACATTGCTGAGGTGGCTGGTTCTCCCAGAGCCTGTTCCCAGGTGACACAGATACTTTACTCCACCCTCCAGGTACAGGACAGCTCACCTATGCAGGAAAAAAACCTGGGCAAATCCTAACAGGCTTTCGGTCTCCTGCCCACCAGTCTTTGCAGTCACCTGGACTGAGGACCAGGCCGACCAGGAAGGGCGGCTGGCAGGACTGGACACTTCTTGCAATATCCGAAGTACCTTTTACACCACAAAATCCTCGAATGTTCTAAAATGAGGAGGGCCTTCAAGGTTATCTCACATATATAATAAATAACAGATGAGGAAACTGAGGCCCAGGGCAGGACAGTGACTTAGACAAAGAAACACAAGAAGTCAAAATGCAGCGCCAGGACAGAATCCCAGTCTCCTGGCTCCTACCCAGTGCCTCTCCCCCCATGCTGGATGGCAGAAGGCCTGGTTCAACCTGCTGCAAGAGCAAGAAGCTTAGCTGGGCCTCTGGTTCCTTATTTTTATTTAGCAAATCACAAACTACTTAAAGAAGTTTATAAATGCTTACTCATTTCATTGGAGAAGGTAAGTATTATTATAATATCCACGTAAGGGTGACAGTAAGACACAGAGATTAAGTAACTGTCAAGGGCAGGCTGTGAACCCAAGTGGTGCTCCTCCAAGTCCAAGCCCTGGACTGTTGGGCCATGCTGTCTTCGTAACTACAGCACCTCAGGAGGACAGTTGGGAATACGAGCTCAGCGGCATGCCCTGAGCAGCTCTTTAGAGGAGTGGGACTGAAAACAGCTCCAGGGCTGCTCCCGTCCCCGCAGCCCCCATAGGGCTTGTTCAGGGAATGCAGGGAGCAGATCTGCCATGCAGGATCTGAGTCCAGACCCAGGTGCTCTCTATAAACTCCTATGGGGACCTGGGAAGTGTGACGAGAGCGTACTGTTGCGGAGAAGAGCTTCGCCAGGTCCCTGACCTGTGGCCCCTCCAGAAGCTCTGCTTGCCTCCCCTCCAGCCTCTGCAGCTCTGGGCCCAAGAGAGGAGAGGAGGGGCCAGCTGTGCAGCGCCCAGGCCTTCACCCACAGGCATGATTCTGCACTCCAGTGTGGCTTCCTCGAGGCTCAGGCACTTGAGTTTTCGTCCTGAAAAAGGAAGCCATTTCTCAATATGTTGCTACACACGGATACTG
Organism: Phataginus tricuspis; assembly: GCA_029783875.1. Lineage (NCBI taxonomy): Eukaryota > Metazoa > Chordata > Mammalia > Pholidota > Manidae > Phataginus > Phataginus tricuspis. The sequence goes on along the minus strand of JAQQAC010006923.1, from coordinate 3,452,298 downwards.
AGAAACCTAAACCAAGAGGCAAACGGGGCACCGGCCACAGCGGGAGGAGGATGGAGGGGAGGGGCTCATATGGATCAGCTGACCTGGGTGTGCAGTTGAAGAAACGTCAAGGGGACACTGAGCATGACCGTGGCAATCCTGGCTCACAGGAGTGACACAGCGGAAACAACCCACAGCCCAACAATAGGAGCAAGGCTGAGTGGGTTATGGTCGGACCATGAGTATTACAGAACCATGGAATGAGTTTACAAAACCCATGGGAAGTTTCTTGTGTTCTACTGAGTGACAAAGGCAGACAAAAGAACCATGCGATAAATGGCTACAACTATGTGGGGAAAAAACTCAAAACACTTTTGCCTAGAGAATGCAAGGAGAACAACAGAAATGTCAGCCGCAAGTGAACTGAGTTTGAGTGGGAAAGTTCTAGGTAATCATTTTCTTCCTTATACTTTTGTTTTCCAAATGTTCTATAATTACCATGTACTGATTTTATAAGGCGATTAGTAATAATAATATATTTTAAGTTGTCAAAGGAGGAAAATGGAGGGTGGTTGTGATTCTCTTCCAGCAAGAGGAGAAAAGTCTGGGTAGGTAGCCAACGATCCACATCCTATTTGAAGTGGTTTGCTTAGGGCCACAAAGGGTGGCATGGCCAGTTATTCCAACTGCCCTGCTGCGTCTCAGATGGAGTAACCCTCTCTGATTCAGAAGGAAAAGAGGAGGAAAGGAAGAACACAACTTGATAAGCTGGCATGAGATTCATTTTGCCAAATTAAAAAAAAAATTAAGAACAGTATGTGTCTGTCCGTCCATCCATCCACCATCCATCCATCCAAGAATATCAAGTACCTAACTAGTTAACAGCACTGTGCTAGGCCATTTCTCACCTTGAAGACTAGATTCTAGCAGGGGCCAAAGATGCCAAGTTATAATGCAAAGGAGTATTTCACAAGTTGTTCTCCTATACAAGCTGCTGTGAGAAGTCAGGGGTGAAAATAAAAATAACTTCCAGCCTCAGAGAAATGACAAGTAGCAGGAAAGGGACCGGGGAAAAAGTGGGCTTTGAACTGGGTCTTGAAGTACAAGTAGGAGCCCATGAAAGGGTTAGGAAATAGGCCAGGGAAATAACACACACTTCTCTCAGAGGAAAGTTACAGACACAAGCAATCAAAACAAACCTCTCCACCATAATAATACTCAAGGAAATGCAAAATGAAAACAAACGGGGTTTTGGCGGTACTGGGAGAGCCAACCCAAAAGGTCCCTAGTGTGGGCTGCTGAGAGCATCGAGAGGTACAGCCCTCCTGGAGGGCCTTCAAGAAACAGCACAGTAGCGGAGACGAGGGGATATGCTTTGAGCCAGTCATCATTCCACTTCTAGGAATTTATCCTACAGAAATAATCAAGCGTTGAGCATAAGGCTATTCACAGAAGTGTAACTTAAAATAGGCAATCATGGGGAAGTGGGTGACTATATTCTGGTGTGTTTCTATAGCAGAAAGCTATGCAGCAACCAAAAAAAAACAAAACCCCACTTGCAAAGATTATTTAATGACATGAGCAATGCCCTTGATACAGTAAGTTAACAACTCAATATAAGAAAACTACATATACAATATCATCCTAGTTTATCCTTCAAAAAATATTTAAAGCATGATTTTTCTTTCAGTTTTACTGAGGTCAATTTCTATTTATAGCAAACTACATATATTAAAATTGAAACACTAGAAATATAGGAACCTTATTTTGATGTTTTTACTTTTTTGTATTTTCTACAGAGAACACATGGTCTTTTTATAATCACAAAATATTATCATTCAAAATGAAAGAATTATAGGTGGGATTTCAATGGGAGGATAAGGGGGCACTGCAGACTTAGAAAACAGTGTAAGTCAGAAGCAGAGAAGTATAGATCTGTCTGTGGAGGAGAGATGAACTTCAAAGTCAGAGCTGGGCTCAAATCCTGGATCCATTATTTTCTAGCTATGTGACCTTAACAAATTACTGACCCACTCTCGAGCTTCAGTTTCCTTCAAAGACTAACTGTCTTAATTTCTACAGAGCACCTACTTGATACACTGGCCCCCCATCAACTCTCTCTCAGAAGTTAACAAAGTTAGAGCCCTTTCTACTGACCAAGAAAACAAAATCCATTCTGCACGCACACAGGTGAGGTAGGAACACTCATTTATAAGATGCACCATCCATGTAAGAGAAGCATTTGGTGCAAATTAAAACCACAATGAGATATCACCTCACACCAGTTAGGATGGCCAACATCCAGAAGACAAGAAACAACAAATGCTGGGGAGGATGCGGTGAAAGGGGAACCCTCCTACACTGCTGGTGGGAATGTAAATTAGTTCAGCCATTGTGGAAAGCAATATGGAGGTTCCTCAAAAAAACTAAAAATAGAAATACCATTTGACCCAGGAATTTCACTCCTTGCAATTTACCTGAAGAAAACAAGATCCCTGATTCAAAAAGACATATGCACCCCTGTTTACTGCAGCACTATTTACAATAGCCAAGATATGAAAGCAACCTAAGTGTCCATCAGTAGATGAATGGATGAAGAAGATGTGGTACATATACACAATGGAATATTATTCAGCCATAAGAATAAAACAAATCCTACTATTTGCAACAACATGGATGGAGCTAGAGGGTATTATGCTCAGTGAAATAAGCCAGGCAGAGAAAGACAAATACCAAATTATTTCACTCATTTGTGGAGTATAACAACAAAGTAAAACTGAAGGAACAAAACAGCAGCAGACTCACAGACTCCAAGAAGGGACTAGCGGTTACCAAAGGGAAGGGGTTGGGGAGGGTGGGTGGGAAGGGAGGGAGAAGGGGATGAAGGGGCATTATAATTGCACACACAATATAGATAGGTCATGGGGAAGGCAGTACAGCATGGAGAAGATAAGTAATGACTCTATAGCATCTTACTACACTGATGGACAGTGACTGCAATGGGGTGGGTGAGGGGGACTTGATAACATGGATGAATGTTGAAACCACAATGTCGCTCATGTGAAACCTTCATAAGATTGTATATCAATGATACCTTAATTAAAAAAAAAATAACCCAAAACTTAAAAAAGAAATTGGGGAAAATAACTAAAAAGCTAGTATACAATGCATCCCAATTTCAGAAATATTCAACTATGAAGATATCTGTCCTAAAAATCAATAAAATATGAAAATTTCTCTTCTAAAGATGGTGATTACCAGCAGGAAGCATTTGGGCATAGCCCAAGACACCAGTGCTGTTCTCTTGCTTCTTTTATGGTCTGATTTGTGTCCAAAATGAGGAAATAGACAAGAAGTCAGGCTCAGTTCCTAAGCAGGCCTGATTGCCATAGGGGTAAGTCTCCACCCTCCTCAAACACAGCTCTGGATTGGAGAGCTCTGCTTGCAGCCTGCCTGGACCCAGCCTAATACTGCTCCAGTCTGACACTTAGGGAGAGAATTCAGGCAAAATTCTGAACCAAAAGTCTTCCCAGCTCACCTGGGGTGTCTTTGGCCCCAACCAGCCCATCCTCTTTCAGATGAGGAAGGCGCCATAAAAGCCTTAAGAGTAAGTGGGTGCACCTGGAAAAGCTTACTGTTGGGAAAGGGTCCTTTTCCCACCTTCTGTCTCCTGTTCAGGCCCAAAGGCTTGGGACATTCTCTCAGCTGTTCACTTCTTTACTTCTTCCCCCATCTGTCTCAGTCTCTCCGATTCATTCAAACTGCCACGCAGGGGGCCCCAGCCTCGGTCGTTGTACTTGCGTGCTCACCCTGCTGACCTCACTAGGGCATCTGGCACAGGGAGCCTCTCCTCCTCCCAGACATGCCTGCCCCCGGCTTCCCAGCTGTCCTACCTCTCTGACAGCTCAGCAGCCTTCCTCCCAGGTGGCACCACATACATACTGTTGCCTCCCAAACCAGAAACTCGCAAGTTCCAGTTCCCAAACAGACAGTCTGCCAGCATGACCCAGAGGCACCTCCAACTCCACAGGTCTGAGCCACCCTCAGGCTCTCTTGCCTCTCATCATCTAGCTGCCTCCCACCTCCCATTCTCCATTCTTCCTAAAGAATGCTGATGTTTAGCTGGGCCATTCCCATCCTCCCTTGCAGCTAGCTGTAGCTGTATGAATAACATCTGGCCAACAATATGTAAATGCAAGCATCATGTGGTAATTTCAAAAAAGAATATTTAAAGAACACATCCTTCTCCTCCAGGCCTCCATTCATCCTACTGCCTGGAGTTGATGTGATAGCTGGAGCTCTAGTAGCTATCTTGGAACACGAGGGCAAAGAATCACAAAGCAGTAAGGTAGAAGGCTTTTGCCTTCTTTATGAGTTTGTGGATCCACTATGCAAATGCCGAGCTACCTACCTCCAGACTTCTTTTACGTAAGAAAAAGTAACTTGTTTGAGTCACTTGTTTTACTTTGCTGATGTTGTGAATGAAGTTGAACTTAATTTTAACTAATACCCCACCCACAGCAGTCTCCTCTTGAGCTTCTTGTCTTGGTCAGTAATAACAACATTCATATCTGGGGCCCCTTTTCGTTTTCCAGTTTTCCCCATTAGATTATAAGCAACTAAATGACAGGAACACGTACCTCATTTTTTAAAATAAAATACTTCACACATCAAAAAAGAGAGAGAGCAGTATAACATTTGCGATCAGATTTAACAAATATTAAAATTATCACATTTGCTCCAGACATTTGTAATATGAAACATGATAAATAAGTCTCAAGTTCTGTTTAAACTCCTCCCAGAGCCTTCTACTTCCCCCCCCCCCACCCCAGGCAGCCACTATGGTGAAGCTGGGGGGCACCATTCCTGTCTAGGATTTTATACTTTTGCTACATTGCTTTGGTTGCTCTAATTTGCACAAATGGTTATCATTACTACACATATTCTGCAACGTTTCTACCATTCTTTTTCTTAAATGTAGTGGGGCTGCTCCATGTATGGTATATTTAACCTCTGAATAGTTCTACATTATGTAAATATACCACCACTTACTGATATATTTCCCTCTGAGAGGCAGTTAGGTTGCTCCCAGCTTTTCATAATAAAAAATGCTATAATGCATATCCCTGTCTATTTCTCTTTTGAGCACCTGCAGAGTAGCTTTTCTAGTAAAGACACCAGAAGTGAAATTTCTGGCTGTGGGGCTTGACCTCAACTTTACCACATAGAGTCAACTTCCTCTTGAGAGTAGCTCTATCAACTTACACTGCCTCCAAGTCCTGTGAGAGAGGGGCCTCTTCCCCTGCCACACCATCTTTATTTCTGAACCAGCAGTTCCTACCTGGCATGAAGGTGGCAGGAAACATTCCCATTCCCAGTACCTTATTCATGTCTCCCTTCTCCTTAATACTCTGAATTAGCCACAGCAGAAATACAGGAATACCCTCAGCCTGACACCCTTCTCCCAGCTGTACTGAGGATGGGCCACCCTATAAAAAGCAATCTAGCTGGGTGGCCAACATTCACAGTGATGGCATGCGTTATTCGCCCTGTATCACATGCCCCTGCAAGACCGAGACAGACCTTTCCCCTCTTGTAGCATTTGAAGGAAAAAAAAAAGTCCTTTGCATCTACCCCCTACCAAATTGTTTCATATCAAGCCCACTCCTTCCAGCTCTCCCCAAATACCAACGTGAAGACAGAAGAGAATCATTTAGAATTACCTGAGCCACCTCAAGCCTCTTTGCTCCTGAGTTCTCCAGCTGCTGCAAAGAAGCACCTCATCTCAGGTGGTGGCTTGTGAGTGTCTCGTGATAAAGTCCCAGCAGAGAAAGGGGCCAAGCTGTTTATTTCCAAACACAAACCAGAGTCTGGCTGTGACATGTACACTGGATCTGCCTAATGCGAAAGGGAGCTGGGAGATAGGGCTGGGGGGAGGCGGAACCGGGGCTGCACAGGAGGAGCGGCGGTTGTTTATTTTTGGTAAGCCAGACCTCCCGGGATCAAGTACACAGCCCCTTTCCAGTCTTGTTTTTCCTGACTCCCCGCCTGGCTGTGCATTCTTCATCTGGACTTGCCTCCAATGCAGAAAGGTAGTTGCCTTGACCCACTTAACCCAGGGGATCAGAAGAGCAACAAAACCCTCCTGGACAGGTATTCACCCTCCCTCTCCACATTTACTGAACGCCTGCTCTGTCCAGGCACCGGCTTACATGGCTGGCTATAACCCAGAATCTGCCCCAGGAAGCTCACAGCCTAGAAAATAAATAATCATGATATACCTGAAAAGACTTGATGGTAAATAAAGTGCAAGATAAAGGGAGCACGGAGAATGGAAAAATTAAACACTAGCTGGGAGCTTCTGGCAAGCACTCCTGGACGAGGTGACGCTAAGCTCGGTCTCCCTACCATACATCATCAACATCATAATCCCAACCAATGGCCTTCCTTCCCCATAACCATGAACACAAGGAGTGACAAGGCAGCAGTCCGTGTTTGGGGGCAACCTTGAGCTGCACCATGGGAGACCAGGCCCTAACCCGATCTACCCCTACCAGAGCAGCCTCGGCCAGCTCACTGTCCTTCTGCGGGTACACCCGACCGTGGGACACGTGACTCGGAACAGTCCTCTGGGCGCTGGTATTCTAACTGGCAGTCCTCACCCCACACTCTAGGTTGGAGTCACTGGGAGGGAGTACAGGAACAGAGGTGCCCAGGACCCACCCCGGAGATAGCAAGTCAATAGGCTAGGGCTGTGCACCCGACATCAGTATATTTCAAAAGCATCCCAAGTGATGTGAAGTGCAGTCAGGGCTAAGAACCACCGACATCAAGTGTTCAGGGTGGTGGCGGCCCCCAGTGCTTGAGGGCTGGAAATCCCATTTCACAGACTGACTCAGAACTTGCCCAAGTCAGGAAGCAGACGGAGGCCAAACAGCCCGAGCACCTCTTCTCTTCTCTTCTCACAGGGATGTAATGATTTGGGGCCAAGTTCTCTAGCCTAGATGCGAGGACAGGCATATGGGGAACCACACCATCTCCAAGCTCACCCTCTCCCTGCTCTCAGCCAGCTAGATGCCCCCTCTTAGGGCAGTTCTCGCTCTCTCCTCTTGCCCTTTAGCAGAAGAGGTGAAGGTGGCATCTCCTCCTGTCCACTGAACAGGGGTCACCTCCCCCCCCTCAGGGGAGCCTCTGGTGGAAACAGCAGGGGCTGGAGGCAGCAGGGGGCCTGAGAAACTTGGGCAGGCATGACCTGGCCTCCTGCCCGTGAGTCAGCCACGGAGAGGCCTCTTTCAGACAGAGGGGCAGTCGAACAAAGCTTCATTGTACATGCGCCGCACAGAACAGCCAGCTGGGACAAGGAGACTTCAGGGCCAATGGGGTGTTATTAGCATTTGACTTATTTATTTATTTGGGCCCCCTTTATCTGACACAGTTGGTGGGCACAGCCCTTAGTATATGCCAGGCACCACCCAAAGCCCTGCCAAATATTAACTCACTTAGTTTCTGATCATGCTGTTCCAAAGTTAGTGTCCAGGGAGGGGGAAAATGTCATCCTCCCTCCTCTCCAGGCGCAGGAACCATCATCTAAGGATGACATTAAGCTTCTGCATTCTGCTACTGCCTGGTCTGTAACACGATACCCACACCACTTGGATGTAGGCATGCGCCCCCAGGGTGGGACCTAAGCCCCTGGGCTGCAATTTATGGAAGGCTGTCTTCCGGGGGAATGGAAATTTTGTCCTGGCGAGGCAGAAAGAATCTGAGTTGAGCTCCACTTGCCACGTGAATGTGGGCAAGCTGCACCACTTCTCAGAACCTTGTCTCTATGTCTGTAAAATGGGAACAGGGCCGCCTACCTCAGAGGAGGTGTTAGGAGTGAAATGAAATGATCAGATATAAAAAGCTCGGCAAAGGGCATCGCCTGTGGGCTCCTTCCCTTCCCCACCCGCAAAGCGCCGCTGCGGCTGGGCGTGGGCCCTCACTCTGCCTCTATCTTGCAGCAGCCCTGCAGGATTCAGTGTTACTCTCCCCATTTCCAGCTGGGGAAAGCGAGGCTTCCCTGGAGGAAGAGCTTCTCCCAAGGCAGTGGAGCCCACATTCAAAGCCTGTACCACAGCTTTCCTCTGATCCTGGCTCTGGACCCCTCACCTCTGCCCCTCTCCCACCCAGTCTAGGGTTTAAACAGTCCTAAAGCTCAGGAGCACACCTGCTTTTTTGTTTGGTTTGCTTTGGTTTTAACTATGTCAAAAATTGTCCCACAACCTGGCAGCCCTAGACATTCACATTGCAGGCCCCACAGAGCAGGGACCTCGATTCTGGCCCCACTCAGGTGTCCGAGACAAGGCGTTGCAGAGAAGGAAGGGCTCACTCCAGGCACAGCTGGAGACCCATGGCATTCAGCGCCGCAGACTAACTGTCACTATCCCAGTTTCTTGTTCTTGGCACCAAGCCTGCCTTGGCCAGAAAGTCAGAGAGGAAATCATGCTGATACCACAGAAGCGCCAAGTGCTTGGGGCTGAGCGAGCCTCAGTTTCCTCAGCTGTAAAATGGGCGTGGGGAAGAATGTTGCCAAACTTAACCACCTTGAAGGGACTTCCTGTCCTCTGTGGTTGATTCAGCCCCAACACTGCCCCCTGCTTGAGCCAGAGGGCAGGCCTGGAACTGCATCTTGGGAGTGGGAAGCCAGAGTGGGAAACCAAGGCATAGAGAAGGGCAGGGGCTCCTAGATCCCCATGTCTGAGGGGTGTGGAGCTACTGGAGATGGTTAAGGGGTGGGGGCCATCCAGATAATTTACTAATTGATTAAACAAAAACCTCATTTCCAAGTCATGAGGACTGCACCTCTGCAGGGGAACTGCAGCCAGGGGTTCCGTGTGCTGACCACCACAAGCCATCCTTTGTAGAGGCCTCTGGTCAGGCAGGGCTCCTCCACCTGATGGCAGCAGCAGCTGGCAAGGCCCGGAAGTGAGTTTTGCAGCCCACGGCTTCAGGATCAAGCAAGCCTGGGGTACATGCCAGCCCCGCCACTACTAGGCAACGTGACTAAGACAAATCACCCAACAACTGAGCCACAATTTCTTTGTTCTGAAATGCTTCACAGGGGTAATGACACATGTATCCTACCAGCACCCAGCCAGGGCAGGCCCCAGGGCACAGCAGCTCCCTCAAAGGCTGCAGGACAACCGGGGGGTATGGGGCTTTCCCAGCACTACTAAGACCATGCCCTTTTACTGGGGGGAGTCCTGATACACATTTTCTCCCCTTTGAGCATGGCAGGCCTAAGCTTCCCCCTCTCCAGCTGACAGAATTCTTGCTCCCACCTCCACTTTCCCACAGGACTTGTCAGCACAGAACATCAATTGTTAAGAAGCCATCCACCTCTCGGCCACACTGGGAGGCCCAGCAAGGACAGGCTCTGGGTCCCCGGCACAGTGCCTAGTAGAGAGAAGGCACTCAGACGATAGATGGACAGGTGGACAGATGGGTGGGTGGGTGGACTGCAGCCACTGGAATTATTAGAAAGCACTTCTGTGATGTTTTGAGGGAACACTGCACTTCCCAAAGTATGGAATGAACACCTTCAGGTGTTTTCAAAATGAGTAACTTTGGCCTTTTCTTTTCACTTTAAGAATATTACAGTTCACACTACATTTCACGAGTGCAGCTTTCCTGAGTAGCATTAAATAGTTTGAAAACTGAAAAGATACAGCGATTGCTGCTGACCTCACCCATGCGAGCTGTTGTATATACTTCCAGGGCCCTGCTCCCAAGGCTCCCTGGCCCGGAATGCCCTTGCCCCCACAAGTCTCTGTGGCCCCAAAGGCCCCCCCTTCCTTCTTACCCCCTAGGGAAGACTGGTCTCCCCATCCCCAGGGCTCCCTTTGAGGACAGCATCCCTAACAACTTACACACCAACTGATTTTCCAAGTCTTTGCCCAGAGATGGTGACTAAGACTGGAAGTTCTTTGAGAGCCCAGCCCTGCCTTAATTCCGCATCAAGAACATGTAGCCTGATGTGGTGGCCCATACGAGGGCCTCAAGAGTAAACAGCTTGAACTCTTTGACTGCTTTAGTTTAGAGTGGTTCCTCTTCCTTGATTACGCACCTGCCTGTATCTGAAACCATCGCAGGCCCCCAAATCTTCCACTCCCACTCCCAGGGACAAATCTATGACAACAGAGCACGGAGGCCAGACTGCAATTCACTCCATCCCTCAGCAGGACAGAAGCAGGTTTTACAATATGGAAGTGGGCCAAGGGAGTTTTCCCTAAATCACTCGGGAAAGTCAGTCAGTGTACAGAAATCCTCAGGGGTCTCCTCTGGCTCCAGGTAAAAATCCACCCAATAGAACACCACACAGCTATACTTAACAAATGAGTTACTGTGCCACAAAAATACAAGGTTACAGAGCAGAAAGCACAGGATGGCCTGCCTCTTCAAAGCTCTCTCTCTACATATATAAAGGTGTGTACTGCACTTGCATATATGTGTACCTGTTTTTAAGAGGGGTTTAAAATATTTCTCTTATGTTTTTATGTTTCCCAAGTTTTCCACAAGGAACACTACTAGTTCTATAACCAGTTATAAAAATCATTCCTGGAACAAAGGAAGGAAGAAAAGAAACTGCACTCTGCACCGTCACAGGAAGGGACCTAAGACATCTGTGCTCGGTTCCCCAGGGTTGTTCAAACAGCAGATTTATCTCTATCATCAGGCAAACAGGGCTCATATAGGTATCCTTCCACACACTTTCCCAGGAGGCCACATCCCACACTGAACACACCCCATCTATCATGATGACAATATTAGTAATAGTTTTTGTTGAGCACTTACTATGTGCTAGGCACTACTCCATTTTTTAACCTATTCTCATTCACTTCTTATAAGGACTCCAAGGCAATTATTATTATCCTCCTTTTACATCTGAGGAGTGAGGCACCAAGAGATTAGGTGACTTGCCCAAAGTCAGCCACCTAGTCTTGATTTTCACCTTTGGTTACTGCCTGAATGTGATGTTAGGCCTCTTAATTAGATAAAACTAGATTTTATAGATGTTGTGCTTATAAAATGGGGCATTACACTCCCAGGGACAGGAGAGACAAGGAGGGAGTTATTTTGAATAGTAATGGGAAAATTAGCTTTAAGTCAGCCACATAAAACCAACTGCAATGTCACCTTGTCTGGAAACTTCCCTCTTTTTTTTTTTTTTTTAGTATAATAATTAATTCTCTTATCTCGTAGGCCAGAAGCGATCGCACGCCTCTGAGCTGATGAAACAGACGCGGCAGCTGTGTCTGAAGACGCTCCCTAACCAGAGCCCCTCCCGCTCTCACCCAGGGCCGCTCAGCATCTCAGCATCCTCCAGTCATAGAATATCAAAGACAGAAAATGTGAAGGTGAGAAGAACAACACTTCCCAGACGTAAGTGCAGAGAGACCACGAGACAAAATAACAATAATGGAACAAATGGAAAAAACTGCAAAGCAGATCCAAGATCCAAAAAGCATCCCGTTTTGAGACTGTGATGTGAGAGGCAAAGCAGCCCTGCGTACTGCCTCAAGAGAGGTGTTGAGACTCCCGGCCTCAGTGAAAGGCACGCCATTAGACTGTTTCAGAGAAAATGCATGTGCCTTCTTGAACCATTTAAAATGATTAAAATACATTTTAGTGTTCACAGGAATAATTCTGTCACCAAGGAGACTCACTTTATTTGCAATACTTCATTCCTTATGCTATCTAGTAAACTGTGGCACCTGATGTTAGCTGCCTACCCATCTCTCTTCTCCCCTTCTTCCTGAACTTTGGGGATCCCCAATGTTGTTCAGAGTGATAATGTGCTTGGCTCTCAGGCTCCCTTGTAACTGCTAGTTGCCATGTGACCCAGTTCTAGCCAATGAAGCATAAGGAGAAGCCTACCTCTTGGTACTTTGAGGACATTAGTTTTCCTCAATAAAATGGATGAATTAGTTGGCAAAAGCCAGCTTCCTTCTCCCCTTCTTCCTTCCTGGAATGAAGATGTGAAGTGAAGAGATGCAGCAGCTGTTTTGAGAGCATGAGGGGAAATGTCATATGCTAAGTCTGATAGAGCAAAAAGATATAAGGAGTCAACATGAAGCCCCAGAACAGCCTGCCTCTGAACTTGTTTCATTAGAAAAATAACTCCATTACTTATTTAACCCAGTGCTTTTTGGATTTTCTAAACAGGGAGCTAAGTGAACCCTGATACATTAATATCAGATTATAATTCCAGGATGATAAAAATGACTCCTAATATCTTACTGTGTTCCTCCAAGTAGCCTGCAAAATATTTTCGTGTCTTTGGGGTGCTGCAGTAAAACACAGGCTGGCCAACCGTTACTTACTAGGAGCTTGCATAGCTGCTGCAAGCGGCAAATGGCCATTAATTGGTATTGTGTCATTACTAAGCTGACTTGCTTTCGCAACTTGGAATTTTGTTAGGAAACAAAAAGTGCTTTATGGCAAAGGCGTTAGTGCCACAATGGGACCTTTCGGCTTTGATTATGAAAACACATTAAGAGCTTAGCTGCACTGCAAGCAGTGGCCAGGAGACGCGGCTGTGGCCTCAGCCTTCCAGACCATTTTCCACTCAATATATTGGAGGGGCACCAAAGCCACTTGGGAGGAAATGCTGCAGGCAGATACCAAAGCTTTAAGGGGCTAGGCATATGGATCCACCTGGCAGACTGTGAGGTACACACCGTGCACCCAACACGCCACTTACATATCCCACCTGGAGTTACCTATGCGCAGCACACAAGCTTTAGTGTCTAATTCCCACACCTGACAAAGACAGTGGCTCCAGTAGGAGCTCAGAGACAACCCAAGGGGTACAGAGGCAGGACAGTGCGCCAAGATTCCCACACATCCTGAGCTGAGCCAGCTATACCCACCTGCTGACAAGGCTGATATAACAATGGAATAAGATGACACAATTCCACCAACACAAAGCATACAGACATGCACACACAGGCTTACCAAGATGTGTCCAACAGTGATCATAACAGTATATTTTGGTATCATCCCCAAACTGTAAACAAACCAAATGTCCTTCAACAGGAGAATGGATATAAAAACTGTGCTAATCATTCTACTGAATGATTATGGGCAATGCAAATGGGAAAATAATAGCTACATGCAAAAAAATGCATGAATTTCACAAATATAATGTTGAGCAAAAGAAGCCAAATACAAAACCATACATACATACATACAATACATACCTTATACAAAGTTCAAAAAAACTAAATCACATCACAAAATAGTTAAAAAATAAAAATGAAAAAAAATGATGCCTCCTTACTACACTGATGGACAGTGACTGCATTGAGGTAAGGGTGGGGACTTGATAATATGGGTAAATGTCGTGATCACATGGTTTTTTTCATGTGAAACCTTCCTAAGAGTGTATATCAAAAATACCTTAAGAAAAAAGAAAAAAGAAAAGGAATGATGCCTAGATCACAAACCCAGCCTACTGTATACATTTTAACTGAATCTGAATCTCTTGCTACCTTATTACCAGTCCCCCCAGGGTGCCTGACACCCTTCTTTTCAGGGAGGGAGGGGGTGCTTCTATTTGTGTCCAGCCAGAAACTGGCAGTAGTAGAGCATTTCATCCCTCCTCAGATGCTTCAAGCATATTCATCTCTATCTCCCAAAGCCACAATTGTAAGCTCTTTGGAGGAAGGAAACAGACTGGGAAATATACATTTATTTGCAGGTAAGTGATGGATACCAAGCTCAGAAAGCACTAGAAAAGTCACTGCAGGAAAGAGAGGTGGATGTTTTGTTAGACCATCTGAGCAAAGGCTGCAGCTCAGCCCATGGTCAGGACCTCAATAAGGAGACAGGCGATCCAGGGTCTGCTCCACTCCCAGCCGTGCGAGTGGACCCAAGCTAACTCTATGCACAGAGGACTGCTGCAGGCTGCACAGATTTGTTCTATAGTGAGAAAGTGCCATCTTGGGTTCTGCTATCCTAGGAAGTCCACGTAAATCAGTATATTTTCTCCTGGTGAGCAACGTACACTTAAGCAGATGTTTTCTGGGTGAGCTTGTCCTTACCTAACACCTAATTTAAAAACTGCCATGTTTGGTGTCATCAAGAAAACAAAACAAAACAAAACAAAACAAAACCTGGACTCCTGCAGCTAACCAGAGCGATGGCATGCACAGAAGTCTAATGGCTGGGGTCCCTTCTCCCCTGCACAACCTGGCTGGGGCACTGCCACGGTTGACTCAGGGCCTCTCCCCTTTCCTCAGCTTCCATAGCTGACCAAGCTGCCCTTAAGTCACATGTTCTCTTTACAGAGATACCTCATCCAAGCCACAGCCAGTCCCTCCAGGGTCCTGTGGGGCACTGCCCAAACCTCCCCAGGCCCCTCCTGAATGGGATCTAACCTCCAAAGGGGGGGCTATTGTCCTCCCTTTCTGAGTCCTGGTCCCCAAGTGCCCACTGCTGCCCCCTGCCCCACTGATGGGTGTTGAGCGTCTTCCCAGCGGAGAAGAGGCAGCCTGCAGTCCTTGGCACTCTGCTGCTCCCACCCCTCTGCAAGCAAAGCTACTCCTGGGTGCTCGCTTACCACCGTCCCAGAGTCCTCACAGTTCTCAGACTGGAGGGAAACATGGCTTTGAGTCATCATGGTGTCTACACCCAACAGTCAGCTCTCCATAGGTGGCAAGGAGTTTATCAATGGCAGGTTTCCAACCCCAGCCAGCTTTCTCTCCCCACACCACGCTTTTTGTCCACCTCTTCACAGCCAACCATTCCACAAGAGCAAAATGTACTAAAATGTCTATAGCACCTTTCTTACTTTTTTTCTAAGACAGAAGTGAACAGCAAAGAAGGTGATGGCAAGGTCTTTTTTTTTAGAGCTTCTACACACATACATTGTTCCTCCAAGGGTTGTGTATACACAGGTGTACTCACCTCCACCTTCTGAGAGCCTGTCTTCTAAGATGGGACGGTGGCTATCCCGCACTGTAGGGACAGCTGTGAGGATCAGAGGTGTGAAGGCTCTCCGTGCTGTACTGAGATGCCACATTGTTACTGGGGCAGAGCAGCGGTCAATCCTGATAACACTGGCCCAGAAGTGTGCATGGGAGGCACTGCGGGATGCTGAAAGGATTAAAACTCATCCGCTGCAAAGGATTGGGCCAGAAAATGGTATTTGTACACTTCAAAAAGAAGCCAGACAAGCACTCTCTTGATAGCCTTCAGATAAGCAGATCACAGCGCTGCCCAAGCATTTGGAAAAAGAGAGGGGACCGAGCATCTACGTGCACATGCCAGGCGCGTGGAGGCTCACTCGAATCCTACAAATCCTACGCTATGGACCAGGCAAGGCAGCTTGACAGATTACGTTGCCTAAATGACCTCAGGCTAAGGCCACTCAGTTATTCAGTGTTGGAGGTCAGATTTCTCTAGCTCCCATGTTCTTTCCAATTCCTTTGTGTCTGAAAAATGTCCATGAAGCTATACAAAATGACCACGCACATTGGTATCCCATACTTCACTGGGCCCTTTTAGTGCTCTCTCTTAATTCTTACAACTCCTCAGAGTGCATTTTATCATCACTAACATTCTCCTTTTCCGGATGAGGATACTGAGGCTCGGGGAGGTCGTGTGGCTTGCACAAGGTCACTGAGATCGAGGAGAGCCATGTGGAGGGCAGCTCCTGCTACCTCTGCGGGCTACTCAGGAATGGTTTTCCAGATTGTTGCTTCGGCCACAACTCAAAAGGAAGGATCGGAAGTCCATGGAAAAAGGGAAAATCACAAAAGTTGTCTCAGGTCAGGGTGGACCAAGCAGTGAGGAAGTGTCCCAGGTGGATTTATGTGGAGACAGAGACTGCCCAATTCTCTGGGTGCTAACAGCAAGCGGATGGAGGCGCTGGCCTCCTCAGCTCCCAAATTCAGGCATTGAAGACGCTCCATTGCCTGTAAGCCAAATATGCCCCACCCCTGGCACCAGGAAAAGGGGGTTGTGGCCCAGGCTAGGGTTTGTCCCTCCTCCCCAACACACACCTAACAGAGGGCTCTGGCCTTTTTAACCAATGTTTATTCAGTGTTTAAGAGGCACTCAGCCTGGGAAGCAGGGTTGTGTCCAAATGCCTGGAACACAGAAACCTGGGCCTTCCCACCTTGCTCTTCAGAGGATTTCTTGGGGCATCTACCTGGCTGCCCAGCCTCTGGGCACCTGGGTTATCTGATAGGTCTGTCCAAAATTCGGGCCAAAACTCAGTTAACACGGGAAAGAAGCATCCAGTGGAGACAAATGCAGGCGTCCTCTCTCCAGGGCAGGCACCCTGATCTATACCCTGGCCTCTACTTCCTGTGACTAAGTGTCCAGCCTCCTTGTTTTCATCAGGGATAAGGGAAAGAGAGGGACTTAGCCCAGAGAGGAGTGGTGAGGGGCAGAGCCACCCTACCAAACAGCAGGACTCTGGGCCGATACATTACTACCTAGGCTCTCAGTCACCTCACTTGCAAAATGGGCATCGTAGAGCCTCCTAGCAAGGGGGGGCAGGATTCACTGGGATGATAAAGTGCCAAGCACAGGGGTAGCCGTTATTCTTACTGCCCAGAGCCAGGATTCCAACCAGGGCTCATGATATTATGTCCAGCATGACACCTTTGAGCCTGTGTCCATGACCCCCAAATCCACCCTGAGCCAGTCACTCCACCCCACGAGAAGTTCCTTCAGTGACCTGACTTCCCGTGATCAAAACGGCAGAGGTATTACCAGGGAAGCTGCCTTAGTGGCCACTCTGCCCTGAGGCCCCTGCTCCTCTGTCCCCCAGACAGCAGGTCCCAGAGCAGGAGGCACTGGGCCACATGGGGAAGCAGGGGGTGCCAAGGTGGGCTCTGCTTCTCCCCCTCCAAGCCAAACCAGCGCTTCATGTGTCAGGACAGCAGTGGTCTACACTCTAGAGCAGTATAATGCCAGCTTCTCTGGAACTGTGCATTTTCTAGTGGCCACATTATTAAAAGAAACAGATGCTATCAATTTCAGCGACACATATTTAACCAAATGTACCCTGAACATCACTTCAACGTATAATATAAAATAAACAAAATATAAAAGATGAGAAATTTTACATTCTTTTGTTTGTATTGTCTTCTAAATCTGCCATGCAGTTTTATAATCAGAGCACTTTCCAATTCAGACTAGCCACATATTTAAGGCTCAACCGCCACACGTGGCTAATGCTGCCATATTGGAAAGAGCAGAATGAACATTTCCATTATTGCACAAAGTTCTATTGGCCAGTGCAGCTGTCCCATTGCATTAAATCCTGGGAGTTTCTGGCTCTTGGGGGATGAGGAATGGCATGGGTGGGGCTCCTCTTTCTGAATTACCAAGGGGGCTGATTTCTTGACAGCTGGGGGCTGACAGGAAATACCTGTTTGTCAGCTATGAGAAAGTTTTCCCCTCCCTCTTCCTCAGGCTTGGGCAGGGCTGGGGGGTTCCCATGACACCTGCAGAACCCAAAACACTGTCCCCCAAGGAACTGAACCAATACTCAGACCACTGGGGCTTCTGGTGGGGGAGCTGTGGGCAGGAGATGAAGGCTGACCCTCAGCAGGGCTCTGGGCAGCCTCTCAGCTAAATCCCTGAAAACACCAAGTTACCAACGGCAAAGGGAAAGGTTCAGCTCCAGGGTCTCCCGGCTGCCAGCCCCCAGGACTGCTGCCTCCAGAAAGATGACCAAGAAGGGAAGGAGGTGGAAATAATCAAAATGTCCAACCCCACACACAGGTTGCCTAAATGTGGCTGTATCCATTCAACCAAATATCAGCTGTTTAACTCTACAGTAAACACACACAGCTTTTCTGATAAAAAGTACGCTTTGCTAAATAAACACACCTAACTAAAATTTTTACCTGCACTACCTCTTTTCATTATTGCAAAGTCATGAGTTAGGGTTGGCATTATTCCCATGCTATACAAAAGGGGGTAAGGCTCCCCCAAGTCAAACTGACCCCCAAGATAGCCCAGCCAGCAGGGGCTAAGGCCACCTTGAGCCAAAGCCCACCAGCCCTCAGGCCCCAAGTTTATTACTATCCTACTGCCTTAAGGTGTGTTTTGTTTGGGGTGCAGTGGGGAGGATAACATTGTGAAAAAGTTCCTTTACCGTTTTATTACAATCTCCATAGCCAGACGCCTGCAGACAAGGACAGAGAGGAGACAGCAAGCATGAAGATATGAAAACATTCTGGGTTAGGTCAAGGGCAGTGAGCCAACAATTTCTTAACATTGTTATGCTGTTTATGCAATGCATCGTTTTTCTCCAAAGGCAGCTATCTTCTGGGAAGAGAAAACATGGGACAAGCACCAAGAGAGCCAAGCACATACAAAGCAGTCCCTGGCTACCCTTGAGGAGTGCGGGTGCCATGCCTCACCACAGTAGCGGGGCTAAGACTTCAGCTACGTTTGCCGGTGCCTCCAGAGAGACGGAAGACAACTGTTTACATCAGAAACCTGGGTGGAGGCATGCCTGATGGTAACCCCTCGGTGGCACCAGTGCCTGGCACAAAATGAGACACACAGCAACAAAACACCTACTGTGTTTATGGTGTACTGGTACTGCTGTGAACACTCTGCATATACCAAATACACCAGCTCATTAAACCAAGCTTGTTGAGGCAGGCATTGTCATCACTTCCATTTTACTGATAAAGCAACTGAGTCATGGGCAGATTAATAATTCGCTCAAGATCACACAGCTAGAGATTGGCAGGCTGGGATTCAAACCCAGGCAGTCTGGCTCCACAGGAGGGCCCTCAGCCTCTATGTCATATGGCTTCTGTTATAACAATAATGACCACCCTCTGCTGCCTGAATCACCTGGATGCACTGGAGACTGCTGGCACCTTGTTGGATTAAGAACCAATCCTTTCTGGATTAATGAGAGCAGTACAAGGCGGACGGGGCAGATGTCCAGGAAGCCACCCAGGCACCTGCAGGCTTGCGGGCACTGTGGGAGAGGAGTCTTGCTGGATAAATAGGGTGTACCGTGGAGCCCACACAAATTAGTGTCTGCTCCTGAGGCCAGGAGCACCCAGAACAGGGAGGCCGAAGGACAGAACCCTCTGGCCAGCAACCAGAGACCCATGGGGACGAACCCCCTGAAGAGCACTTTTGGCACAGTCCCTGTCCACCGTCCCTTCAGCAGGTGCTGTCAGAGCTGTCCCAAAGCTCCCGTCCTGTCCCCCTCTAGGCAAGAGTCCCCTGAAGACCCGACCTGAGTGGCGAGAGACGTGTCATTCCTCCCTTGCTGACCTGTAAGGGTATTTGTCCCTGGCTTTAAAGGACAGAGCCCTCAGACGTGACCACTTCAGTGGAAGGTGGACAGGGCGCTCTCTCTCGATTCTGCCCCTTTTGTCGACAGGAACACCGAGGCGCCTAGGCGCATGAGCCGAGCTGACTTTGTTCTGGCTGCTGGGAAAGGCTCTGGCTCCGGGCCAGGGAAAGCCTGCTCCCGGCGCTAAGTGATCATCCCCGAGCCTCTGGGGGAGACGAGCACAGCTGACGATTCTTCCGAGCGATTTCTGTACAGTGACCCCCCCAGGGCTTGCGCTGCTCAGGAAAGCCAGGGAGACCCGGCCCTTGCCAGGGCCGGCTAGGAGGATGACACCCCAGCCTGCAATACTCTTCCAAGGAGACCCTGGGACTGGGGTGCTTCCTGCATGTCTGAAACCCAGAAAAAAGTGAGAACTGCCCAGCTCCCTCCTCCCTGCCCCGGCCCCACCCACCTCTAACATGGGCTCTGCTGTCCCTGCCAGCCACCTCAGGTCATGTACCCCCAGAGCCCTCAAGGCCCTCCAGCTGCACCCCATTAAGATACTTACTGCTCACTTTTCACCCCGTCTCCCCGTCCCAACCCACTCAACCGACATTACTGTGCCAGATGTCACAAGAGGCTCTAGGTAGCTAAAGAAGGACTTTGCCCTTGAAGCATTCCCAGACCAGTAACTGATTTAAACCGGTTCAGAGCTGGGTGAGCAGAGCTGCAGTCTGGGTGGGGCTCCAGGATCCCAGCAGGGGACTCACAGATGGTTGGGTAAGTGACTTAACGTCTAGATCTCAGAGAGGTCTAGATGGGTCTCAATAGATCTTCTAAATTCCCTTCCATTTCTTCTGTGAAGCAATCTGCCGGCTACTCTAAACCTCCCACAGGAAAGCCCAACATCTACTCTAGAGCAGGCAGTCCACAAATACTGGACGCTTGAGCTTTATCCACAGTACCCAGACAGATAGGAAAACACACACCACCTGCCTAATCCAAGTCCTAACTTCTCCTTATTTCTGTTCTATCAAGAATACATCAGTCAGGATCGGACAGGCTATGCCGTGGTAACAGGCAACGCTGAACTCTCAGTGGTTTAGATAACGGAGGTTATTTCTTCACACTGCACATTCGCATGCACTGATCAGGAGCTCTGCCCTCGGCCTCCTCACTCCAGGACAGGCCGGTGGCGCCTCCACATCTGGGAATGTTGGTGGTCCTGTACGGGGAAGGAATGTGGCAAGTTGCACCTGAGCTCTTGCAGGTTGCCACCTCGAAGTGTCACGTTACTTCTTACTCACGGTTCATTGGCCAACACAAGTCACACCTCCTCCTAACTTCAAGAAGTTAGCAAAGCCCAAGCCTGCCACATGTTCAGTGGGAGAACCAGAAATAGATGGTGAATTGCACCAATGACCACAAGCAGGGGTTGAGCAGAAGCTAATGATATCGAACTGGGTGAAAGATTGAGTACTGTTTCTTATCCTCTTTAGATCAGTTTCTCAACCCTCCACCACTGATGTTTGGGGCTAGATAGCTCTTCGTGTGGGGGGCCATCCTGTGCGCTGTAGGAAGCTGAGCAGCACCCTTGGCCTACGTCCACAAGATGACAGCAGCCAAGCCTCCGCAAACTGTGACAAGCAGAAATGGCCCCCCGTGTTGCTGAATGTCCCCTGGAAGGCAAAATGGCCCTCTGCTGAAAACCTGTGCTTTAAAGGAAGCATCATCTCTCTTAAAGAGAAGATAACAGCACCCTCCTACCTCAAGATACCCTACTCAGCTATCTTAAGAGATGGTTTTCTCATTTGCAATATAGGAGTAATCATCACACCCATCTCAAAGGGTCATCGTGAGGATTAAACCAGCAAATGCTCACAACACACTCAGCACAGGGCTGGCCCACACTACGGGTGAGCCGGCACTGACGCTGCCTGTGAGTAGTAAGGACCTGATGGATTACTACCACTACAGTGCTGGCTGCCAGCATCGCCGGCGTGAGAAGACGTGGGGACGGCCAGGCACAGATTCCTTCCTGAGAGAGCAGCAGAGCTGCTCACTGGGCCCAAGGTCATCCCTGCATGCACGCTCTCCCTGTAGCAGGAGTCCAAGGCTGGGAGGCTGCTGCAGAACTCTTGCCATGTGCACTCCAGCCTCCGAAGCCTAAAGTCAAACATCTGTGTCACGACTGTGCCAGACTGTCGGGGTAGAATGTGCTGACGCACAAGTACATACAAGCACAGAAAGATGATAAACAAGCATCTGCCCTGAGAAGGGCTCCTGACCAGCGACGTGGACACCCGCTGGCCTACAGTGACCATCTGTGAGGCTTTACATGGCTGGAGGCAAGCCCCACCTCTCCTGGCATCCACCAGCCCCCAAAGAGTCCCTGGAGTCAGGGCTAGAGGGCAGGGGAGGGTGGAGTTGATTTTTTTTTTTCATTATATAAAGTTTCAGGTGTACAGCTTTATAATGTGACATCTGTATACACTACAAAGTGATCACCACCACAGGTCTAGTCACCACCCGCCACCGTACGGACGGTAAGTTGGCTCCCTTCACTCATTCTGCCCACCCTCCAACCCTTTTCCCCTCTGGGAACCACTGATCTGTTCTCTGTATCTGTTTTTGTTTTGTTTGTTCATTTGTTTTGGTTTTTCTTAGATTCCACATGAGTGAAATCATATGGTATTTGTCTTTCTCCAGCTGACTAATTTCACTTAACATTATACCCTCAAGGTCCAACCATGTTGTCGCAAATGGCAAGAATTCAGTCTTTATTTTACGGCTAAGTGGTGTTCCCTTCTGTGAATATACCACATCTTCTTTATCCTCCTCTATCAATGGACACTTGTGTTGCTCCCGTATCTTGGCTGTTGTAAATGATGCTGTAATGAACATAGGGGTGCATGTTCTCTTCAAATTTGTGTTTGCTATTTCTTTGGAAAAATACCCAGCAGTGGAATAGCTAGATTATATGGTAGTTCTATTCTGAATTTTTTGAGGAACCTCCATACTGTTTCCATAGTGGCTGCACCGATTTACATTCCCACCAACAGTGCACAAGGCTCCCTTTTCTCCACATCCTCGCCAACACTTGTTACTTGTCTTTTTGATGAGAGCCCTTCTAACAGGTGTCTGGGGATATCTCTCTGTGGTCTTGATTTGCATGTCCCTGATGATTAGTGATGTGGAGCATCTTTTCATGTATCTGTTGGCCATCTGTATGTCTTCTTTGGAGAAGTGTCTATTCAGATCCTCTGCTCATTTTTTAATCAGGTTGTTTGGTTTTGTTGTTGAGTTGTAGGAGTTCCTTGTATATTTTGGATATTAACCCCTTATTGCATATATAGTTTGCAAATACCTTCTCCCATTCAGTAGGTTGCCTTTTTGTTTTGATGTTTTCTTTGCCGTGCAGAAGCTTTTCAGTTTTAAGTAGTCCCACTTGTTTGTTTTTGCTTGTTTCCCTTGCCTTTGCAGTCAGATCCAAAGATGTCGCTAAGCCTGATGTTGAGCAACTTACTGCCCATGTTTTCTTCTGGGAACTTTGTGGTTTCAGATTTTACATTCAAGTCTTTAATCCATTTTGAGTTCATTTTTGTGTATGGTGTAAGATAGTGGTCCAGTTTCATTCTTTTGCATGTGGCAAAAGGTAGGGAATGTGGAGAAGAAATGTCAGATTTTAAGATGTTAAGTTTTCGTGGATGCCTTGCTTGGGTCACAGGCTCTCAGAATCGGTGAGGGGGGCCCTTTGTGGTCACTAAGCCTGCCCCCCTCCCCCTGACAGACAGTCACCTTGTCTCACAGGACCTCTCCCAGGGGCCAACCCTGGGACAGCCCAGCCCACAGTGGAGGCTCTGATGGACGCCTAGCTCTCTCTCCTTGGCGCTGGTTAGGAGCACCAGCTCCAGAATCGGGAGACCAAGCTTGGAAGGCCAACTCTGCCGTTTCCTCACTGCGCGGCTTTAACAAGCTCTTCGCCCTCTCTCACCTTCAGGGCCCTCACCTACAGCTGGACAGGCTGAGCCCTGCACAAAGGCACCAGGCAGGCATGGTGGCAGGGATCCAGCCCACACAATCCTCCCCAGCCCCAGCACCCTGGCCTACTCCACCCAGAGGGACACCTTTAAGTAACCTGCATGAAATGTACATGCAAATGCCACGGTGGCCTACCTGATCCTCAATTCCTCGCCCTTGAAATGAAGATAATCATCTCCAAATCTCCACAGAGTTATTAGGAGGATTAATGGCAATGCGTGCCAGGTGCTTAGCAGTGCCTGGCATGTAGAAAGTGCTCAGCGATTGTTGTGACGAAAATTACGGTAACTCCCACTGACGATGATGACGACTCAATTTATAGCCCTGGTTAATGTCCTACCTCCAAAGCAACCAGAACAAACCTAAATGCTGCTTCATGGGGCTACGGTAAGAATTAAATGAGATAATGTCAAGGGAAGCTTAGCATAATAGGACGGGCTCAATAAACATCAGCAACCATTATTACAGACCTGCACAGCCTTTGGTCTGCATTCTGCATCCTGAAGATCACACAAGTGAAATCTTAACACAATGCCTGGCACACAGGACTCAAAAAATGTCAGCCACTATTATTACATAATTTATATATCCTTTGGTCTGAATTTTGCTTCCTGGGGTTTCATGTAAGTGTACCCTCCTGGAAAGGTTAGGTCAAGGATTCAGAGTTAACTCATGTGAAGGAGCTGGTGCCAGACCTGGCAGGGTCAGAGTCAGGACCCGGCAGCCCCTTTGCCTTCCTCCTCTGGGAAGCCCTCCAGATCCCTGCATGCAGAGATTGGCCCTGCCGGCCTTCTCTTCCTGCTTCTCATACCTCCTAATCACTCACAAGTCTGTCAATAACCCTTCCAGAATGCAGCCCCAAATTTTCAGTTGTTGTAGTGTTACTTTTAGAACTTAAAAATATTTCTTTTAAAATGGTTTCTAATTTAAACAAGTTAAAAAATAAAATGTGGTACCCAGTACAGAACATGAATGTCCAGATGGGGCCTGGCCAGTCCAGGTGGATGAAGCCGGATGATGTCTGAGCACCGGACCTCACTTGGTGGGGCCCAGGTACCTCTGCCTTGCTGGCAGCCAGACCTCGCCTCTGGAGTCAGGGCACAAGGGAAATCCGAGTCCTCTTCACACCATCAAACCTAGACTGTTCCATGTGTACTTGCACAGCTGCCACTTACTGTCTGGGTGGCCTTGGGAATGTCACCACACCTCTCCAACCTCAACTGCCATTCACCAGGGCCACTTCTGACTCTGATGCTCAAGGGCAGGCTTCAGGAGTGTCACCGCTAGGTGTCTTCCACCCAGGTGCAAAGCTTTACATCCATGCATCACAGGACATCTCCCTGTGCAGGCCAGCCTACCGACCGTACACTCTTCATAGGCTTGGTGGTCACCCACCCCGTCTCAGTCCTCCCAGCCTTGGGCCTGTAGGAAACATGCCTTTATCTAAGTGTTGCAATGATGCAGGGTGGGAAAGGTCAAACGTGCCTTCTGCAGACTGACATGGATCCACCAAGATGAGAGCAGAGGTGGTATACACACGCAAATGGCTTCAGCCCCTTCCATCTCCACCAGTCCTCCTAGACCACTCTCAGATAACGACATCGCATAAACGAACTGTATGCTTGCCAGACTGTCAAGTCCCCTTTGCCTCACTCCAAGCAGAAAGCCTCACAAGACCCCTTCCCACATCAAATGTCAGGGGTTTTGGGGTAGCTGATGACTTTACTCCAAAGCCACACAGCTATATCCCATCTAGTCCCTGTTTCCACCTCTCCCCACAAGGATTTTCACAAGACTGTTATCAAGTGCCTACTGAGTCAGGCCTGGCTTGCTCTGGGGAGCCCATGAAGACGACCTAGTGAGTGGTTTGCTGAGAGGCCTCCGGCACTTCCCGATCTGGCAGCCAGCTCCCTACCAGAACAGGAAAGGTGAGCCTGGCAGGCCTTGCTCTGGAAAGAGAAAGTGGCCGCCGCCTTGACCCAGACTGAGCTTCACACCTGCTCACAAATCACGAATCAGCCGCTTAGGAATGTTTTCCGGAAGTTTTTTGGAAGTGGAGCCCAAGCTCACCAGACTACGATTTCTGGAATTCACCTTTTTCCTAACTTCTTAAAAGCTGGGACAACTTTTCCCCATTCTAGTCTTCAGGAGCCTAGCTCTCTCTCTGTAGCTTCGTAAACTGACCAGTAAGGATGCAATGACCTGGTTCCCAAGCACCAGGGAGGTCAGTCCCGAGGATGATGCAAAGTAGCCTCACCTAAAGCAGCTGGGTGCTCTTGCTACCGACTGGGTTACCTGTGCTGCCCAGGGACCTGACAGAAAACAGAGGAGCCCATGTGAGCTGCCGCCCTGCAGCCCTCCTCCTGGGGCACCCACTGCGTAGCCTTGGCAGAGCTACAGGCTTATCAGCCCTTGTTCCCACTCTGAACAAATTTTCAAGAGTACTTTTGATGCCCTTAGCATCTTTTGGAGCTGTTAACCCTCCTGGCCCTGTCTGAACAGGTAGGTGCCACCCTCCCACTCACCCGGGCTACTCGCCTTCTACCTCCATTGTTCTGTAGCAGTCCCCTGAGACCTGATTTCAGATCTAAGGATTTCCTCTGCAGCCAAGCTAACTTCTCCGAGTGCCTCATGGGTGCCTTTGCTTCTTCATCGTGAGCATCCCCAGGTATAAAGTTCCCCCAGAAGTCCCCATCAAGGCCAGTGTGTCACTACCTGCTCACACAACAGGATCACCTGGGAGCAATTTAAAAATCCCAGTGCCAAGCCCACTGCCACAGATTCTGGTTAGGCTTCTCTGAGGTGGGGTCCAGGCCTCAAAATGTTCACTAGTGTTCCCGGCAACTCTAATGGGCAGTCAGAGCTGGGCCCAGCAACCCAGACTGCGAGCCCAGGCACTGCTGAGTACTGGAGTCACCTGGACACATGCTAGGTGGGGTGGGGCAGGTCCCAAGCCTTTGTCCCCACCAAGGTCCCTACGTGATTCTGGTAATGACTAAAGTTTGAGAGCCACCAGACTTTCTGGAAAACAGGACATCAGAACAGTTTTAAAAGGGATTTGGCCATTTAGGCTTTTCCTTGGCAACTCCGGGGCTGCTTCCCTATGGTGCAAATCACCTAAACTGAATGGGCACACCAAGCAGATGAAGTAGAGCCAGTAGGTCAGCAGGCACCTGTAAGGGCAAAGTATTCCTACCGCTATGGCAAAACCAGCACACGCACACACATGCACGCATGCACACTCTCTCCCCACCTCTGCAGCAAAACCTGGACAAACCTGCCTGCCCATCCCGGAAAGACACTGCCGCTCTGACAGTTCTGTGTGTGTGCCTGCGCTGACTCTGCCGGACTTTCTGGAAAGCCGTGTTTCCCTCTTGGCCACTTGCTGGGCTTCCTCATGGGATGCACGTCACCACAGCCAAGCACAGTTTCTCCATGCTGGTTGCTCACTTTTGGCACTTGCCATGAGTACCTTTATTATTCTTTCTTAAATCTACTCTCTTAAAAAAAATTAACTTAATATGCATTGCCACAAAGGGGACACCATTATCTGTGACAGATGGAGAAGATTTCCATAAAAACAATTATAACTGAAACAAAATCACGTTTTTAGATCTAGCAGACCCTGTTGCTGTGGAAGGCTGGGATCTTGGGGGCCATTTCCTCTTGGTCCTGCTCCCTGCTTTTGAAAAAGGGAGATGGAGGTCAGACCTTCTCCTGAAGGCCACTGACCGACTGGAAGGAGGCTGGAAGGAGATGGCTTCTTTGCTATCATATCTGAGGAAGGTAGTGTCACATCTGGGCATCCCCTAAAATCGTCAGGGGTGCGCACCCTGCTTTTTGTCCTTAGCTGAATTTTCTAGAAAGGACTGAAGTACTGCAAAGGGAAAGACACTGGGATTGTTGACCCCATGATGATAAGAGGCAAACCCCACCCCTGGGCTGGATGCTCAACCTCCCCCAGCTTCAGTGTCTTTGCAGGGGGCTGACAGTCCTTCCTCCTGCAGACACTAAGGAGGGGATGAGATTATCAATAACGCACACAGCAGCCCCAGATGAATGTCTACTGTCCCCATATGAAAATGAAGGTGCAACGGGGAAAAGCAGAAGGCCAAACATTTGCTCACCTGCTGGCCTCAATAAGCAGCTCCATTCCCTTCTCCCAAGGGAAGAGGGAAAGACCACTTACTGTAGACCCCCCACCCCCAGAAAATACCAGATCAGTAAGGATCTGATGCTTTCTATTTACACAAATACAAAAACAAACATAGGCTTTTAAAACTATCTGAACAGAAGCTGCACTTGAGAGCAGGCTGAGGGGCCCACGCCCAGCATCCTCCCCCTGCCTGCTGACACTCACCTGGAGAAGACAGCATGGCGGGTCATGGCCACCTAGTTGCAAACTCATCAGCCCCGCCGATGATCCCTCCCAACCTTTATCCCGCTAGCCCCTCAGGATCCCTCCAAGGCGGAAGGAAAGAGTAAAGGAAGTAAAAAATGCCTAAGTCTGGGGGTTGCGAATCCTGAGGAGCACTGACTCCTCTGAAATGACATAAAGGACTTAATCATTAACCTGAGGTCCCCAGGTCTCACTTGCTGGTTACCAAGGCACCCAGCTCTCCGCCCAGATTCTCACTCTCAGCTCTGCCAGCCAGAGGCCCAGCCAGGCAGCACCCATGTCATGTCAGGGCTTCCCCTCTGTCCCAAGATGTGAGCTTCGAGGACCAGGAAATCTGGCTCTGATAGATTTCAAAGGCTTAAAATTAGGCAGAATTAGCTACAAGGCTGGACAAGAATTAGCTACAAGAACAGGGAGAGCAGCAAAATGATCTGAGTTTCTCTACTCAGCTCATGGATTTTAGGATTTCTAATTTTAAGGGAAACTGGGGTCTCATTAACTAGAAGTATTTCTTATATACACCCATCCCCTTTCATCTTATTAAACACAACTGGAGACAAACAAAAGCAGCCTCACATCTGTCTCTTTCCAGTCGTATTTGGGTGGTTGGACAGGAAGCACAGGCATCTCCTCAGGTAAACATAAACTGCCCTGCAGGCCTCAGTTTCTTACTGCGACAGGTCTATCCTGGGAGCTCAGCCAAGGTGGATTCAAAACGCCAAGCTGGACCATTGGCCCATGAGGCAACAAGCCAGAGCCCAGGGGTCCTCCTGGGGCAGTAGGCAGAGCTCAGAAGGTTCCAGCAGCATTTACTATCTGTCCACATAAGACCCAGCCATACAGTAGGCAATGGCATCCCATCCCTAAAAGGATGTATTTTCCAAACTGCTCCTCTGGGCTCCCAGGAGCAACACTGGGAAACAAAATCTTACCAACCATAGTGGGCAAACATGATCTCACCAAAAAGATGATTCTAGGCTTTGGAAAGCATATCTGTGCCCAATCAGTGACAGCACCAAGAAAACTGAACTGACTGTAGAGCCGCCATCAGCTCAGGTTCCACAGGGACTGCATGATTGACGAAGCAATGAACCTCTGTGAGATGGGCCCTGGTATTCTGAAACTGCCATGATTAAAATACCCCCTTGGCAGTCATGTGTTGCCTGGTGGAGACAGTCTTACTGGACAAGGCTGTTCTGAGGATTTCAGAGCTGGGAGGGACATGAGTGGTGATCGAGACTCCCTCCTGTCACCCTTTTCTACCCTCGGGGGCGGCTAAGGGGCTGTGTCCCAGCAGGCTTAGGAAGTAGGCCTAAGTCATCATGGGGCAGCCACCAGGACTGACGTCCTTGAGCCCCTGGTCCAGGCTGTCTGCTGCACACTGCCCCTGTGCAAGGGCACCTGTGGTCTCCCTCTCCCTGAGTTAGAGACGCACATGGCACAAACACTGGCATACAGTCACACAAAGACAAATGGACAGAGAAACTGTTTTTCTGCCAACCAAGACTCTGCGGCCTGGTGAGAGATTAGTAGTAGAGACCTGGGGTGGGATAAGGAAGAGGAGCAGCTCCTCAGTACACCCCCAGGACCTCCCTGCCTCTAAGGGGCATATTCTTTACAAACCTACAAGCTCCTTCCAACAGATGCCTTCTCCAAAACCAAGCTCAACTTTCCCAACTTCTTGCCCAGCCTAATAGGTAAAGATTACAGCCACTAAACAACCCCTGCCTCCAGCTCCCAGCAAAACTCACACCCACTCCACACGCCTGAGGCCTCACCCACAGGAAGCCCTTCCTCGCTCCCCAGCTGGCCACCCTGCTTACCAGCCGCATCCACCAGGGACCTGCGCTGCCCGGGAGCCCCTTCTCCGTGTCCTTCTGGCCGCCAAGTCACAGCAGGATCACCTGGGCCACCTGCTCCTGGGCTGGGCCCGGGGACACTGGGGAGCCGCCTCCCAGGCACGGGGAGCCACCCAGCAGGCCACACTGAGTCAGCGGCCAGGGTCCAAAATCGGCTTCCTGGAGGACTTGAAAGGGACCCCACCCCATGGCGCTCTCAGAGAAGCAGCCTCCATTATCAGGACATCAACATGGAGAGGGCTGGCGGAGAGGGCTGGGAAACAGCTCCAGCAAGATTTTCTTAGATCTAGTTGGTTTTTAAATATGCAAATGCCAGAAATCTCCCTTCTGCTCTTTACTGCTTTTAAATGTAAATTAAAAGACCTGTTCGCACATGTCTCTGGAATCCAAAATATCAGTCCCTCAACTGGTCCCTAAGAAAACATAACCCTGCAGAGCTGAGGCAGGCTGGACTGGTGGCAAGTCAAGGGCACGTTCCTGGGTCCAATCAGCACTGGCCAAGCATGTGAATGCCTTCCTGCTGCTTGACTTTTGAACACCTGGATAGATGAGTGCTCCTTAACCTCAGTCAGAGGTGAGCTTCCAAATTACTGCCACCTGCTGTTGCCTTCCCTTCTTGAGACAACAGGCCCACAGGCAAGAGGCGCCTCCTGCACCCACCTCCTTGCACACACCCACCTTCCCAGGAATAAGCCTACCTATGCCCCACACGAGCCCACAGCAATTCCACTCTCAAGAGTTCGAGTGTCTGTTTAAAGCTCTTAACACATGATGCCTATGTGTTCCTGGAAGCTCTCTTACTTTTCTCCCTGCTATCAGAGGAGGGGGAGAAGACCTGCTGTTTACAGTTCATAGTGACCTGCAAGCATTTCTGGGCCTCTCATCCAAACCCAGGCCGACATCAAAGGCCTACACAGATGGCAGCTAAGCCAGCGGTGGGAGGAAACCAAACCACCTCGGGAGCCCCAGGTTTCTCTCTCACCAGGCAGAGGAAGAGACGGTGAGAGCCCAGCCAAAGGTACCGCAGAATGGGAGCTTCAGGTGCCCCAAACTAAAGGGAGTATAAACTCAGCAGCCAAACCTCTTGGCTGAAGCAGGGGCTGTTTTGCTTTGCAACTTTCCCAGCAGCAGGCAAGTCTTCCTGCACTGACTATAACCAGTGCGACTTACAATGCTCCAATGATGGCGTTGTTTCCTGTTCAGGGCCCCTCCCGCCTCACCCTACCCCATAATTACAGAGTTTAGGGTTGGGATTTTTTTATGATGCTGCTTTTTAAGTGCATGACAACATAGAAGAAAGGGGTTATTTAAATCTGAGTTAAAGGGGGAAAATCACACTGTTAACAGGGAAAATTAAGAACATATTTCCCTGGGTTTTAGGTAATTCAAGGTCACTTGCAATAAACAAGAAAAAGCTGAATCATCTGGCGCACATGGGCCATGGGGCTCCACCACCTCGAGGGTCCGACGAGCCAGGGGCACCGGATGGAGCTGATCGTTCATGTCGCTCAGAAATTCTACCACATGAATTAAATCTATCACATGCATGATTTCCTGTCTGCCTCAGGTAATTCACAGCTTTCCTGGGCCCCCTGGTGTACCCCCCTGTTCCACAAAACACACGTATTCGAGGAAAAGGATGCTAAGATCTAAACGATGGGCTCCAGTCCTAGCTGCATCATTTGCTGACTGCATAACCTCGGGCAAGTCACTTAACTTCCCGGCCTCGGTTTCTTAATTTATAAAATAGGGACAACAGCCCCTATTACATCACAGGGTTTCACGAAGATTAAAGGAGATTAGAGCTGCCCCATGTCTCACATGGTGAATGCTCAATGAATGTTAACCATAATCAGAATGGTGAAGGTACAAAGGTTAGTGGGGCCCGGGGCCAGTGCTTTCTATGAAGTGGCATCTATAAAGCAAGATAATGCCCACTTCCTTGCCTCCACAGAATATATTTTCCAGCTAAGACCCAAAGCAGGGTTGAGAATGCCAAGACAAAGTGTCTAATACCATTTAATGAGCACCTGTCATGTGCCAAGAATTTAACCATATTTCAAAAATCTCCATCATTCTGCAAGGCACGTGGGGGTGGAATTCAAACTCAGAACCGTTCCACCTCCTCCTGATTCCAGGCTAGCCTAATGCAGATGGGACAGATCAGATCTGCACACAGGTCCTGCTGGTGGCAAGCAGTAGACCATGATGCTTCAACTCCTGGGTTCATGACTCCCTGAAAATGGCATGTATGGGCATATGACAGAATATTCTAGAGCTGTGAGAGACCGTGGGACTCACCTCATCCAGTCCCATTTAGGACTCAGAAACTCAGCCATAGGGAGGGGAGGGGGCTTGTCCAAGGTCACATGATGGGTCAGAGGCAAGGCAGGTACTCCACTGACTCCACAGAAGGCTCTTGCCAATGGACACCAACAGTTCCTAGAGGAATAAGCCAGCACTGGGAACAGGCCAGCGTAGCTCTGAACAGATTTCAAAGCAATACAAAGATGAGCTAAGCAGACCCCTTCCTCCCCAGACTGACAGGAAAGCAAAGCCTGCCTTACGTGCGCCAGGCTGGCTGTCTTCAGCTTAGTTCACCCCTGAACCACAGCCTCAAGATTATCAGTGTTTAAAATCACCTTCCTCGATGCTTCATGAATTTCTGTTTTGAGGCCACCCACTCTTAGCTCTTGCACACACCCCTCCCCGTCTCTTCCCTCCTCCCAGCATGCAAGTAATCTGCTTGTCTGTCTCTGACTAAGGAGTTTCATCAGGTAGCTGACCCCGGTAAATAATTAAAGGGTGATCCCACAGCCTTGGTGAGGCCTACTGACAGAAGTGTGGTTTGTTAAATTAGATGTGGCGGGGGGAGGCACCCCTCACAGCCTAACAACTGCTTCCTCAACAGATGGCGGGCAGAGTGTATCAGGAACACAGCCCACAGAGCCAGCCTGCCAAGGGAAAAACAAGGCTGGAGCAAGGGGCCCTGTGCACGGCCAGCTGGCTCTCACAATGCTGGAGCTGGTACCCAAGCCCGGCGCCCCCCCCCACCCCACCCCCCGCAAACACCTGTGTGGCCCCAGGCAACTCGCCCCTACCCCCCACCGTGGAGGTGTTTTCCTGCCTCCAGGGCGACCTCTTTCTTTTTCATGTAGAGGAAAACACCAACTAGAAAGTAAAATTACCCTAAATACTAGTCGTTTGGGGGCAAGGAAGAACTCCATATAGAAATGCCAGCCTGCCCACCATCCCCCAAAGTCAAGTCCTGTTAGCAGCATGACCAGCACCTGCCCCAGCAGGTTCCTAAAGGAGGGGGCAATGGGGTGCTCCGTGCAACTGCATGTATCTGCACATGGATGTATATATGCATATGTTAAAAAAAATAGGAACACACCACATATTTCACTTGGCATCAGATTTTTTTTCATATCTGATATATCATGAAAATCTGTCCAAGACAATCCATAGATCTACCTTGTCTGTTT
Source organism: Phataginus tricuspis (assembly GCA_029783875.1). Lineage (NCBI taxonomy): Eukaryota > Metazoa > Chordata > Mammalia > Pholidota > Manidae > Phataginus > Phataginus tricuspis. The sequence continues at coordinate 3,419,223 of JAQQAC010006923.1, read as the reverse complement.
TATAGTCATATGTATTTCACAATTGGTTCCATCTTTCCCTTATTACTGGACACTTAGGCATCTCTAAACTATTTTTTCTATACACAATGCTACAGTGAACAATTTTGTGCAAATACCTGTATGTATACAGGCTATGGTTTCTATATATGTCAGATTCCCAGGGGGTGGACTGCTGAATTCTAAGGAATACACATTTTCAGTTTTACTAAGTATTACCAAAGTACCATCTAGAAAGATATACCAACTTGTACAGCTCAGTGATGTCTAAGAGTTGCAAACTGCTCCCTGCACCATGGGAAAGAGGCTCAGGGACCCAGAACAAAACTCCCTGGGCCTCTGCTGCCCACTCTATCACTCTCAGTGCCGCCTTTAACCGGAGCTGTTGCCATTCCATGTCCTTTATATATTGGCTTTCCACGGCAAGATATCACAAGGGAAAGAAAGGAGGGTTGCTCTGGCTGAAATGTTTGAAAACCATCTGAAAAATGTTAATTGCTAACATTTATGCAGCATTTACTATGTGTTTAACATTTTATAAGGATACTCCCCTTTAATGGTTCAACAGCTCCATTTTACTGATGTGGAAACTGAAACAGAAAACTGATTTTTCTAAGGTCCCTCCAGTGTCCCTTAACAGAGCTGGAGCCTAGATAGACCGGGGCGACTCCATTCTGGAGTCCACACACTTGCTCAGCACTTTACTGGCTTCCAGTGAGGGGGCTGGGCACACCGATACACACAGACCCACAAATATAAAAATGCTTCCAGGTCTAGGCCTATTGACCTCTTTGAACCTACTTTATTTGACAAGCTTTTGGGTTGTCACATTCTGGCCCAAATTGTGAACTAAGGGAACACTGTCACTTTGACAAGGTGCCTGTACCTCCTCTTCTCCCTGAGGACCCTCCACCTACCAGTGCCTTGTCCCCCAAACCCAGAGGCCATTATCCCTATTGTTGACTCTTCATGACCCCCTCCTGGGCATGTGTGCCCTCCCCATTTCTTAGCAGCACAGTCTGAAGGAGGAGGAAGTAAAGAGATCAGCAGCTGAAGATCTGCTCAACAGGAGAAAGAAGAAGCAAAAGGGAGCCAGGGCCCCAGATCCACTGACCTCCAACCTGAGCACCTACTATCCCACAGTTTCTACAGTGGGGACTGTGCACATTCAGACCTGGGAGAGAAAGAAAAGAATAGCCAGAACTTTTGCACATGTGGATAGAAGAATCAGCTTACCAGGAATTTTAGTCCAAAGGGGCAGGTATGGGGATGAAGAAAGAAAAGAAAAAAGAACAAAAAGGAGAGAGAAAAGGGAAAGAGACAATGAGGGAGAGGCAGATGGAGCAGGGAAAGTGAGGAGGACTGTCTCAAAAACACAAGTGGCCTGGGCTTGAACGCCCAAACCAGCCCCCCTGCTCATTCCCATCTGCAGAAAGATGAAGAAAAGCAGAAGAGAAGACCTGGGTCCCTTGCAAAGACATTGCATAATCAAAAGAAAAGGAACTTTTCTGCTTGGAGTGAAGCCTGCAGTTGAGTTCCCTTCAGTGCACTTCAGCTCCCATGGCATCTACCCAGCTGGGGATCCCACACTCTCCCAGAGAGATGGGCCTGAGGAGCTTCCAGGACAGTGGCATCAGGCTGGCTCCAGGAAGGCCCAAGGAGAGTGGCACAGAGCGTCCATGTGTAAGGTGACCAGAGACATGCAGGGCTTCCCTGTTTTGAGTGTTTCCATGTTGTTCTGAAAATGACTGACAGTTCAGGGAGGCTGATGCAATAGGATTTCTTACAGTTTGTTTTTATTAATGTCAGTTTCTGGAAGCCAGGAAAATTACTGCAGCACTATTGGTAATGGCCAAAGATTGGAAACACCCTGAATATCCATCAAGAGGGGATTGGCAAAAAAATTAAATAATGGCACATCCACTTAGAGGAAAAGTTGTGCAGTTATTAAGGAGAAAAAGCCATTTTTTTCCCTTTTGTCCTTATGTGAACCAATCTCCCAGATACAGTAAGTAAAAAAAAAAGAACAGAGGAACATAAATAGCATGCTCATTTGAGTAAATAGGACGAGGAACACAGTGAATGGGATGATTCCCACCTAAAGCACCAGAATTTTCTATTTAGCAACCTGACTAGTGGATACAGATGTTCAGTTTATCATCCTTTAAATTATACATACGTTTTGTACATGCATTTGCATATTTATTTCACAATTTAAAAATTTCAAAGATGGAACATACATGTGCAAATGCACAGAAAACATTTCTGAGTGCACATGCACTGAAAATCTCTAAAAAACTTCAAGGTGAACGCCTCTGAGAAGGAAAACCAGGGGGCAGTGTGGTGGGGTACAAGGAAGATTTACTCTGACTGTATATCCCTAACTTTTCAGTATCTTTTGCCACACGCATGAATTACTTATCTAAAAAAAAAAAAAGTTGCTGGCAATTCTCCAGGGCGTTTTGGCTTCATAGATTGGGAAAGTACCTGAGGGGCTGGTTTCCCCATTTTACAGCTGAAAGAGTTGCAGCTCAGAGCCATCTGGGTGTCCTCCATGGTCCCATAGCAAGTGAGTGGCAGACTCAGGAGAAGCCCAGTCTCTGATGCAGGCCAGTGTTCTCTAACCTCAGCTCTCTCAACTGGGCACTCCCAGGCTGCTCAAACCCAAGGACCACTTCGCTGGCCTGCTCAACCCCTCCTATGGCCCCTTGCCAGACCCCAGTCACAGCTGGGGCAGGGAGAACCAGGGAGCGGCGCACAAGTCCCAGTGTGGAGTCAGTGGGCACAGTCAAGGTTGGAGCCCCCAGCTCTGGAGCCTTCTGACCCGACGTGCCCTGGGCTGCTGCCTCCAGCCTATGCACGGGCTGGCGGGCCCCAAGGCTCCCACCTTGCATCCTGGTGCTCCAGGCACTGTCAGCTGCATGGCCACTCCTGCGTCCTCAGCAGTCCCCCTCCTGGCAAACTGCCACCCAGCAGACCCACTGGAGGAGTTCCACTTTCTGGCCACTCTGCAGTCCCAGCCACATCTGGGGGAAGGCACTTCCCCTGATGTCTCCATGCCAGCAACCAGGTACCTGAGTACCAGCTCAAGCTTAGAGCCCAGCCTCAAGCCAGCGGATGGGCACCAGGAGCCAAACCAGACTCCGGTTGTAAAATACCACCCTTGTCGGTGTGTTTACACTGAAGAAAATCCTTAAGGGCTGTGTAGAAGGATCATAAAACCTCAGAGCCAGGGGGAGTAAAGAAAACTGGATGGTTTTCCCTGCAGTAAAAATCCACCATGCCTGTTTCATTCATTGGAGGCCAGAAACAGCTCAGTTCATATTTTAATGCTTCCTTATTTAACAAATGCTAACAAACCTGAGTTCATATATTCTTTTCAACAAACAGTACCCGACTGTGAGCCAGGCTCACTGAGAGCACAGAAGGGAACTGGAACAGTTAACATTCAGAGGACATTTACCATACAACTTAATATATAATGGGTAGGCTGCTGAGCTCTCTGCACACAGGGCTTCGCTCATTCCTATGGGGAGAGTCTGCTGTTACCCGTTCTACAGAGGAGGAAGTGAAGGCTTTGGAGGTAAGGAATTTGTCCAAGGTTACAGAGCTAGCAAATGGCAAACCAAAGTCTGTCTGGTTCTAAAGCCCGTTCTCCGCCCATTGAGCGAGACCCAGCCCTGTCCGCAGGAGCTCTCCCTGCAGTAAGGGTCTGCACTTCCTCTAAATATACTCGGCCTGAAAGGGGCCCGTCCAGCCTGTAACGTCCTGCTCCCTCCCGGACTCTGAAATGGGAGCATTTCCCCAGAGCGGAGGATCCATCTAGAATGCTGCTCTCTCTGCTTCAGCTCCAGACCAAGGGCCCTAGTGACCCACATGTGGACACCAAGCCAGGGGTGACAGCCTGGGTGAGGAGGGTTCATGCAAGGATTCAGGCGAGGGGACCCAGCACCCTCACCCCCACTGACACAGCACCAGCTCCAAAATGGCCCAGGGGAGCAGTGGACCCCTGCCCACAGCCTCACTGTGAAGGTCACGCCAGCCCTTCCTTCAGGCTAGGGCAGTGCAGCAGGGCTAGGAGGGGGCTGGGCATGGGGCTTCTAAGCTAGGCTTGGCTACTAGCCCTCTTCGGGAAATTCCCTGAACCTCTCTGGGGCATCTCCACATCTATAAATGATTGGGGTGTGTGGGTAAGTCTCTAAGTCCCACAGGACAGGAAGGAGTAATGTTAAAAGGAAGCAGTCACATAAGCATCTTAAAAGGTCTTGAACACATGGGACACATTTACAGTTGCGAGGTGCCACTCAGGACACTCCAGTTGCAATAAACAACATGTAACTCCGGGGATGCCCACCCTCTGCCTGGAATATTCCCCATGCTCTTGACTGGGAATGCTCAGGCTCAGATCAAGCACCTTCTGCTCGGAGGACAATCTCTGCTCTCCAGCCCCCTTGCTCATGGGGCCCCCGGGACTGGGGCTTACCACGACCAGAACGCCCAAACTCCCTGCACTACCCTCTTCTCAGAAGATGCTTCTCAGACCCAACAACTAGCTCTCTCCGTGAAGCAAAGTCCCCTTCATCTGCACCGGGCACTGAGGATGCAGGGGAGACACAAGCCCCCACAATCCCCTGCCCCAAGTCATCCTCCATCTAGGAATTCCAGTCCAGACACCTCCAGATGGAAGCTGCATAAAGAAAACAGAACTTTCCTTATCTCATCCTTTCTAAGGGCTATTTGTACAGATGTATTCTTTTGGTGGGCATGATGCAGAGGCACAGAATATGTGTATATAATTTGCAAGTGAAAATACCTATGCTAGGAACACATGATCAAAATTTCCTTCCTGACAGGTATGTGAGAGCAAGTCTGTGGGCCACAGGAACGGCTACGAAATGCACCAAACCAATACAGCGAGGAAAGGGCAGGAGAGAAGTTTCCAGTGCACGCAGGGCAGGGGCCACAAAGGATCGAAGATGGGGGAAGTCTCAAAAATGAGAAGATTAGAGCCCAGGGCCTAGCACATTCTCTGCTGGCGAAAGATAGGAGAGGAAGGAGAAAGGAAACAGATGACAGAGGCCATCCAGTGAGACAAGAGGGAATTCTGGTATTCCTGGGAGAGGAGGTGGAAGGCATGAAACAGCAAGGCACAGGGAGAGGTCACAGTTTAACTGTGCACTGAGATTCAAGGGGAGGGGACAGGTAGCCAGACAGGAGGCTCAGAAGTAGGCAAAGGGCTGTGATGAGGTGCAGCTCTGTCCTGCAGGCGTGAGGAGTGGCCTCCACCGAATGCTTAGGAGCTCCTGTCCCCCATGGTCTGTCTGGGTACTGACAAAAGGCCACCTGGTTTGGAAGCAGTCTGGGAGCTGGGAGGGCAGCAGTAAAGCCCAGTGCTCAGACAGCATCATGCAGAGGCCTGCCAAAGATTCTGGCCAAGCAGTAGCACGGACCTGTTTGTGCACAGGTGGAGTCCCTCCAGGTCCAGACCCACAAAGCCTTGGTGGGCACAGCTTGTGGCAGGTGGCCTGTCCCCAGCAGCCAGGGCCAGTCCCCAGGAGCAGCCGTAATCAGGCGCAGGAAGCGGACGTGGAGAGAGGCACAGGTGGAGAGGTGAGCAGACTCGCCGGTCCCCACCAGTGTCTGCAGCCTTCAGTTTTTACTGAGGACCCCAAGCACCTAAGCCACTGGCTCTGGGTGGGGCAAGAAGACACCAGACTGCAACCCTGAGAGCCGATCTCCCTTTCTCCTCGTGTCACTAGGAGTGCCTGAGCTTGGGAGGAGTGTCCCACTTTCTCCTCCACAACCAGCTCACTGTAAAATCAGGGTCCGAGGCAGGGCTTCCCAAGAAGACTCTACAGGAGCATGTCAACACCCATGAGAGAAGCAGGCTGGGCAGAGGAGCACTGGGGCATGAATCATTTGTGGTGGAGGCCTCAGCCAGACCCATGGGGAACTCGGGACAGCCTATCGGACTTGTCCCAAACAGGGACAAGGGGGCCAGACTTTGTACCCCATCTTTGGGTGAGGAGTTACCTCAGAACAGAAAGCCCCCTTTAGTTGAGGCATGCCTGCGGAGGGATTCAGCTGTAAGCTGTCAGCAGCCATCACTCACAGCTGCTGGGATGGGGCAGTGAACTCTAGGGGTGGTCAGGGCAGCCCTCCCAGCCTTGTGGATGCATCTCAGCCTCTACAGGTGGTTCCCTCAAGAATTTCATGTAGAACAGAAGATCAGTCCAATGATCTCAGAATGACATGACACGTAAATCCACAAAGGAAAAGCCCTCGGCTGTTATTTATGTCACTCATAACTGAGCTGATAGGATTTAATATTCTCTTTCCTGGTTTTAGATTATTTTTAAGCACACAAAATTTTACTTCAAAGAACCCGCCAATGAATTGCTCTGTGAATTTTCCATTTTATCTTTCATCATTCTCAAGCTTCTAGTTCACACATTTGAGGGGAAAAAAAATCTATTTTTTGATCTGTAGACTCAAGCCGTATCCTATGAGCAGATATTCACATTAAGTTTGGAACAAGTCCTGGGTAATCAAACGGTTAAAACTTCACAGTGGGCATTAAAATAAGACATGAGAAATGTCTGTCACATTTTAAAGTACATGAAAATCCACCCACAATATTTTTATATTTATAACATGAGTTTTTCCCCAACCCAAGAGAAATGCATGTTTACTAAAGAAAAACTGGGAAAGAAAAGAAAAGCACCAAGAAGAAAAATAAATTATTATCCCACTTTTCAGGGATAAGCCAACCTGCCATTAACAAGTATAAGCATATCTATCCTCTTCTGCCTCTGTGTATTTCATTCTTAGTAATTAACTGGAGTCACATAATTTAGTAACAGTGAATGGTATATTATGAACACGTTTTCAAGCAGGAATTTCTTAGCAAGTTTCTGGTGTTTTTAAAGGCCGATAGATTTAAATGTGCTCCAGTTTTACTTACGCAATATCCCAAGCTTGTATGTTTAAGATATTGGATACTTAGGTTATTTGTAAGTCTTCCCCTGAATAAATAATGCTGCACTGAACATCTGTAGGGCCAGATTCTTTTTAAATCCTAGTTGGTCCTTAACCCAAATTCCCAGTAACTACACTCACGTAACATTGCAGAACTTGCATCCTAGGAGCCTAAATAGGGGGTTCCTCATGCCTGCAGTATAGCACTACCAGCCCAGAGGGACATGCCCGCTGGTTCTTGGCTTCAGCAACCCCCAAATCTACTCCTGAATCCCAGGATGGGCTGGGGGGCCAAACCACCCCAGGCGAGCATCTCCAGCCTTGTTAGCTGCATATACCCTGAGGCACCAGCCCACACAACAGCAGCAAGCTGGCTTTCCCCAGGTTTCCTTTGAATCCCATCTGAGGGTAGACCTACTTTATAGCAGAATAGCATTGACACAGCTAATTCTAGATCTCTGACATTCAAAAATTCGTTTTCTAGATAGATTTCCCAGCTTCCGTCATCTCTTGTCAGTTTTTAGAGATGGCCTTTCCCCCCACATCACAGTGGTGCCTGATCATCCACACCATCGGCGGGATTTACACTTCCTACTAAGCGGTTTATATGCACCGTCACACTTAACTAACCCTCAAATGCCTTCTGAGGGAAATTGCTGACCCCATTTCATGGATGAGAAAACTGAGGTTCAAAATAAGGAATTCAAGTAATGTGCACAGCTACAATGACAGCACTCAGGATTCAGGTCAGATCAACTCCAAAGCCCAGTGCCGTCAGACTCAAACTTTGGCGATAAAATCTACAGTTCTGAAGAATGTGGGAGAATGAAGCTAAACCCCCACGTGGATGAGTTGGGGCAGGACAGTATGACACCAGCTATGCAAACGCTGGTGGCCTTAGTACATCACACCGTCGGCCACCAGGGAGACAAGCAGAAGGATGGGGGCTCCTGGGGCCCAACCACACTGACAGGAAAGCATGAGGCTGATCTGTGACTGAGGGGCCGCAGCAGACAAACAGCGTCTTACGCGCAGAGTGCAGCATGTTTTTTATTGGCTAAAACAAGGCTCATGGGTGCCATGAATTCCAGTTATAATCTCTGTTAGTTGGGCCCATCGGAGAGAGAATGAGAACACTGAAAGGGACCTCAGGAGGAAATGAGCCAGTCCGAATCCTCGCATGGCTCAGACGAGGAAACTGAGGCTCAAGGAAGCAGCTGGGTCACAAAACCGCTAAAGGCAGATCCTGCTCTCCAGCCAGGTCCCCCGTCAGAGGTCCAAGAGATAACGCACAGTGGTGTATTTAACACAAAACGCAGGAGAATTCCATTAAGGACCCAGAAGAAAATTTTGAGTTTAAGAAAAAAAACCTACTTGGATTTTAAACAAAACTGTGCGTCTAATTTACAAGACTTTGATCAGGATTCAGTCCAATACGTCTGATGTATTTGACCAAAAAAAAAAAAAAAGTCGAGATGTAAGTAATGTCCACTATAGCTGAAGAGGTGATAAAACGGTTTGTCAAAGGTTGTTTGTTTTGTAAATTGCCATCAGAGGACCACTACAACCTTAATCACAGAATCACAGAAGCCTGGGACACACCCGGCATTTTCCTGGCAGGCACAAAAGGACATGAACACACACACACAGACACACACACACACACACACACACGCGAGATGGTTCTCACCCAGACCCACTGGAGCTTGGCTGGTGTTATAATGACTTCAACTTTGGAAAATTGGAAAATTACCCCACAGGTTCCACTGAGTGATGGCCACGCTGCCCTAGGCATGGCAGATCTCTTCACAGCTTGCTTGCTTCTTTCTTCCGTTTCTCTGAGTATAAGTGTCCTCTCTGTTGAGGTGTTGAGGACACATCAGTGGATAAGAAGATAAAAATCCCTACCCTTCTGAAGCTCTCACTCTAGTGAAGGCAAACAGCAACTAACAAGCAAGCAAAAGTAGGAAAGGTGTGGGGGACGACAGACAGCAGGCAGGGGTCCGAGAAAGCCTGGTTCTCTCGGGCTCCATGGGCACCTGGGCAGAAGCTCTGAGGTGGGAACACTGGCCGTGCCTGGTGCCTTCAAGGACCAGGAAGGAGGCCGATGGGGCAGGGGCAGAGTGAGAATGGGGAGGAGAGAAATCACGGCCTTGACTTTGGCTTTTACACCAAGTGGAACGGGAGTTACTGAAGAGTTCTTAGCAGAGGGCTGACCGGAGCTGACTCTCATTTTTAAAGGAACCCTTTATCACTAAATCTTCCCTGGGACGTCACCAATATCCTACTCATGTCAGGCCTACCATACGCAGGCACGCACCCATGCCAAGGAAGGCTAAGAGGCTCCCTTTCCCCGGATTCCCCACCCCGACATCCATACCCCCACCACCAGCCGGCCAGCATCCTGCAGAGAACGTCTCCCTGCCCAAAGCTGCCAGCAGCCCAGTCACCCTATGGGCAGCAGATGCCCCAGCCATCATCTGGCGGGGGTAGTGCAGCTGCCTCTCTACTAGTCAGTGATCCCTGCACCCCAGTTGAGTGGGGGTCTCATACACTGTGCTTGCAGGGCCCTGGGAACGACATTCCTTCCAACAGTTTGGAACTGTGCTTATTCTCTCCTGTGCTTGCAGCTCACATCCCACTTCCTTCTTTTAATTAGAATTTATTTGTTTTGGGAAACCAGCAGGAGAAACCCCCAGCACAGGGCTGGGGTGGCCACCTTCGAAGAGAAGCCAGAACCATAATCCAAGTGTCCGTCCTTTGCATTCTGAGGCAAGAGGGGGCGGGAGTCTGAGCTGGGAGAGCAGAGTGAGGGCCAGTGCGGCTCAGGGTGGACCATCTCGGCCATCTGCACTAAAGGAGGTGCCTTCCTTACCTCACTGCACCTGCCTCAGAAGGAGCTAAAGAAAGAGTAAAGGCAAGAGGTGAGAGGAGAGGCTGGCTCAGCTCTGGGTGCTGCAGCTGGATCCCGGCTGTCCATTTATCCTCCCCACGCTGACCCAGGCTCCGGGGGGTGCATGCAGGCTTGAGGATGGCTCATGCTCTCCAGGATGAGGGAGGAACACCTGCTGAGTGCTTGGACGTCCCATGTCCTATGGGTAATGACCCTCTCGTCATCCCAGTAATGACCCCACAGAGCAGCTAGGATGGCTCTCTCCCGCATTAGGAAATGGGCTCCCCAGAGGCATGGACCTGTCCGGACCTGTCCAGGGTCATAGTGACAGAGCTAAGACTCAGGCCTGATTCTGCCCAAGACTTTCTCATGTGCACAGACATCCAGTCTTCCTGAGGAGCTAAGCCCCCCACACCAGTCTACCAACAGGGCTTCATGACAGGGGTGGACAAAGGGCAGGGAGGCTGGTGGCATTCATCTGTACTCTGCAGCCACAGACAGGGTAAGAACCCAAACCTGGGAGCTGGGGAGTCTCCCTTGAAGTCCAGCCCTATTTGACCTTGTGCATGTCCGTAACAATAGTAAACGACAACTTGCATTTATCTGTCAAGTGCTTACTGTGTGCAACGCTCTGTTCTACATACTTTACCTGTTCACTCATTTAATCCTCACAGCATCCCTAACTGTACTATGGTTGTCCCCAGTGTACAGATGGGGACACTGATACCCTGAGAATTAAAATAACTTCCCCCAGGTTAGAAACAGTAACGGCACAGGCAAGACTCAAAGCCAGGATGCCTGATCCCAGAGGCCATTTTTCCAACTCCTGCCCTGGATGGCCTTTTACAATGATTCACATTGTTTCTCTAGGAATGTCATGAGGTTAATTTAGCACTGATTACAATGCACCCTCATTTAATTACTCAGCATTTACTATGTGCCAAGCACTGGACTAGGCCCTGAAACTTCTGGATAAAGAAGTCACATGCTGTCTTTGTCCTTAAAAAGACAGGAAATCCTTCCTTTAAAGCAAAAGGGCTCTTGACATCCTTATTAGAGAAAAGACGTCCATCCTGGAAGCGTTTGTGTGGTGAATGGAGGGGACTGCCAAGGGGAGAGGCAGTGGCACTGGGGAGGGGTGGGCGGGGATTTGACACCTCTCCACAGTCACACACGCCATGACACAGAAAAGGCAAAGGTGTAGCCTCTGTAATCAGCCAGACCCCACCTCTGAATCTCACCTCTGTCCCCAACACGGCAACACCAGGAGGCTCAGTCACCTCTCTGGGCCTCAGTTCCCTCCTCTACAATGGAGGTGAGAACTGCACGACCCTTCCAGGGGGGCCTGAAGGACCAGTGGGGAACGGTATTCTAGGTGTTACCCTGGAGCCCAGACAGAGTTCAATAAATCTTTGCTCTAGTCATAAATGTCCTCCTCCCCACCACCCTCCATCGTCCAATCACCCCAAGGACTTTTCTCAGAATGTGGGCTGCAAGAACTGTAAGGTGTCATCCAGCATTTCCACATGAGTGTCTCTGAGTCAACCACGAGCTTCCTGGGACAGTGTCCCAGGCAGTATTAACCCTGTGAGCATTTGGCACCTAGAGATGGAGCCCACAGCAGCCATTCTTTCTCTGGGACAGCCCCTCCCAGAGAGGGCCTCACAGTCAGAAGGATGGGGTGCTTACTCTTTGACTGGGTGCCCCAGTGTTGCTCTAGTTAGGCAGTCAAAACTTGGGGAGACCTCTCTGTGCTAGGCAGGCTCTGCTCCCACAGCACTGCTTACTAGAAATACCATGCTATCCTCAGGAGGGATGGGACCTCTGGAAACCTCTCTGCTTCTCCACCTGATCCAGGATTGGCTCAACAGAGGCCTGAACACCCTGGGGGAGAAGCTGCAGGACCAAGTCTCATTTTTCTTCCAGGACATTTGAGTTTTGCATCACACCACACTCCTAGCCTTCCATCCTGGAGAACTGGGAGGGAAGGGGCCTGAGCAATCCAAGTGTGACCTCAAGGGCGAGGGGTCTCTGGTCGGGTCCACCACATATCTGAGCACCAGCTCAATGCCTCAAGTATGGCAGGCACTCACGTATTCACTACTTTAATGAATGGATGAGAGACAACAGTAAAGAAATTTTCCCCAAAACAGTTGCCCCCACACACAACTAATTTCTCTTCTACTTTTTTTCCATCTGCAGGCATGGTTTTACATATTTATGTAACTACAAATGCTGCATACACAGAATTTTTCATTCTGTATATTTTCACTTAATGTAATATCATAAATGCAGTCATGTTTTTACCCACTCTTCCTAGTGAACAGCTGTGTGCATAACAACCCATTGTGTGCTATACCACAGAATGCTTAATCATACCCTCACTGCTGGACACCTGTTTTTTTCCCCTGCATTACAGATAATGCAAATAAATTTTGCAAACAAATGCAAATAAATGTTCATAAATTTTGCCTTTCGTTTCTACTGAATGATTGTCTTAGGATAAGCTCCCTTAGAGGGACGGACTGAGTCAAAGGGTATCTATAGTCCCCATATTACAGAGGAGGAGAGGAGGACCAGGAGGGTGCAGGCATCATTCACACTCAATAAACGCCTGTGGGATGGAGCAAAGTGGCCACAGTTTGCCCCGGCCAGCGCTCTGCCACCCACCCACATGGTCAGAAACAGGACTTGCCCCCAAGCGTACTTTCAGTAAGTCACCAATAAGGCTTTTGGTAGCAGGTCAGTGAGGATACCAGCTCCAAACTCCATTTTTTAATAAGAAATGAGGGCTGAGTTTCAAAATCCCTATAGGATTCTACAGGATGGAGGCAGGGCCCACCAAAGAGCCCCCGGCCCTGGTACCCTCCCATCACCTGTTCTCATCACTTTCTCCAGGCTCAGGGTCATATGCATGCAGGTGGCACCTGAGAGCTGGGCTCCTTAAGTATCTCACCCAGGCCCCTGGCCTTCCAGTCACCTAGGGTTTCCACCAGCCCAGGGTCCCTTCCTTGGGCCTCAGCTTCCCAGACACATGCCCGGGGCCTCCCTCTCCACCCTTCCAGGTCTTTACTCTTCTACACGGCCCCTTCTCTGCAAAGCTGTCCTGACCCCTCATTTAAAATTATCCATTCCTCACCTGGGTGCTTTTTCTTGCTTTCATTTTTTTTTCCATAGCAATTCATCACTCAACAAATGACATATTTTACTTATTCACTTATTTATTGTCTGAACATCTCCTCGCAACACCAAAACGACACAGCCGACATTTTTGTCCATTTTGTTCACTATTATTTCCCCAAGTTTAGAATAATGCCCAGCCCACAGTGGGTGCCCAACCCATTAATTAAATACTTGTTGAAAAAACAAATAGTAATATAATATAAAAAGATTCTTACTCCATGCCAGGTATTGTGCCTCACAGGGTTCATTCCACTTACTGGGAACCGCAATCCTAATATAATCTCCATTTTACAGATGAGGTATTTTACTGTTGCTCAGACGGGTTAAGCAACTTGTCCAAAGACACACAGCTAACTAGGAAAGAAGTGCAGTCTGAACCCAAGTTATCAAGTGCCAGCATTGTGCTTGTTCCTACTACAGGGTGCTGCCCACCATCCTGGCCTTTCATCCAAATACAGAAGCAGTCTCTGCAAGTATGGCAGAGCTTTCCAGGACAAGGCCAAGAACCCACCCAGTGATCAAAATGGGGAAGAAGAGGCAGGAGTGGCATGCCTAGGTGGCAGACCCCAGGAGTCCGCTCCTGCCCCACTTCCCCAGGGGAAAAGCAAGTCTGCCTTGCAGAACACAGGTCCAGCCTAGTTTGGCAGCCCTGAGTGACAGGGGCCAGTTTGCTGTTTGACAAGTGAGACTGGGGCTTTGACAAGCAGGGTGCTAAGAAAACAAATCCTGCCAGACCAGGAAACTGCTTAAACCAAATACGACCAGAAAGGAAGTTTAGTTTAAGCTATTAGATGCCTGAGACAAGGTCTGGTCATTTGAGGCCATCTAAGTCTTTTTGTAAGAATAGTCAGAAGCCCCCTCTGGCTTAGGGGCCGAGGTGACGGAGGGCGCAAAATGAACTGGTGCAAACGGACCAGTTTCCATTCGTCACATGGCAAATTGTAGCACGCATGGCTGTCTGCACACAGGTATTAGTGAGTAAACGACATCTTTGGCTTTTGGTTTCTTTTTTCTGTCTTTCTTTTTAAACTACTTCCTAAAACTTTAAAAAAATCTCAAAGATCTAGTTGCAAGAATGCCCCAGCGCTTTGTTTCTAAGGCTCACCTCTCCTCATAAACCACCAGGCCAACCACACAGAAAAAGTTTCCTGTCCCCTGAAAAGAGAAGTTTCCATTCACTGACGGATTCTTCCTTGCTCTGTCTGTCCCCTTGGCCAGGGTGAATCAGGGCCACCGAGGGGACATTCCCCACAGCCTGGTCACCTGCTTTCTCCTAAGATACACCACCAACATTTAAAATACAACTGTGCCTGCAAGTTGTCCCCACCAGGCCCAAGTGCTACCGACTATGTTTCCTTCCTAACCAGAGCTCTTCAAAACAGAAGCCAAGTTCTTTGAGATGGAATCAGATGAGAGCCTTTGCACGGAAGCCCCTCCTCCACCCCAAACACAAGGATGCTTTCTCCCCGTCTTCCTTCTCAACCAGGAGCCACCCACCTCTTGCTCTGCTTCCTTTCTTCTGCAGATGGTCACCTGCTAATCCGACTCCAATACTCTGGTTCTCGTCCTGTTTACAACTTTGAAGTAACCCCATTCAAATGGGGTGGGAAAGGGGAGGTTTTCAAACACTTTCCACTCAGCATTATTTCTTCCAAAATACTGAGCTTTCCCAAAGCCTTTTCTGACAAGACCTCTGCTCTGGACAAGACCCAAGATCAAGCAGATTTCTGAAGAATACGATGAAATGATCACAAAAGTGAATTCAGATAATTCTTGATTTGAACTCCAGCTCCCCCAACTACTGTGTGCCTTTGCTCCTTATTTCTTCACCCACAAAGGGGATGATAAAGTTATCACTCCTGAGGAGTTCACTGAGAGAACACATGTAAAAAGCCTGATTTGTTCAATTAGTGCAAAGGCTCTCATTTGATTCTATCTCAGGTTAGCTGTAACTGAGGGAGGAGGATGTGGGGAGCCCAAGTTATTAGATTCCTAGGATCTGGTCTTCTCTTCCCATTTGGCAATAAGCTCACATACCAAAAACCCAGGGGGCTGGTTAACTCTGGCCAAAGCTGGCCCCCAATTCATGGTATCAGAGCCCCCTATAGCTTATGAGTCATCTAGGCCCCTTCAAACAAAACGGCAGCCAGCACCTTCCACCAGCCTGTCTCCTGGCACTGCCACAGGGTCACAGCTCACTACGTGAATACATTCTAGGCTATCCCAAGGTCAAGTATCTTCATGCGTCTACTCAGACCTCACAACCCCTCTCTTTGCTCACCCTGAGGGGAGAAAATATTGAAAAGCACAGTGCCCCCGAGCCTGTGTTTCCAAAAAGACTCAGAAATGAGAGTCCCTAGTCAAGGAAGGCTGAGGCGGGGCAGAGCAGCTCAGTAAGAAGGGGGTTTCCCATGCCAATCTCAGGCTCGTTTCCCATAAGTGGTGCCTTGACACTCATACCTGGTACCAGCAGCCGTACATCTGAGCTGGCAACCTCAGCTCTCAGGGCCCCCCTGCCCAGGAGGCTGAGACTGCCAGGCCTGACAGCAGGGAACTGAGTTTCAGATAACACGGTGAAGGCCAACAGCACAGAACACAGCTTGGTTCAAATCAAGAAAGACTTCCCGAGTCCCTGCACACCTCAAGATGTAGAGATGAGTCAGGGGGGCAGCAAGATGAGCCTTCATTCACACCTTACCAGTACCTTCTATTGATTTGCTCATCTACAAACTCCCCCGCATAAGCTGACTTATCCCTGAATCGTGCCTGGCACATAAGTAGGGGAGCAACAGCTATTTGTTGAATTAGTGCATTCATTCCTTACCCAGGGATTTAGGGAAATTTAGAAATTTAGGGAAACGAGCTGCTGCCTACCTCCCTGACCTCAAGGCCAACCACAGTCCTCACGACCACTCCCCACTGACCTCCAGACATGCTGACCTCCTTTCCAGTCCTTAGACACCAAGCTCATGGCTGCCTCAGGGCTCTTGTACAGGCTGGTCCCTCCACCTGGAATGCTCTTCACCCAGGTTTCCACAAGGCTGCTGCCTTCTCACCGGTCAAGACTCAGCTGAAACATCCCCTTCTCTGAGAAGGAAGCCCTTCCTGGTCACCCAATCTAAAGTAGCAACCTTCTCCCCACCCCCATCATTCTGACCCATTTCTAGTTTTCTTTTTCTCAGGCTACTTTTCTCTGTCTGTTGGCTTGTTTTTTATCTTTTTCTTTTCATTAAAGGAACTGCTCTGTCTTTTTCACTGCCCTTTTCCTAGTACCTGAAATAGTGCCTGGCACACAGGAGATGCTCAATAAATAGTCACTGAATACATGGACAGAAGAGAGAAATAAACAGCAAATTCAAGATGGGGAATGATTTGAACACTTTAAATAGCTTACAATTTTATCTGTCAATTATACCTGTTCAAAAAAAAGAAAGATGGAGAAAAATTTAATAAGTTCCCCGCCCCCCAAAAAAAAGGTCGGGGGAGAAGGAGAAAGGCACAGACACCAAAGAAGATTGCAAAGAAATATGCGATATTCACCTAGGTGTACAATTTTTAAGTTAGCTTTCATTCAAAAAGCATAAAATGCAGAACAGCTTAGCAACTCCGATCACGAAAAATATTCCTGCTCTTTGACCCGGGAGTTCCATTCCTGGGAATTATCCCAGGGAAATGAATTCAGAATAGGAACAAAAATAAAGAGGTGCCTGAACAAAGATGATTCTAGTCACGCTGTTCATAACAGCAGAAATCTGGACACAACCGAAATGTCCAATAACAGGGGAAATGCTTCAGCAAATTGCAACATATCTATGGCATGGAAAATCATGCAGCAATCAAAAATACTGAAAGGAAGACAATAGGGAAACATGGGAAAGCATTTGAGAATAATGCTGGGAGGGGGTTTAAAAAACACTGAATACCTTCCAAGTATCAGACACTGTCCAGCACACCTTCTGTATCTCAGCAGCTCCTCACCAGAACCTAAAATAAATCTTTTCTTTAATAAAAATAAAAACAAACCTGTTCTTATCTCCTTTTCACTAATAAGAAAACTGAGGTTCAGAACTTGCCCACAGTCCCAGAGCTGGCAAAGAACAGTCTGGATGTGAACATGGCCTTCTCCCGGCAGAGCCCCTGCACACCCGGAGTCCTCACTGCGCCCCTCAATGTCCTACTTAATGCTTGAGACTGTCCTTCCATGTAACGACACCATGATTATGTTCAGGAGGCCAGAACTCAGAGATGTGAAGCAGTTAATCAACAGTGGCACAGCACCTGAGAAACACTTGTAAGAACACAGCAAAAAGCAAAGCAAAGCAAACCAAAAAGAAAGCAAATCGCATCTGTTGGGGCTAAGAGACCACGGTGAGAAGAAATGAGAGGGGTCAGCAAGACCAGGCCATGGGAAGGACTGTGCAGAGCCGTGAAGTGGGAACCACGAGAAGCAACGCAGCCCCTCAGCGGGTGCTGGACCCCATTTCCCAACTGGGACGCCGAGATAAGGGTCTGCTGGATGCCTGCCTATTCTCGGCTCTTCTCCCAGGGCCCACGCACGGTGGCACTCAACAAATGTCATTTAAAATACACACATCTCCTGATGTGTGGACAGAGCAAGAGAAAAGGTAGAGTAAGAGATCCTGCAGCCAGGGAGAAGAGTGGACCGGAAGCGGGACCGTCATGATGCGCCTCTGCAGGGTCTGGTGGCCCGCCTCCCGTTAAAGCCACTCACAGTCAGTCTCGGGCGGGGCTGTGGGAATAAGGAAGGGGATGTGCCATTCTTGACTCCAACAATGGAGAACAGGTTTCAGATGCAGCAGGAGATTCGCTTAGATAGTGGGGTGGCCTCCCCACTCTCTAAAGGCTGCCAGAAGCCAGACAAGCTTCAGGGGAAAACTGCAGAGGTCATTTCACGGAAAAGATACAGAGATTCCTCCCAGCCTGCTGGGGTAGGTACAGCTCTCTGCCTGGAGGCAGAAGGCTGAACTAGAAGACCTCCCTGGGTCACTCTGTTTCCTTAAGGCTGACTGCCTGGTGCCACCATTTTCAAAACCAGGCTTACTTGGTGTGTAAATGCCAGAGGCGACCCAGGACTGGCTAGAGCTGGTTATTGCTGAAACTGGGGGATCACTACATGGGGGTTCATCATACCATTTTCTTTATTTCTGCATATGTTTGAACATTTCTATGACAGAGTTTTTAAAAATGTGAACTCAGACACAGGTATTTCAAGTAAAAGTCACCAGGGCCTATAAGAAGAAAACAAATCCTACCACATGCAACAACATGGATGGAGCTAGAGGGTATTATGCTCAGTGAAATAAGCCAGGGGGAGAAAGACAAGTATCAAATGATTTCACTCATATGTGGAGTATAAGAACAAAGAAAAAAACTGAAGGAACCAAACACCAGCAGACTCACAGAACCCAAGAATGGACTAACAGTTACCAAAGGGAAAGGGATTGGGGAGGATGGGTGGGAAGGGAGGT
>JAQQAC010006923.1:3312976-3400583 GCA_029783875.1 Phataginus tricuspis | reverse complement strand
AAAAAAAAAAAAAAAAAAAAATCACCAGAGCCTGACCAGGCTTTGGGGCTGCCCTCCTGATCCCAGACAAAGGCCATCAAAGCCTTAAGTAATTATCCTCTGCTAACATTTTCCAGCTGGAAGGGAGAGGCATTTGCAAATGCAAGTCAGGCAGTACAGGCAGGTAATTAAGACTGTTTGGGTTTCAGTCACAGCTTAGTCTCTCCTTAGCTGTGTGTCTCTGGACAAGTCACTTAACCTCTCTTTGCCTCAGTTTCTTCACCTGTAAAATGGGAATAACAACAGGCCCTTCCTGACAAAATTGTTGTGAGGAGTAAAATGCCACATAAAACTCTTAACAACGGGGCTAGGCGTAGAGTAAGCTCTAGGTAAAAGTAAATGTCAGGTATTATGAAACATCCATTTTGTAACATACACAGGTATTCATTTTGGAAACCACCCAACATTCGGTCAGTTACCTGGAGAAAGTGAGAAGGGGTGGAACAAACACTGTGTTTCTGAGACGTCAAGCAGTGATGCGGGAGCCACCCGTCCATTGTACCTAGAGTGGCCCCATCCAGCCCAGGTCTCATTGGCCAAGGGGCTAGAGAGAGCTCCTCTTTTCAAAAGCCAGCACCAGAAACAGGAAGCTGCTTCCTTTCCTTTCCATTCTGAGCCAGCGTTTCCTTTTTTGTTTTAAAAAGCATTCCTTGTCTGCAGCCCAGCCCTTCCCCTCCCCTCAGCAGCCTGACGCTCAAACACACCCACAGCCATCTGCATTTCTCTGGGACTGTTCCTGCCCACCAGCGGGGTCATGAGGTTCCTGCTAGACCCTGAATGAGCATACCCTTGGCACCAGCCTACCTAGCACTCAGGGCCAAAAGTGGGGAAGACGCAAGGACTCCAGGCACACAGATCTCTCCAGGCATGTTCGCCTCGTCTTGCTGGAAGGATTAAGTGAAATCTGTCTTTAAATGCTAGTGTGGTGCCCAGAACACACACTATTTCCCTTTGTAAAGCACCTCCCTTAGCAAAAGGTAACCTGGCATGGCTTGCTTAGTTTATGGTGTCACTAGCTTCCCCTCAACCCACTTGATCTTAACTGGAACTTCACGTGCGACAGTATCATAAAACCATAAAACAGCAGTAGCTGAAACGAAGCCTACAATTTGTCTCTTTCCCTGTTCATGGCTTAAGGTAGTATTTCTCCAGCTGTGTTCAGTGGAATAAAGATCCCCTGGACAAACAAGTTTGGGAACCCTTGTTGCAAGACTTCTCAGAGCCTTTAAACCATTCATCTCCATCATCAGGAATGTCTAGGAGGGAGATGGCTGATAGGGCACATTCCCAATGATCTGAACTCCTCTTCCAACATGAGCACCTGGCAGAATATAGTATGGGAAAGGCTGTGTTAAGCCCTTTGAGGGGTCCCAGGCAGGGGTGAGAGGGTTCTCAAGAGAGTACCCAATGACTGAGAACACTCAGGTCGCTTGTTAAATATGACTTGTAGTTTTATTTTCCAGCTAGCAAAACTGCACCATGAGCAAAGCTGGTCCTGGTTATCCATATCAAAACCAAACCCAAATTAATTGGCTAAAATGGGACTGAAAACCTCTGGGTGCGATGCCAAAGAATGCCCACCATTCTAAAAGCAGCTTATCTCATTAGATTTGCAGAAAGCAAAACCTTTATGATCAATAGGTTGCAGATGCAAGTGTATAGTTGATGCTCTGTATGAAAAGTTTCCTCAGCATAGCTGGTCTATTCTATATACTGCATTATGCTTTCTTTCCTTTTTTTTTTTAAATTTTAAACACAAGTCTTAATTAACTCTAGCAATTATTCTGAGGGTGGAAAAATGAAAGAAGGAGGGGGACAAATGGCAAGCAAACAGGACAACTTCAGCTCCATTATTTTGAAAAGCAATCCACCCAGTTAAAACACATTGCCGCCCACCAAGGCCAGGATAACAGAGAAATACAGATGTAAACAAACATATAGGTTTTATATGTGGTGGCAGTTGAATTGAGACTTTTCTTCAATGCAGGTGAAAAGCACTCATGCCTGGGAATACATGACAAAGCATTTTTTGATCCCAACATCTGTCCCCAGAATATATCCTTGCATCTCTACCCGGGGTCTGGAATAGGGGAGAAAGGCCAAGGTGAACACAAAGACACTGGATTAAAAGGTGGTATCTTCTAGAAGTGATCATAAACCATTTATAACATTATCTTCACTTTAAAACCAACAACAATGTATGGAGATATAGAATGCACAATCTGCACAAATTTCAGACAGACATTAGGCGCCACAGGAATAAAGGTTTACACACCCAAGCCTCAGGGGATCTTTCAGTGGAAGGATGAGAGACCCTTGGAAGTACACAGTCAGGTTCAAAGACTCAGATAGTCCATTGAGGCCGGGTCAGTGCACTGAGTATGCTGGCTTTCAATAAAGGCCCCTCACACACAACACTCCAGACTGCTCCCCAGTAATCTCTCCAGTCCCCAGGGTCCCCAAGACATTGAGATGGGGCTGGGAATTCAAATCCATTCGCTTCCTCTGCAGGGAACTCCTTGAGGCCAAGGCCCCCACCATCATAGGAAGGTGAACGGCAGGCTGCTGCTGGCCGTCAGCCAAGGTGGTGTCATGCCTCCCTCCAGGGCAGGAGCCCTCAGGTCTGACTCCCAGCTCAGTGCTTCTGTCCCTTCTCCATCCTTTAAGTCATTCTCTAATGAGGGTTCCTGGCAAGTCACTTCCCCATTTGGACCTTCAGCTTCCTCACCTGCAAGATGAGAGGGCTGGGCCAGATGAAAACCCCAAAAATCTTCTGAAGCTCTCTTACCTTACGAATCTAGGACTCTACTAATAATCAACCCCAGAGCCAAGGCACCTTAAATAGCTCTCCGATTATTATTTGTGGTTGGTGAGGAAAACAAGGCTACAGTTCGGTGAGGTGCCTTTCAAGAGCTTCACCACAGGTGAAGTGAAGAACTCTCTGTATGGTTATGCACTGCCTCCTGTGTCTTAGAGCAAGGGAAGGTCCCTCTTCTAATGGTTGGCCCAGGAGACCCCCACTTTGCACCAGGCAACCACAAAACTAGAACCCATAATCCTGAACACAGAACTCAGAACCTCTGCCACCGTAAAACTAGAACCCATAATTCATGACACCTAAGCCAGAACGCAGGGCACATGACCTGCCTCCTGTTTGTACTCTTTGCCTTCAAGGGGGATACAGATGCAATGGCAAAGGGGTAAATGCACAAAGGCTGCTATTTTATGAATCCTGGCATTATTGCTGGGGGTGGGGCAATATATTATGTCCTGAAGATTTTAAAGAACAGGACTGATATTACATGTGTTCCTACCCAGCAAATACCACGTCTAGGAAGAGACTCATTGCAGTATGGTTTATAACAGCAGGACTTGAAACAGCCTGAATGGCCCACATAGGAGGACTGGCTGGATGAGATGACGGTGTGACCACACGGCACAGCCACTAACAATGATGATGCATATCTACACGTACTGACGCAGACAGAACACTTGTAAGGCGATGCACACGGTACACTCCACAAAGAAGTATGTGTACATTTGCATGCGCATGCAGAGGATAAAAACACTACAGGAACATACAGCAAAATGTTAATGAGGATTAACTCTGAGAGGTGGCATTGTGGGTGATTTTTCGATTTTGTTTATCTGTCTCCTTTTTATAGTGAACGTATGTCATTATGAGTATTTTAAAAATACTTTTATAAAAGTAGAAAGTTAATGAATATATTTATTATCAGAAAGAATAAGGCAAGTATCCATTAAAAAAATTATGAGTAAGTTGATCTCTAGGCGGCTTCTCGTTTCTCAGAATGGCACCAGCACAGAGCTGGTTGCATCACAGTTTGCTGGCAGAGACCTGTCTTTGAGGATGTGCTGGGCTGCACTTTAGGGAAGCAGCCCCAGGCCTGAGCTCAGAGGCTGCACAGCCTGGGGTGGCCACCAATAGGCCCAATCATGGAACTGAGCCCCCACATGCCCCTGGACCAGCCCTTTTTGTTTACTGGCCACTACCTGGGGCTCAGCAGCCACGACTGGAAACCCCCACCACAGTTGCTAGAGGCACTTGCAAAGTTCAGAACTTAGGCTCTGAACCCAGTCAAGCCAGGTTCAAGCACCTACTAACTCAGCCTCTTAATCCCTCTGAGCCACAATATCCTTATCTGCAAAATGGGGATAAAACCTCGGGAGGTCCTTGTGAGCATTAAATGGGTCAACATATGCCCAGGGCCTAGCAGAGTATTCTGTACAGAACAGGTGGCCAAGAATGTTATTCATCCATGTCTGCCCTCACTATGATCAAACATCCCCACAGCCTCCAAGGCACCTACACAGCTTTCCCTTTAAACTGAATGTAAATAATGCTCCAATCAGCCTATTCTGAAAGGACGTCTTTTCTAGAAAGCCCAGCTTACAGAGACCTGGCCATAGGCTTTGCTACTCCTCTCCCACTACAGAAGCTGCCACCGAGGACCAGGGCCTTTGCAGTCCCTCTCCAGACCACAGCCAGCAGGCATTCCGGGATACTTGTGGTGGGGAATGCAGCTTTCTGGATTTTGAGCCAACCCACAGGGGACGGAGGCCATTCCCATCATTGCCCCCAGGCAGCAGTCCAGCGGCCCCCTGGCACTTACACTAACCCTGGCTGCGGATGTGTTGAGGCCTCCCTGCAACACTGCCCAGCCTGCCCCAGCCTCAGGAATCTGCAAGTCCCCTTCCAGGCTGCCTCCAGGGAGCATTGGTGGTGAGTTTCACCAGGGAAAAAGTTGCCTAGTTGAAAGCAGACACTAAAGGGGACAGCGACCCATCTCTGCGGCCCTTTAGGGTGTCTGGGAGGTAAAACCCTCCGGCAGGAGGTTAAAACTATGGCGGGGCAGCAGAAGAGAGAAATGCCACGCTCTGAGGCCATGGCCGGTCGGGGAAAGGGAAACCAAGTCTTACTCTCAGTTCTGCCAGAGGCCTATGACTCGGGGCAAGTCACCGCCAAGACTCTGGGAATGGTTCTCATAAACTGGGAGGTTAGAGTGGCCAACCCTTCGGTCATATTCCCAATTCCTAAGCACTCTCAGCAGGCCATGCTCCTGGAGTCACTCCTGTTCACCCACCTGGCTCCCCATTAGACAGGAAGTGTCCGCAGAGACCAGGAGCGCATCCCACCTACCTCTGAGTCCCTGCCAGTGTGGCTGCAGCTAGGAGCTCAGCAGGCAAGCCAGTTATAACTGAAGGCTTACCAAGTGAAGACATATCCATGCAAGCCCCAAGCACCCAGTCTGCGAGGACTTGTGGCACCCCTCCCTTCCCAGCACTTCCACTATCCAGATGGGGGGTCGGGAGAGGGGACTCCAAGGAGAGCTCAGGTCCTCCACACAGCAGAGCTCTGACTTGCAGCTAAGCCAGGTGAAGGGCAAGCCCCCCCTGATCTTCCATAGAAGCAGGCCCTCCCCCGGTTGCCTCCTAGCTCCAGGGCAACTCCTCAGGGAAGTGGCCAGAGTACAGAGACTGTGCTGCCCACAGCTCTGGAGTGTCCCGTCCCGTCAAGGCCTCTGCACTAGGTCCTCTGGGGACCCCTTTCTCAAGGTCAGTTTGCTTAGAAGGGATTTCTCTCTCTAAGGGCACAAGGTAGGAAGACTTGGTGTGGCATGGCCTATTCTGGAAAGTACGTGTAGGCTGGCAGGAAAGTTACAATATCCACTAAACATGAGCCTTCATGAGGCACCCCTGTCTACTCAGCACCCAGCACAGACTCGGCCTACAGATGATGAAGAAATAAAGAAATGAACTGGCATGGAGCTCCAGGCCCAGCTGTGAGGCCAACCAGGTGACTTTCGTGAGCACATCTGGGGAAGGAGAACATTCTATCTTGCCTCAGTGGAGTTCAGACCTGTAGGAGGGTCTAATAGAAACAGGGCACCAGGTTTTGCTAGGATGAAACAGACTCACAACTTCTGGCTACAGATTTAGTTAGACTCTGGGTTCAGATTTTGCTTCCTTCCCTTCCCATGCAGAGAAAAAAATGTGTGTGATGTAGGTTGGTCAATTTCTAGAAAAATCTTAGGAGACTGAGAAGGGCCCAGCACACAGGCTGGCGGCTAGGAGGCAAACATTAAACCTTAGCTCCTCCCACTCTTTTGGATCCAAACTGGACCACTGTACAGAGAAAAGTCCCCACAGGGCAGACAGACATGCACGCCATCCCAGCCTGCCATCTCGGGCACCAGCAGCTGGGCCCAGGTCAGGGACTTCCAGGGGCATCTCGTGTGCTGACTCTCCCACTAACTGCTGATTTAAGGAGGGCCAGAGTGGGCTGGGGTTCCCAAGATTCTGGGAGAAGTCTGGTGTGGTTACATAAACCTGTCCTCCGGCCGTCCCCTTCTTCAAAAGCCAGGAATCCAATGTTGTGAGCATGGTCTCTCAGGGCCCTGGCTTGGAATGTGAGAGGAGCCTGCAGAATAGGATGGTAAGCCCGAACACATCATCACCGCCCTGTCTGACCTCACCACGTGCTGCTGGGATTGTCCGCTGGCCTGTGTCCCCCACCTCTAGGAGATAAAAGCCAGCTATATGAAGGTGCCTTCCCCTAAAGGTGGCCGGCGCCATGCATGAATGCCACTGGCCCTCACTAAGGAAAAGTTTATAAGCAAAATCTTTTAGTATAGTAGTAAGACATGGACTTACAGACTCACAACAACATCGCAGGGCTATACAGTCTCATTCCCATTTTACAGATCGGGAAGCTTGATAATCAAAAGTCATGGGACTTGCCCCAAGTCACACAGACAGACTGCAGACCCAAATTCAAAGCTGTGGGCTTTCCGTCTGCCACACTATCAGGATTCTCTGAGTAATAAATACACTTCCCCCATAAGTTATCAGTTTGGTCGATCTGCATTGTAGAACCATTCTTAAACAGAGACATGTATAACGAAAATTTGATTCAATCCAACTGAGGCCCTTTCAACGAACCACAGAATTTGCAGCTGCAAGAGCCTATATTGATCACTCCGGTCTTCCTGTTCAGGTTAGGAGGCTGAGGCCCACAGGATGAAGTGATTCATCTACACTAGCTAGTGGCAGGCCTAGGGAACTAGCTCCAGAGGTCTAAATTCTCATCCCCAAACACAACCCAGACCCTGCCTTTCCAGGGAGTAGGGTGGACCCAAATCCACATCACACTTCAGAGGCAGGGAGCACGGTACTGGCTCCTGTTTACACTGCAAATCCCCTTTGGACCGTCAGTTGGGTTTCCAGCTACCAGAGACAAACATCCAATAAACACTCAGAAGGGAGGCCACTGAACAAACCTAAACAGAGACCTAAACAGCTAGATGCTTTGGGGTGTCATGATATCATACCTTGGTCAGAATGAGTGACTTTGGAAGTCAGGACACCTAGAGGGTAAAGCCATTTCCAGCAAAAGAACAACAAACAGTTCTCCTATATCCATCGTGCAAACCAGGAGCATTTCAGAGTAACATGGGGACAATCCGAGCACAGAGAATGTTCTCTCTTCCCAATGACACAGCAGCCCAACCAGACACATGCTGGACAACGACCCCTCCTCCCGCAACTAAGCCACACAGGCCCCCTATTGTGTCGGTTTAAAAACTGAACTTTGCTGGGCAAACACACTCAGCTGTGTTCAAGAAACCAGTGTCTCTCCCCACTTAGAAAACAGCAGCATGCATGCAGAAGGGACAGCTGTGGGGGGTTTTGTTAGTTGGTTTGCTTTTTATGCAAAGCCCTGGTCAGAACTGCTATAGCAACTGTAACAAAAATAATAATAGCCAGCACTGATTGGATGCTTCCAATGTCCCTGACTTTGCAGCTTTTAAGAAAAGAAAACTGAAGGAGAGAAGTCACCCCCAAACATTTTAGATCAGAGATTCAGGCTTGTGGTGTGCATGAAGGAAGGAGGATTGGGTCTCATAATTACCACAAATCACTGGCTGGCCCTATGACAGCTGGCAGAGGCAATTAGCAATTTGGGGGGCAGGGGAATGAGAAATTAAGGTTCTAATGAAACAAAACATCCCCAGATCTGCAGAAGGCCAGATGTGACAATGCAAGGTGGAAAGACATCCCCTTCTTCAAGACTGAGCAGCTTTTCCCTGGCCCCTGGAATTTCACAGCTTTCCCAGTCTCTGGAGAAAAGCAAGCTGGGAAGGCACTAGTTTCCCTCCATTGTGTTTGGGGAGTGGGAGACGCCCCCTTCTGAGAACACACCATTTTGCTGGTTGCTCCAGATCCTTTTAATACTGCAATTCCCGGCTATAATTTGAGAGAAGAGGGGCCGTGGCATATCTTGCTTCACACTTAGAGGCTGTCTCCACCAGAACCGCTTAAATAGTGTCATCTTCCCACCAAAGGCTTTGGTTCTCCAGCATAATCCTTCCTAAACCAAATCCAATGTTTGGGGAGGAATGGGGGTAATCGGTGGGAAATTACATTTTCAGCAGTGAACCGCTGTGGCTGTGCCGAAGGAAAGCACCAAATGCCTGAACAGCAAAAATGCAGTTTCAGCAATGCTTTTTGAAAAGCGGCAGACAACCTGGAGGAGAGGAAAGGAAGGGACAAGACGGAGTCTGCGGATTGAGGGCCAGGCAGCGGGCGGTGGGCCTGTGCTCACCCTTCAGGGGAACCTGCCACCACCCCTGCCCCGCACCCCGGCTCAGGGCTGCTCGGCTCACTCACACAGGGAAAAGTCCAGCGTGTGACTGACTCCGTGGGAGCCTGAGTCCTGCGGCCCCACAAACTGGAGATGGGGTGGGGGCGGAGGTGGGGAGGCAGGCAACGTCCGCGCGAGCCCACCCAGCCCCCAGGCAGGCTCCTAGATGCTCCGTCTCGTTCCCACTCCTCCCCTCCCCCAAATCCCGCCCAAGGGGGGGGGCTGGTCCTGGGTCCTCAAGCTGCCGCAGCAGCCAGAAGAGGGGAGAGGAAGCCTCAAAGGGAGCGACCCGGCTCAAGGATGCGTCTGGGAAACAGTGACTGAGGAAGCGTGGAAGACGTTGGGGGCTGCTTCCCGGGCCGCCGACCTCTGTCTCCTCGCGCCCAGCGCGGGTTCCGACCCTCGGGCGCCGCGGCCCCTCACCTCCAGGGTCCGGATCTCCTGCTGGGTGAGGTCGTTGGACACGGCACACTTGGTGCGCAGCCCGCGCAGGCTGCCGATGGAGATGTCAATGAGCTTCTGGAGCTGCCCGCACTGCTGCAGCGCCCGGCCGGCCGCGGCCCCGGCACCCCCATCCGCGGCCGCCGCGCCCCCCCCGCCGCGGCCCTCCTTCTTCTCCCCCATCGCCGCCGCGCGCAGCGCCGCTCTATCCATGCCTCGGCATCGGGGCCGCGGGGTGGCTGAGGCGGGGAGCCCGGGGGCGCGGGCGCCTCAGAAAGGAATCCGCGGGCCGGCAGGGCTGGGCGAGGAGCGCCCCTCGGCGCTGCGGGAGCAGGGACGCGAGGAGAGCCGGCCGCCGAGCCCGCAGCTCTCTCCCGCCCAGCCGCGGCGGCAAAGCGAAAGCCGCGGCGACCCGACGGCTGCGGCTCCCGGAGCCTTTAAGCGGCAGCGGGGGCCGGGCCAGGGCAGCTGGGCATGCTGGGACTTGTAGTCCTCGCCGCGCACCTGCTGTTCGTTCCGCGCCCTCGCGGCTGCGCCCACGCCTAGTGGTCCCGGCCTTTCCCTTGGTAGCTGGCTGTGCCGGAGCGCCCCGCCTCTGCAGCCCCGGAGTGGCTGCTCCGCGTCGGCGCCTCCCCGGGCGCCCAGAGTCTGGGGAGCCTCTTCTCCTGGCCCCTCCACACAGCTTCCCTCCTCGAGCCTGGGGCTCACCGATCCCTGCATGGGGCGGGGCAGGGGCCGGTCGGTGGACCCCTGGACCGGAGGAGGGGTGCATCTTGCAACTCTTCAACCGCAGCCCAACCCTGGAAGATGGGGACAGTGGAGGTTCTAGAATTTCTATGTGGGTATAGGGGCCGCCATCTAGTGGGAAGGGGCCTAAAGTACTTATCCTGTAGCTGTTTCGCAAAGCACTGGACTCTAGATTGCCTACACCCAAGGGAATGCTCGGGCTTGGAGAAAGACCTCAGGGCTTACTTCTGGATCCTATATTCCCACCTAATAAGTGTCCCATCCTCCACCACCCCACTCCAGCAGGCCAGCCCGGATGCTCGGGGCAGCACACTAATTTGTCATGCTCTGGGGAGCGCTGGGAGCAGACAGCCTGGGTTCAAATTCAGACTCTACCACTGCCTAGCTGTGTGACTTTGGGCAAAGTTAGCTCACCTCTGAGTGTCTTGAGGTTCCTCATCAGTAAAAATGGGGTGATAATAGTACCTATCTCATAGGGTTCATACGAAGAATGAGTTAATGTATATACAGCACCTAGACTGATTACTGGCACATGTAGTCTCAGGATAAATGTTAGCAATATCCAGCCTCAGATCTCCTAACTGTGGCCCCAGACCCTGCAGTGGGCATGGGTACAGTACTGCTACTAGACTGGTAGGTGTCTGGGCCATTCTGTGCTTCCTAACTCAGCATTCAAACCCCAGTCCATCCCCTCCCTTGCCCTCTCACCTCCTATGAGTTCACATGTGCTCTGTTACCCAGCTAAACTGAAAACCCAAGACTCTGGTCACAGGTCCCACACATCCACACCTCCAATGTCTGTCAACCAGAAGAAACACCTCTCCCCTGACTTTTCTCTTAAGCTCCTTGGCTGCAGAAGTGGCTGGCTAATTTGTCTTTTATTCTCTTCACAGAGCCAAATACAGTGGCTGGCACACAAGAGGGGCTCCCTAAAGTTGTGCAACCCATTTCACGAGTTTTTAGGCAGGTCTTTGCTGAGTTTCTCCTATCCTCTTGGCCAGCTCAGGCCTAGGCACTTAGCAGTCCCTGTCTCCCTCAAAATACACTTTTGTTGTTGTTTGGAAAATGAGAATTGAACAGGAGGTATAGTCCAAGCATTATAATCCCACCTGAACTCCACACATAGGCAGTACTGGGTGGCAGTTTATATTACACCTTCCTTTAATGTCATTTGAAATTTCACAATATACTAAATATCAGGTCTAAAAAGCAAACCTATGATAACTTTAAAATGTGTTTTTGCAAACTAAGCTCTCATCTGGAGATTTTCTGAAACACAGGGGGCTTCCTCCCCCACTCCTGACCCTTCCCACACTGTGTGGGTGAAGCCCCCAACCCTGACTCACCTTAACCCCACCCCACCCCCATGCAGCAGAGTAATTAACGCTCTGAAAGACAAACTGTGTAACAGTGGTTCTCAGACTTGAGTGTATAGCAGAATCCTCTGGAGGGCTTGCTGATGCACAGAGTGATGGACCCCAGCATTTCTGCTCAGTAGGCTGAGGACGGGGCTGGAGAATTTTCACCTCTGACAAGTTCTCAGGGGATGCCGATGTCGCAGGTCCTCATTTGCAGGACAGAGGTTATGTGTTGTAAGGATGCACAGAGATGATCATGCCAAGTGATGGTCTCGAAGAAGGATTCACCAAATTTATTTTTATTTATTCGATGAATACTCTGTGCAGGCAGTGCTCCAGATGTCTTATTAACTGATGTTAGTTATTTTCCTCCCCACCTTCCAGAGTGAATCTCTTCTAGTGAGATGAGGTCATCTATGACGTGTGGTTCTTAGGTTCAACTTTATCTCCAGGTTCTTGAGACGTTTTCTGTGGTATCCTCAGGACAGAAAGCTTGCTCCTTCCTTCCTCCCTCCCTCCGCTCTGCCTCAGGCACCTCCATTAGCATCTACACAGCTTGAACCCCACTGCAGGCATCTCACCACCACTGCAGCCATGCAAGCGCGTACATGGACAGAGCCAGCACACATGGAGAAGGTACCTACCACATGCCAGGCTCTGGGATAGGCCAGGTGAAGGAAACCAAGTCCTTATTCATGGGTGTGAGGGTCGAGACAGGAAATTAACAAGTCAACAAATATATCACCAAAAGAAATTCAAAGACGAGCAAGAGTGGTGAATGAGGGAAAAAGCCGAGTGATGGCAAGTCCCAGGGTATGAGGTGCTTCATTAGATGAAGGGGTCAGGCAAATACTCTCTGACTGAGCACTGAACCAAGATCTAAATAAAGAAAAGGAGCAAGTCATGTGGAACCCCCAGGAAGAGGGCATTCGAAGCAATGGGGACACCATATGCAAAGGCCCTGAGGCAGGAGCAACTTGGCACACTACAGGAATTGAATGAAGGCCAGTGTGGCTACGGCATGATGAGAAAGAAAACCGGGTTGGCGATGACGTGGGATTGCTGGGCAGGGGCCAGATAAAGTAGGACCTGGGCAGGAAGTTTGGATTTTTCTCTTAAGTCTTTGTTACTCCTAATGTGGTCCAAGATGACTGCATCGCCTGGGAGCTTGTTAGAAATGTAGTCTCAAGCCCCAACCCAGATCAACTGAATCACAGCCTGGATTTTAACAAGATCCCCGTATGACTCAAATGTATGATAAAGTTTTAGAAGCACAGCCAAGTACACGGAAAGAAAGCCACAGTTCTTGCAACTTAACTGTTTTTAAAGACCCTTCTGGCCACCACATGGGAAATGGATGGTAGGCAGGGGCAGGATCGGGGGCACCGGTTTGAGACGGCTGCAGTGGTTCAGGTGAGGTGCCGGAGCAGATGGAGGAAATGGGATGGAGGACACGTTTTGGAGACAAGAGTAAACAGGACAAGCAGATGGCTTGAATGTTGAAAAAGGAAAGAAATAATTTGGGCCATCCAGGCCATGTAGCCCCTGCTCCTCCAAAGGTGCTGCAGGGCACTATGGGAGGAACCTCCCCTGCAGTCAGGTGTGGCCAAACCCTTGGGTGCCACCTTCCCTCTCCCCCAGTTCCCTCCTCCCTCAGAACCTAAGGCAGTGCAAGGGCGTTTAGGTTTCCTGCATTTCACCTTCAGTTAAATTGTCCAGGAAATGCGTGGAGTCACTTTGGAGAAATGGACTCCATTATCATTACATACACCTGTGCTCATTCATTCATTCAGCAAATATTTAGTAAGCCCCCAATATGTGTTCAGCACTGGGCTAGGCTGTGGGACTAGAGCAGTAAACAGTGCATCACTTTATAGTTTATAAAGGGACTTTCCTTTGATTCGAGTTCACAGGAACATGGGTTGTCTTCCTTAGGCCATGTTGCACCCCAGCTAGAAAACCTCACGGGTTCCCCGTTGACCTCAGAGTAAAGTAGGAATTCCTGGAACAAGGCCTATGAGGTCCTTCATTCCCAGGCTCTGCCGACCTCTCCAAGCTCTTCTGCCACCCAAAGCTTTCCTGAGTCAATGTCCCAATTTAAGAATCTGATGAAAATAAAAAGTATCTTTCCAGAAAAGAATAATACATATATGCTCATAATTGGGGTACAACTTCAGGGTGTTTATGGGCCCCCCTAAAGGGTATCCATGAACCCCCAGGGCTGCAGACATGGTTAGGAACCTACAGGTCCTCACTGCCTGTGCTCAGCAATCTTGGGTCACAGCGTGGAGGGTCATGTCACCACGTCTTTGCTCTCAGGCTGTCACTTCTGCCCACAGTCCTTCCTTCCATCTCCCCCACTTGCATTTCTACTCACCCTGTAGATGCAGCTCGCATGCCTCCCCCCCCCACAAAAAAAACAGAATTAATCTTTCTAACTTCCATTTTCCCAAAGAACTTTGCACACGTCACATAGTTTGGGTTCTTTCCCTGCTTGTCTCCCTGACTGGGTAGCAAGCTTCTTGGACTCAAATAGACTCCATATGACCTTGGGAAAGCTGTTCACCTCTCTGAGGTTTTATTTCCTCATCTGTGAAAATGAGTATAATTTCTCCCTCTAGGGCAGCTGAGAGGGGGCAGGAAATAAAGTAGGTGGGCCTGCTTTCTATCTGAACAAAGAAATGAAGGACTGCATTTTACAGGTGAGGAAACCAGGGCCTCTCTCTAGAGATATTGACACCCATGTGGCCATAAGTGCTCATTCCAGAGGATTCCACCACCACCTGTGCCGTGTGCTCAGAACCAGCTCTGGGTCAGGTCACAAGAATGAGCCAAACGGAACCTTCTCAACCCTGAAAAAACCAGTTGTCATGGGCTTTTTCAGACAACCTGGCTAGAGAAAACTGCTCTCCGAGGTGCAGGGAGAAACTGGCCCAAGGAAGGCCAGGGGCTGATGTGGGTACAGGGGGTAATGTGGGTAAATTGAGCTTTGCTCCCAATTACCTCTTCCAAACGACTAATCCTCCTCTATTTTCAAATCCCTGCCCTTCTGAAGCCACCAGGGTACACACATGCCCCCCATCTGTGGTTTCTCGAGCCAGTCTCCCAGTCACTTTGACTTCTCCTTCCTCTCCACCCCTGTGCTTCATCAAAACCTCTCATCCATTTGCATCATCACCTTTTCCAGGGTCACCTGCTCAGGGCCTTCATTCCCTCCTTACCCTATGTAAATACCATGCTCCACCTTGACTATCACTTCCTAACTAATCCCCTCAATTAACTTGCCCCTATCTTTCCAGCACGTGAATCTGGCTGAGTTCGAGCCCTCATAAGACCCAAACCTGCACCTTCTCCATTGTGCCAGAGCAGCTGAGTGATGCTGAAGAGAAGCACACAGCCCTGCTGACGGGTTGCTCTTTAAATTCATGACCACAAACCTCAAATTGGCAGTGCTCATGCCTGGCAAGCCTACCAACCTTTCCTAGAAAGTTCACTCTCCTGTTCCCAGAGATGACCATTCAATACATCATTCTAGCTCTCCTACAAACTGCCCTGCACTCCTCAGCTGATGTTCTTAGCTCATGCTTCATTGAGAAACTAGAAGCCCTGAGACCAAATCAACCAGCCCTATGTCTGTGCTTCCTGCACCACCCTCCTGTAATCGTAGAAGGGGCGTCCCGCTCCAGCCTACAGCCAGCTACCTTCTGCTCAGTCTCTGGGCCCATCCCTTCCAGCAGGCTTAAGGCCTCCCCTCTGGCAAGCATCCTGCTTTTCTCTGCATCTTCATTTTCTCTGTTTCTTTCCTGTTATTCTCATTTGCACACATTCTGGTATCTCCCTTCATGAAAAAATGAGAGAGAGAGAGAGAAAGGCAGGGAGGGTGGAAGAAGGGAAAGTTTCCCTCTGTATCAGTTAGGGTCCTGGCAGGAAACAGAATTCACTCAGATGGTTCAACTGACCTCAAAGTCATGCAGCACACATTCGAACCCAGGTTCAAAAATTCCTGGAATCTGAGTGCCAAGAGAGACTTCCCACATCTATGATATAATTAATGGCAAAAAAATGCATTACATACTATTGATCCATTGTTCTTGAAACTCTTCAGGGTCCTTTCAGTTATATTAGCTTGCTTGAACTCCACATCTTCCAGATGTGGATGGTGGCTCCTGGGTTTAAATCCAGAGAAATTAAGTGTTGCCCCAACATTCACAGAGTAACTAGAAATGTAGCCTTGGTCCCTGGACCTATCAAATGACAAGCCAAAGGACCTTCAAATTACTGTTTGCCTAGAGACCACTCACCTTTCACTTATAGAATCCAACTCTCCACTCAGGAGTCAGGGGTCTCCTCTTCCTGGAACCCCTCCCTCACCTTCAGGCTGGACCAGCTCGCTTCTTCCAAGCTGCCAACGTCAAGTGCTTGCCCCAGCATCATGAGAGATCCCGCCTTGAAACATTGTTTCCTCATCTGCCTTCTGCACTGGACTGGGGGCAATTGGAGGGAAGGACCTTTGCTTACAGCACAATATGCTCCGGAAGGTTTGTGGTTCATTGTTGAGTCAAATGAGGCAATTTCATTAATGTAAAGCTCTTTCTCAAGATGGATTTACTATCCTGGGAGGACTTGTCTAACTGGAAATAGAGACAGCGCTAACCAAGTCCAGACAAAAGATAAAAACTTGGGAGTTTTCTTCTACCACCTCTGCCCACCCATAAACAAAACACTGACTCTGATAACTGTGATCCCTAAAATGCCAACATTTGAGAATAGTCTATGGTCATCTTCTACTGGCATTCTTATTCTCCTAGATGGGACTAGCATGAGGTGCATGGGTTAGTACCTGGGAGGGGAGGGGACTACTGAAGATTTTAGTTTCTACAATTATACTTGCAGCTATTATCCCCATTTGACAGAGGCTGAAACGCAGCAAGCCTGCATCTACCCTGTGCCCTGAGCATCTGAGAGGGCTTTACAGTTCAGAAGCGTACAATGAGGTCACGTTTCTGTTTAATAGCACGGTAACATGGACTTGCAACACTCACCCTCCTCAATCACAGTCTTCAGCCAGGCCCTGTCCCTGAGGGTGTCTAGGCCTTCCCTTTGGGAGCCAAGCCTGCTGTACAAACCTGCCAGGTCATCACAGAGCTTGGGCCAGCCCTGGGTGCCAAGTGTCCAGACAACTTGGTGGGGTCAGGCTCCCCTACACCACTCAGCTAAGACCAGCGGGCAAAGTTTAGCAATTCTTTTGAAGGGTCAGAGATAAGCTGCTTATTTTTAGCTAACATATTCTAAGCACTTAATATGTGCAAAGCACTGTTCTGAGCACTTTTAATGCACAGTTCAGGATCCTCATGAACACCTGATGAGCAAAGTACTATTAACTGCTAATCCCTAGTTATTATAAGGAAGCTGGAGTTTGGGAAGATTAACTGCGTCTCCTGGGCTGTGCCTCAGTCTCCCCCCTGGGTCTGCCTCCTGACCCAGGCTCTGCAGAGGCCTGGGGCGGCCTTGGCCCTCCATTCCCGCCTGGCTCACTGCCATCTCATCCATGAGCTGCTCGCCCCTGAGCTCCAGCTTTCACCTGCCTCTCCTCATCTCCACGGGGATTTCTAACAGAAAAATTCAAACTCTGTGTCCAAACGCAGCTCCTGCCCCCCGCCCCGCAGCTTGCTGCTCCCACGGTCTTCCCCCAGCTCAGGCGACGGCAGCGCCATCCTGCCACTAACTCAGCCAAAAACACTGGAGTCATTCTTGATTCCTTTCTTCCCCCCCACAGTAGCAGATCCTGTTGGCTAGACTTAAAACATATATATATGTATATTCCAATATGACTTGATATAAAAGAAAAAGTTGATAAATTTGGCTTTTTCAAAATTCAAAATGTTTGCATCTCCAAAGATACTTTTAAGAAATTGTGAAAAGACAAGCCATGGACTGGAATGGAAATATTTTCATTTAACTTTACGCCCTCCCTCAAATCTGCTAGAACTACAGTAAAGGGATTTTTTTCTCTCTGGGGAGGGGACAATAGCTATAAAATGTTGGAAGCTGAAAAGCTGATGAGCCAGTGGAAAAGGATTTAGTGAAGCTAAAAGCAACGAAACAGAAAAATGAGGTGCCAGTGAACTCCAGGGAAAACAAAACAGTGCAGGACCGAAAAAATAATCGTAGTCTGCTGCCCTTGCATTCAGCTGTGATTAACACGTCCACAGTTGGAACAACGGAAGTACTGACTAGTACTGACTGTCGACCCAAGCAAAATTAGAATATAATGGTACTCAGAGGATGCGAAGAGAGGTCGTGTGTGGTGGAGGGGAAGACGCAAGGCTATATCTTCATCACACACAGTGTCAAGTCAATAAGTGATCCTCAGACTGAAAAACCACGCCGTAGTGCCAGTGAGGGAACAGCACACGCGCGGTGCCTCTGACGGGAGCAGGCTGGGCCTGCGGGGGCTTCTCAGGAGGCCCGAAGGACGGCCCCTGCGGAGGCTGGAGTCTGCGCTGAGCACAGTGGGCAGCCACAGGAGGGGGCAGGTGAGCAGGGAAAAGTTGCTCTCCTTCAGCCTGGTGAGCACGGAGGCCATAGAGTTATTTAAAAAGTAAGCAGAGTCCTAAGAAAAGGACTAGAAACAGGGAGAGCAGTTAGAAGGCTCCAGAAGTTTAGTGTGAAACAGACTGAATATACCGACAGATGATGGCAGGGCCGTTCATAACACCAGAACTCCGCCCCCCGGCCTGCAGCAAAGGCCCAGGAAGGCCAACCGCAGCCCCTGCAGCAGCCAGCCCCAAGTGGCCGGGACCTGAGCGGTAACTGCCCGCCCCCCTGATGTCTGTCCCTTCTCCCATTCAGGACCAACTAGGGAAGGCCAAACACGCATCCCTAGCCAATCACCAGGATGCATGGCCAATAGCCCCTTTCCAGTAGGAAATTCATTCTTGGAGGTTCTGGTGAGCTGGCCCTGCCCCTTCCTCACCCCCACCCCCAAAGGTGGACACATGCCCCACAAGAATAGCCATCCTCACATCCACAGGCACTGGTTCTGAAACAGACCGGGTGATCAAGCAGGGCCTTCCCTGGAGTTTTAGGCTGAATCTACTGGGAAAGACGGTCTTTCACACAGAGGTGCTAAGTGAGTAGGAAACAGAATTGGAGCTGGGACATCTTTCTTGTCACCTGAAAGTCAGCTGGGGACTCAAACCAGCAAAGGGGGAGAGGGGGAAGCAAACAAGAGACCTAAGACTGAGAGCTCCCTGAAGACCTTGTTTGAGCTTTGGAACCAGTCATGCCCGAACTGCCCTTGCACTTCCCAGATACACGTTAACTGATTCTCTTTTTGACTAGAGCAGGTGTAAGCTGGAGAAAAGTAAGCACACCAGGGTGGAGAGGGTAAGAGGGTGGATCAGGAGCATAGCAAGGCCTGGAACTATCCAAGCAGGACAGAAGAGGACAGGGAGGAGAGGGGAAACAGTCTTCCAACTCCATGTGGTGCCATCCTTGGCACCCACCCACCAGCCTGCCATGTGACTTTGTACCCAAAGTGTACTTCTCTGATCTGAGGTCGGCCATCTGTGGAGGGGTGCACTCATTTGCAAACCCCACTAGAGACTGCTTGTTCCTGGGAAACTGCAGGGAAATGGCAAATATGCCAGTGCCATAAATATAGAGCTCCCTCCCAATCGGGAGAGGGAGGAGGGACCACACACTTGCCGAGCACCTCGTGAGTGTCAGGCGCTCACACTAGACGCCTGGCCTGCCTGACTGCCGACTGCAGACCTGAAGGGGGGGCTGCAGTGCTCCATGCTCACACTCATCAAAAAAGCAAATATTTATGAAATGAATAAAACATCTATCTTAATCCGCACAAGGGTCCAGAAACTGATCTAAAGAAGGTCAGCAACTCCCTCAGAGACGCAGAATTGGTAAGAGGCCAGGGCAGAGTTCAGGGCCAACCTTCAGGCCTGAGAGCTGCCCTCCCGCCATTGCCCTGAACAGACAGAAACCAGCACCTCTGCAGGACACGCCCACGGCGGGGGCTCTGGGAACCCAGAACAGAGCAGATGGAAAAAACAGTTGAATTATATGATTCATGTAAATTAGAAAATTTTAGAAGAATTTAAATTAGTGAATAAGAATCAGCGGCCCAAGGATGTGTAACGGCTAAGGTGGAGGAGAAAGCCACACCAAGCTTGGGGCCACAGCAGCACAGAGCAGGGCCCGGGGGATTCTTGGTGGGGGTGGAGAGGAGACAGTTCTGAGAAACAAAGTGAGAGCAGGGGAAGGCCTGGGATGAAGGCTTTATCTGAACCCCCTAGCCGGGCGGCGGGAGCTCTTGCTTGGTGGGGAGACAGAGGCCAAGAGGTGGGTATGGTCAGAAGGGCCTGCGGCTGCCAGGTGAGGGAGTGTTTCTGCTCTGGGGAGAGAAACAGGCAAGACGGACAGCAAGAGAGAAGTGAGGCTGACCAAAGGAGGCTTCCTTCAGGGCAGGAGTGAGGGAGCTGTGGGCTGCCTGGATGAGCAGGCTTGCAGACTCCTATATCAGCTGTAGGAAAGGCTGCTGGTTCAACCTAAGACCTCTAGGCTCTGGGGTCCGCCAGCCCTGGGTAGGAATCCCAGCTCAGCCTGTGACTAACTGTGTGACCCTGGGTTACTTCTTCCTGAGCCTCCTTTGGCATCTGAGAGTCAGTGTGACATGGGAGGTGGTAGACTGGGGAGACAGCAAACAGAGGCGCTGAGACCTGTGACCCTGGGGTTCACCCTAGAGAGGAGGCTGCACTCTCCGCCTCCTCTCCCTTCCCCCCAAGCAGGGCTGGGCTGGGGACGGCTTCCTACCTGCAGAGATATATGGAGGGGACAGGAGGGGCAGGGCCCTGGAAAGCCCAGCTATTTTACCCTTGAACCCTGTCTAATGCATTTAACTGAGACGGTTGAAACTTTTTCTTAAGGGAAAAAATTTACTAACTCCAAAGCTTCCTTGTTCTCTCTGTGGGGGGAGGAAAAGTCTTAAAATTAGCCTTTGGGGCACAGGCTCCTCTTGCTTTGGGAGAAACACTTCTACGAGCCTTGGCTGACCAGGGGTTAGACCAGATCGTATTCTGGAGTAAACCAGGGCAGCCACAGGTGCACAGATGGGACTTTTGCTGCCTGGCATTCTCTTTAGGAACAGACCTCCACCCTACCCCACTTGACATATAGATATGGATTGCACTCCTTTGAAAACTGTTTGTTCTTAGGAAAAGAGTCTATACATATGTGTGTGAGTGTGTCTGTGTGCATGTGCGTGTGCACAGTGGAGTGCTTTCTGTCCAGGGGGCAGGCCCATATTTTTAGGCAAGATGCTGAGGCCCATTTTCATTTCCCGTTGGTGACAGAAGCCTTCAGGACTGGGTTGGGGGTGCTGAGCACCCCTGGACTATTATGCTGAGACTCGCGGTGTCATTCCAGAAGGAGAGGGAAACCTCAGGATTTGGTCACATATGGCTCCAGACACCTGGATTCTCCTAGCTTGTCCTGGGAGGAATAGTTTTGTTTCTGGAAGCAGTCATCCAGTCCCTCAGCCCATCATCCTAGAAAAGGGCAAATCTGTAGGCAGAGAATGTAGATCCAAAGCAGAGAGGTTAGAGGCTCTACCTCTGTGTCTGGGGAAGAGGAGAAAGGGCAGATAACCAGGAGAGTGAAAGAAGCTAGCAACAGGGCTGAGGGTGGGACTCTGGCGGGGCTTCCCAGGAGCCGTCATCACTAGCTTCCAGGTTCAAGGGTCTTTCTCCAACCGTGCAGTTCCCTCCTGCTATCAACAAGTTTCCGTAGAACTGGGTTGACCATTGCTGCCTAGTCTTTCTGTGGGACATTAAAGAGCATGCAGCGTCCATCCCTGGGACAGACCCACAGAGTTGCTGATGGCCTTCCCCACACTGCCTCTGTCTCGTGGCTTGTGAGATGGTATAGTATCATTCCAGGGAGGCTGGCAGCAACGGGAGAGAGGGCCATGCGGAGCAGCAAGTGACTCTCAGGGGCCATATAGCAATGTAGTCTCAGGCTCAAGCATTGATGGATGGAGGAGCAGGCAGAGATAGGCCCCCTTATTCCCCAATACTGAGGGGAACAAACCTTGAAAGCTGGAGCCTAGATCTCATACCATAAAGTCACAGATGAGTCACTCATAACCTAGTTAGTATATTGATTGGGACTCCTGCATTATAAGGGAACTGATTCATACCAGCTTTAGACAAAAAGAAACATGTTGGCTCACGTAACCAAGACATTCAAGGGATCTGGGCATGGCTAGATCTAACAGTGTCTTGGGACCCTTTGTCTATCTCTCAGATCCACTTGCCTCTGCTTGACTTAATTCCCCAACCAGATCTTACTCAGTGGTGGTGAGATGGCTCCCAGTAGGTCCGGGTTTACATGGTCTGAGAAGTTGTAATTCCAGATACAGATCTGTTTCAGGGTCCATGCTATAACTTCCAAACAGATATAAACTCATGGTTTTTAATATAAAGAGAGTGTCCCCCAATCACAAAGAGCACGTCTAGAGCACAGAGCCTGACTTCTTAAATGTACCCTGTAAAATGGAATTAGGACTCCATAGAGAAATGGCTGATACCAAGACCAGGGCTGGGAAAGTACAAGATGAACTTAAAACATCTTATTAAACCAGAAAGCAAGGAGACACTTAATGATGGGGACAGGGCAAAAAGAACCAGCAGCTGGCTGGAAGGGGCTCCCACTAGCCTAATCTGAGATAATTTGAGCATCAAAATTAATAATGAGAGTAAGACATTATAACCCATTGGATAAAACAGAAAGCAATGAGTCCATAGTGACATAAACAAATAAGTAAACAAACACATTGAACGCTTAATGACAAATGGGATATTTACATTGCCACAAAATACTCTTTAATTACAAAGAGGAAAAGAGTAACTTCACAGTGGAGAGATGTGGCCAACAGCACCTTGATTAAGTGACAAGGTAAACATCACCAGAAACGGGACAAGTCAAAATTGCACCACCTGAGAGGATGCCATGAAAAGAACACAGCTGCCTGCCCGTAATATTCCTGCCAAGGATGCATAATCTGAATCTAATCATAAGGACACATCAGACACACCCAGATTGAGGAACAGTCTATAAAACAACCGGTTGGTAATCTACATAGGGGTCAAGGTCATGGTAGTTGAGGAAAGATGAAGGAACTGTTCAGATTGAAGGAGACTTAAGTGTCATGACAAGTAAATACAAGTGAAGTGTGGCCCCGAACTGATCCTTTTGCTCTAAGGGACACTATTGGGATGCTTGGTGAAACCTGAATGGGATCTGAGGATTCAGTGGTAGTAAGGAATCAGCATTAATGTCCTGGTAATGTCCTTACGTGTAGAAAATACGCACTGAAGTGTACATGGAGATGATAGAGCAATGTATCATCAACTTATTCTCAAATAGTTCAGGGGAATAAAAGGTTCTTTGTATGGTACTTGTAACTTTCTATAAATCTAAAGTTGTTCTCTGCCCCCAGAGTTTCTGTATACCCCAAAAAAGATTCTAATTAGCCCCACTTAGGACGTATATCTGCTCTAGAGCAATGACTGCAGCCGAGGGCTGGAGGGCCTCTGCTCAGCCAGTTCGGGTGGTGTGCCCGCTTCTGACACAGGGAACCTGCATGGGCAGCTGTCATAACAGCGTACCAGGATCAGATGGACTGAAAAACAGTTGATTCCCTCAGAAGCGGATTCAAGATAGACAAGAAAAGTAACATATCTACTGCATTCAGGATACACTATTATCACTAACTTTGGGGGAACAATTTAGTCATTTAAAATCTTATAACCTTCGATGCAGTAATTCCACTCTTCGGTAATCTATTTTAAGCAAGTAAATCTAATATGGAGGGATGGAAACTTTATATCCACAGATGTTGGTTCCAGTGTTACCTAAGGTACTGAAATACTAAAAGCCACATAGGTTCCCAATATGGGAGAAAGGCTGAAGGAGGCTGGTCCATGGCTGGGTGGCTGACCAGCTCGGAGGCCTCTGCATGGTCAGTCTTGTCTGAGCGTCCCTCAGCCCCTCCTGGCACGAGGCGCTTGATGCCTTCTCACCTTCCCTACTGCTTCGTCTGGGCCCAGGTGCCTCTCTAGGTGAAAGAGATGGCAAGGCACCAGGGGTGTGGGCCCTCCATGGTCAGCCACTTAGGCTAGAGCCAACAGTCTGTGACTGTGATAAAAACAAGATACTTTCATTCTAATCATGATAATGACAAAGATTATGAAAATCATAAAATTCATTGAGTTTGAAACATAGCAGGCACTGTTCTAAGGACTTTCCATTTGCTAATTCATT
Organism: Phataginus tricuspis; assembly: GCA_029783875.1. Classification (NCBI taxonomy): domain Eukaryota; kingdom Metazoa; phylum Chordata; class Mammalia; order Pholidota; family Manidae; genus Phataginus; species Phataginus tricuspis. The sequence goes on along the minus strand of JAQQAC010006923.1, from coordinate 3,376,991 downwards.
TAATCCTCACCCTATCTCTACAAAGCAGGTACCACTACTATCCACTTTTTTCAGATGAGGAAACTGAGGCACCATATTGCTAGAAAGAAGCCTGGCACCTTACAAACACATGCAGGCCGTTACCTGGGCTCCTTCTCTAGGAAGTTCTCCTGGACTGACTCAGCTATTTTTTCTCATCTGTTGGCACCTTCTTTGACCTATCTTTTCAGAACCAGACATGGATTGAGGGCAAGTTGGCCAGGCATTGTGATAGGCACTTGGATCCAGAAATCAAAGATAACAGGTTCTGGCCTCAAGGGCTCACAATCTGCAAGGGGATACGGACAAGAAGATGGTAAGTATAGCCCAGGAGCTGCTAGAAATTGAGGTTTGGACAAAGGGCTGCGGAAGGACAGAGCGCTCAGCCCGCACTGGGAGCTAGGCAGACATGAACAAAGAGGAGCTGAATAGAAGGACTTTGCTAAAGGGGCACCACGTGGGCAAAGGTGCAGTGCTATGGACTGAATGTCTATGTCCCCATTAAAATTCCTCTGTTGGAAACCTACCCTCAATGTGATGGTATTAGGATGTGGGATCTTCAGTGGGTAATTAGGATAAGATGAGTCCTTAAGAGCACCCCACTCATGAGTGGGACCAGCGCTCTTAGGAGTCAGGAGAGAGCTTCCTTCTCTTTGTTCCGCACCATGTGAGAATACAAGAAGACAGCCATCTACAAACCAGGAAGTGGGTTCTTCCCAGTCATGGAATCTGCTGACACCTTAACCTTTCTCAGCCTCCAGAATTATGAGAAATAAATGTTTGCTGCTTAAGCTGTCCAGCATATGGTATTTTTGTTGTAGTAACCCAAATGGACTAAGGCATAGGGCATTGTGGAAAAAGCTTGGCAGCTCTTCCATGCCATCTCAAGAGGTTTGTGTTTTGAGTCAAAGAAGTCCAAAGGAATATCCAAATGTTTTTACTTCACAGAAATTGTTTTGTATTGGATTTTATTGTATACCAAAAAAAAAAAAAAAAAATCCTCACCTCAGGCCTGGAAGGCAATTTGTACTATAGGAATTTGAAGTTATTTTGGAAAAAAAGTCAATAGGGAATGCCCCATTGGCATTTCTTTTTTGCTGGCTTGCATGTTCCTCAGAAGGAAAGACTGGCCATGCAGTGGTCTGATTTCCTCAGCAGGACATGATTGGGAAGGGCCGGATCAGAGTGGAGACGAGCTGCAGTGGAGAGGAAAGTGGAAAGGAGAATCCTAACTCCCCCACTTATGAGCTGTGAAATCCTGGGGAGCGTACTTAACCTCTTGGGTCATCAGCTTCCTCATCTGTAAAATTAGGAGGAATCCGTATCTTCCTCCTAAGGGGGTAGGGCAAACTGAACGGTAAGAGAACATAGTGTGAAGATATCTGCTGCACAGTAGAAGTTCAATTAATCGGGGTCCTTCCACTCACTCTGTCTCCAGATCACAGGTTGCATCCTGCAGAGGATGTCCTATCTAGCCTTGTAGGAAGAGGGGTTGGCCCAAAAGCCCACTAATATGCCTTACACCTGAGATTTAGCATTAAATCTCTGCTAATCATAGGAAAGACAGAGAAGCTGGGCAATTAGTATTCCAACTCAGGGCCCCAAAGAACTGGCCAGCTTCCAACCCAGGCTGGCTCAGCTGTGGGGACTTTGTTTCTCTGTTTGTCTTCACCCTGCTCCGTGCTTTGCTTCTTCTTCACCTGAGATCTCCTTGGTTCTGGCCATGGGAAGGCAAATGCAGCTCGGGCCATGAGAGATGCTGCTGAAGGCTGGGAAAAATCACAAATGGGCAGTTGTTTTTTTTTTTTTTTTTTTTTCTGATCTTGCTGTTCTCATTCTAGGTATTTGTTTCTTTCACCATCATCTTTCAACTTCTAAGCCTATTCAGAGGCTTTAGAGGAAGCTGGATAATCAGTTTGGGGAAATAGAGTCTATAAGACAAGCGTAACTTACCCATGACAATTTATGTGTGAGACTCAATCAAAAAGATTCCCGTTTTCTACAAACCAATATCCATATGGGGGGAAAAAAAAGGAACCTTTATCCCTACCTCACACCATACACAAAAATTAATTCAAGATGGATTATAGATCTACATGTAAAAGTCAAACTTAATAGAGTTTCAAGAAGAAAACATAGAATATCTTCTTGTCTTTGTGATAAGCAAAGCTTTCCTTAGGCAGGACAATAAGTACTAAGCACAAAAAACAGATAAATGTATCATCTTCAAAGTTAAAAACATAAAGGCTCAATTAGCAAAATAAAAAGGCAGAGAACGGACTAAGAGAAAAATTTCACATGAGATGTATCTGACAAAGGACTCATATCCAGAACACATAAAGAACAAACCAACTATAAAAAGATAGACAATCTGTAGTAAAAATGAGTATAAAAGTTAAATTGATACTTCTCAAAAGAAGATATATGAATGGCCAGTAAGCACATAAAAAAGGTGCTTAACATCTTTAGTCATCAGAAAAAGGCAAATCAAAACCACAGTAAGTTGCCACTTCATATCCCTGAGAATGAGTCAGAGTAAAAACACTGAGAATCCAAGCGTTGAGTAGGTTGAATAATACTCAACAATGAGAAGGAATGAATTGCAGCTGTATGTGAGAACATGGATGAATCTCAAAACATTTTATGCCCAGTGAAAGAAGTTGTGCAAGTGCGCTTGCACGGTTCCTCTCTGTTTATATGAAGGACAGGGAGAATTAATGTCTAGTGATAGAAATCAGAACTACAGTTGCCTCTGGGGAGTGGGATGTTGACAGGAAAAGGGTCCCAGGGAAATTTCTGGGTCATGGAAATGTTCTATATCTTGATTTGCATGGTGGTTATATTGGATGGTACTTAAAAATCTGTAGTGCTTTACTGTGTGTAAAATATACCTCTATAAAAAAAAGAATGTAAATTTTGAAAAAGGTTTAGAAGACTCCCGAATTCTCAAAGGCTGATGAATGGAGAGAGGGATCTACTATGCATCGTGCTTAACTATTTGCAGTACATTTTCATTTCCATGGTTCCAATATCCAAAGATCCCTTACCAAGATGGCTATTTTCTCACCCGTTTTTCCTGTACCACCTCCCCCTGTGTCTCTCCAGCCAGCCCCACCGACCACTTGACGCTCCTCAAGCAAGCTAGTCACGTCCCCATCTCAGGGCCTTTGCACTCGCTCTTCTCTGTCTGCAATGCTCTTCTCCCAGAATCTGGCTTGTGCTATACGTCTTCAGTTCTCTGCTCAAATGTCCCTTATCAGAGGACAGCACACACGCCCTCCCTTCTCTTTCCTCTCTGCCTTCTTTTTTCTTCACTACCCTTCTCACCACCTGACACTGTACATACTCATCATCTACCTCCTCCACTAGAATGTCAGCTCCACCAGGCAGGGGCTTTGTCTCCTGCTCGCTGCTGTACCCCCAGGACCAAGAATGAAGCGCTTACTGGACAGCTGTTGAGCATTTGGTCTTAGCGGGCTCTTATAGCAACCCCGGGAGATGTTTTTTTGAGATTGTAAAGCTTAAGAAGGATAGTAATTAGAAACAGAAAGCCTGACACACACAGTGGAGAGTCAATACATGTTAGTTCCTTTTCCTCCCGAATACTTCTTCTTGGCATGGGTTTATCCTTGTCCCCATTTTTTTTTTTTTTAGGAATATAAAGGTCTGAGTGGTTCTGTGACCTTCCCAAGGCCATCCTGTAAATGGCAGATCTCAATTTTGAGTCCCAGCCTTTTGGGCCCAAGTTGCCCTTAATGCAGACAGTAGCCACCAGTGAAATGGCCGGACTCTGCAGGGGAAGGCAGAGGTGTTAGCACAGAGACTCATTTGCTGACCTTAATGGATACTAGTTAGGAAGATGCTCCCCGTCTCCCATTTCACACCTGGAGAGCTACAGCAGGATACCTGTAACTCTCTATTAATTTTGTGGGGAAGAGGGAGGTATGTGGGTGATACAGATAAACTTACGTCACAGGCATTTGACACCTGAACACATCACTTATTTTCTTTTGACAGAAGACTTACCTTCCCAATTATGTAGGTCCTCAGTTACATTCACATGAACTTTCACATCAAGTCCACATACTCCATGTTTGCAGGACATGTGAGTTTAAGGCAGTGGGATCAGGGGACAGAAAAGAACTCAGTTGATTTAAGGCAGCCAACAGGAGAATAAACGTGTGCCATAAAGCCTGAAGTGCAGGTTCTCCAGCCTAGAAAATGGCAAATTAGGGTGAGTGGAATAAATGAAGGTGAATGGACAGGCCAACACTACTTGGACCTTTAAGTGCCAATATTGGACCCATCTCACTGTCTGACTTAGCTGGAAACACATCCCAGCTGGTCTACTTAATTTTATTACCCTCTTAGTCCTGAATTGCTCGCCCTGACCCGTCTGACCTACTCCCCAAGTTCCACTGATGACCTCACTGGCCTCCAAATCGAATGCTCCAGACTTCCCTCCATCCCACCAGACCCGGATCCTCCTCCCAGCAGTGCTATTTCAGCCCAACCTGACCCAGGTCCTAAGGGTTTCACTCCCCATGCAGATGCTGAGAGGGCATCTAATACCTAATAATGGAAACCCCAAAGCTGGGGAGGACTCTGCAGAGCCGGGGCAAGGCAGTCATCTTTTTCTAAATCTGAGACTTGTCCATTTTAGCAGGAATCACAAACCCCTTTGGGAATCTGATAGAAGCTATGAACTCTTTCCCCAGGGAAAAGCACATTCACACAAGCATTTAAGGGGTTCCTGCCTTCTGTGAAGCCCACCTATAAAAACTGGATTAAGTATTTCTGCCTTAAGTATATTTCAGAGCCTTTGTTATATTCCTTGAAACATTTCAATGATCTGATGTTTTTCAACCTTCAGATGATTGGGGGTGTTGCCCCCCTTAATTACAGGGGAATTTGTGTTGGAAAAAGGCAGATCTAGTGGTAAATGAAGCTTAGGACTTGTCTGGGAGAATGAAGATGAAAAGAATAGCTCCAGTCTCATGTTTTGCCAGAAGGAAAAGGAACACAATGTCCTCATGCTCAAGGCTTGTTCTAAACTTAGCCAGCTCCCGTGGTTCCAAAGTTGGCAAAATGAGCTCCCACCGTCCTAATAAACATGCCGTGTGCAGTGACTAACTGAGACAGCAGCCGTGTCACAAGGCACATGCTGCTTCTAGCCAACCAGACAAGGGGCCGCGGTAGGCTGAGACCCCCAACCAAGCAGAGATGTCCGATGTAGGGGTGAGGATGACCTGGCCACCTGGCTGCCCGGAAGAACCAGAAAGACTTGCCAGCGGTAGAACCCACCTTCTCACCACCCAGGGAAGGAAACGAAGGCCTGGGGGCTGGGAAGCAAAAGCTAGGACTTTCCGAAGTCACCCAGTGAGGGAGGGAACCACCACCTCGGGGGTTTCATGCGGTGGGCCGTCACACCCACCAGGGCAAGGAACAAGGGAGACATCACTTGGGTCACCGACCCACCTACGGAGGATGGTATTCCTAGGTGCCAAGGGATTTCCCTATCTGTGACCTTACACATCTGAGCAGTAAGGAAAGGTGGCTTCTGGAAAGGGAGACAGGAAATGCTCCTTTGCCCTGCCTGGCCCTCCTGAGGTCAAGCTGACCTGATCAGATCGTGTTGGAGGCCTGCAGTCAGCTCAGGGCACTGCATTCTTGGTGGCGGGGGTGGGGTGGGGTGGGGTGGTGGGGGATGGACTCGGTATTCACCACTGGATAGGGACACAGATGCGCATAGTCACTATCTCCAGACATGGTGGACTGTCCACTATGTCAGACTCCCTCTGCAGAAGCTGGGACAACCCCGAGGGAATGCCAGCTACTGGCTCAGTGGGGTGGGGAGGTGTATCCTGGGGTCAGGTGGGTGCTGAGGGTTCCACAGAGTTCAGAAAGAGTGTTTTCCTAAGCAGCAAGCAGATTGCATCTGGGAAGGGGCGCAGCCCGAGCATACATACAGCAGCAGATCTGAGAGGTGATGGGAGGCTGGGACAGATGGCCCAGGTCAGGGACGTGAGGACAGGCTGGGAGATTGGGGGCTAGAATGGTGCAGGACACTGGCTCTGAGAAAGGCAGGGGTGTGCAAACTCACTCCGGGTAGGGAGGGGCTTCCTGGCACAGGAAGGTCAGAGGGCCCAAAGAGGTGGGCTCTTCTGAGCATCGTAGCAGACATGTTAGTCACATTCCATGATGCCCTCAGGGAAGTAAGGCTAATGTGAGGAGCTTGCAGAAGTCAATCCAACACAAGGAAGGACTTCTGGCAGCCACAGCTATAGCTATTGGGCAAATTAAACAGGACGTAGTGAGCTCTCTGGCACTGGAAGCCTTTAAGCAGTTTGGCTTGGTAGGGAGAGCAGAGAGCAGATGAAACATCAAAGTCCCTCCCAAACTTAACAGTCTTCAGCTTGGATTCCTCCAGAAGCCTTGTTGAGGGAGAAGAGAAGAAATTCATCTCTTCTTTTCCAAAGTGGGAAAGCCCAAGCCAGGCTGCACCCAAGGTCACATAGACAGGCAGCAGAACGGGGAACAAACCCACACCTGCTCCTTCCCAAGCCCAGACTCTCCCATCTGCTTTCCCAACTGGTGTCCCAGCCTGTGCTATTTTGGGCCAGCTCCCCACCAGGACAGAGGGTGCCTGTGGGGCGGCTTGGCACTGCCTGCCGGCTCCCAGGTGAAGCTGGAAAACAAGTACTGAAGGGCCCGTCATCTCTGTCCAGGTCACAAAGAGGGATGCAAATGTGCCTCACACTTAGCCAGCCCTGGCTCTGCCCCTGCGCCCTCAGGAGGCAGTGTGACTGTGCAGGGTATTACTCTGACTCTGGGTCTCTTGGCAAAGAAAATCCCGTCAACTTGGTTTGGGAGGAAGTTCGAGATCCATAGGTGAACCTTGCCCTCCAGGCCACCAGGGGGACTGACTTAGATCTTTGTTTCCTGAGTTCCTTGGAATATGGGTCCTTCAAAAAGCAACTAGAAGAAAGGCTTTTGTTCTTATAACAGCTTTTTCCAGATATAATTCATATATCATACAATCTACACATTTAAAGTGTACAATTGGCTTTTGGTATACTCAGAGTTGTTCAACCATCACCTTTACCAATTTGAGAACATTCCCATCATTTCTAAAGGAAATTCTGTGTCCTTCAGTGATCACCCTCTCGTTTCCCATCCCCCAACCCCAGGCAACCATTATTTTCTGCCCCTGTAGATTTGCTGTTTCTGGGCATTTCACATACATGGAATCATATAATATATGGTATTTTTGTATCTGGCTCCGTCATTTAGTGTAATGTTCGCAAAGTTCAGCCATGTTGTGTCATGCATCACTACTGCAGTTCATTCCTTTTTATGGCTGAATAGTATTCCATTGTATGGATATACCACATTTTGACTGTGTTTTCATCATTTGATGAACATTTGAGTTATTTCCACCTTTTGGTTATTATGATCAAAGAAAGTTTTTGTGTTCAAATAAATTTGGGACCTGATGCCAGCTCTGTCTCCCTCTTGGAGACTCACAATGTCTCTTAGCATATTAAAGGCTCTAAGAAGTCCCACAATAAAGGCAACTGTTTACCTTTACTTGACCTAGTTCTTCCCAGATTCCCCTCACAGCCCTTCACACAGAGAAGTCCCTTGTGTGTCAAGGTTGGGAAAACAGTGGTGACTTGACTGAAAAGAAGCTGCCAAGTTGGAATCTCAGCTGAAAGGAAGTGGGTTATAAAGAAGGTTCCAGCCCTCATTCCTGCTGCTGCCACTGGAGGGACTGTCCTTTGAGCTGAAAATGTCATGAATCCTGAGATTGAAGACCTTCTCAGGCCATGGCCAGTCCATTCATTTGCTTCTTTGGTCATTAAATATACATGGTTTGAGCACCTATGGAGCTAGAGCAGAGGCTTTCAAACATTCATGACCACAGGAAGGAATACGTCTTACCTCATGACCAGTGTTTTACACACACACATACACACACACACACTGCAAGTGAGTGAAGCAATGCTTAGCCTTACCCTATGCAATGCCTCCTGCAAGGGACTACCCTATTCTACTTTGCTTAAAAAAATGTGTTTTGGTCCTGACCCATGAAATTAATTTCATAACTCATTAATGAATCAGCAGTTTAAAAGCCACTACAGTGGCAGACTGGAAAATATATTTGCAAAACATAGCTGACAAAGAGCCGTGTCTGGCATATGTAAAGAACTGTTATACTCAAAAAACGAAACAAAAAATGAGAAGAACAAGAAGAAGAATCTGATTAAAAAAAAACAAAGATTTTAACAGGGCCTCATAAAAGAAGATATATGAATGGCCAACAAGCACACAAAAAGGCACTTACCATTAGTAATCATCAGGAAATGAAATATCGCTGCACACCCATTAGAATGGCTAGCGTATAAATAAACCAACAATATCAAATGTCAGAGAGGATGTGGAGCAACCAGAGTATTCATACGTCGCCAATGGGAATGCAAAATACTGCAGCCACTTTGGAAAGCAGTATAACAGTATCCTGTAAGATTGAACACATACTAACCTATGACCCAGTGATTCCACTCCTAGGTATTTACCAAGAGAAATTAAAACCTATGTCTAGACAAAGACTGATACAATGATGCTCAAAGCACCATTATTCATATTAGCCAAAAATTGTAAACGACCCCAATCTCCATTAATGAATGAATAAACAAATTGTAGTATATTCATACGAAGGAATACTATTCAATAATAAAAAGAAATATTAACACGTGCAACAATATGTACAGATCTCAAAAAAACACTATGTTAAACGCAGTAAGTCAAACATGAAAGCTTACAAACTGTACAATTCCATTTATATCAAATTCTGGAATAGACAAAACAATAGGGACATAATGCAGATCACTGGCGCTAGGAGACTGGCTGCAAAGTGATTCAAGGAAACTTAGGATGGGGGCAATGTATATGTAACTGTACAATTAGCAAAATTCAGCAAACTCTACACCTAAAATGAGTAAATTTTACTGTATATAATACGCTTCATAAAACGTTTAAACACCTTGAAGAGAGACTATGTAGGGGAGAGTAAGTAAGGGGAGGGAGATGGAAAGGCAGAGAAGAGCTCAGTCCTGGGGGACCCCACCTAAGGAGTTCCACCATGTCCCAAGAGTCAGGGGGAGCCATGCAGAGTTTTGAGCTGGGCGTGAGTTATGATCCAACTTGTATTTAGAGCAGTCACTGGGGCCCCTAGGTGGAGAAAGGGTCTGGTGAGAGGAAATAGGGACTGAAGTGAGGAGGTGGAAAGGAGCTGGAGCAAAGAGCTACTTATGCAATAGAAGCAGCTCTGAAGACAGATTAGAAGGGAGGCGGTAGGGGCTGGGAAGTGGTGGGGGCCAGAGAAGGGACCTAATGTATCAAAGAGTTCTGCCTCAGCAACCAGGCGGGTGATGGTGCCTGCAGAAGGCATTCAGGTTTGGGGAAAGAAAAGGATTAATCCGGGCTGTGACATGTGGGTCTGAGGGGCTGTGGGCCATTCTGAGAATATGTTGGAAGATTGGGGTTTTTATTGGTCCAGGCCCAGAAGACTGGTGATGACTGAATACAGAGTCTTGGGGTCATGTTAAGCCTTGGGCGAGGATGAGAGGCTTGGGGGTTGGTGGGGGGGGGAAGCATAAGGAAAGAGAGTTGAGGACACCATCTCAGAGTACACTCATATTTGAGAGGATGGGAAGGGGTGGACACAATGTGGCCAGCAAGTTCAGAGGGAGGGAGACAGGAGGGCAGGGGTTACAACGGTGACAGTGGGTCAGAAAGGTCACCTGCCACGGAACGGTCATGGGGGAGGAAAGCTGGGCACAGGGCAGTAGAGCAGAGGCAGGAACTTGACTGCAAGAGGTGGGAGGGTAGATGTGGAGGTGAGGGCAGGGATCGTACAGTCTTTGGAAAAGCACCACCGAAAGGAAAGAGAAAGGTCTCTGTTCCCTGGGAACACAGGAGGCAGAGGGGAAGCAGAGCAGCAGTAGGGAAGGAGCCTGGTCTCAGCGCAGGCTTCCCTTTCAGCCTTTCTTGCAACTTGGAACAGAAGCAGCCTCTGTCTGGCAACTGGTTCGCCTTTACTGTGCTTGGATTACAGCAAATTCTAATTTCCTTGTCGACTCATTTCCCACTCTTCAGGGAGCTTGGCAGGAGGCCCTGATTCCTTCCCTCCCCGGTCCGCTTCCAAGCAGGAGTGAGGCTGGGGAAGCTACAAACGGTTCCCAGCAGGCTCATCACAGAAAGAGCCCAGGAAGCAGAGGGTGTCCTGAAAGCCGCCTCACTGGATCCCCCACTGGGGGGATGAGGAAAACTGACACCTGGAGAAGGGCCTTTGGTTGGCCCAAGGCCACCAATCTGCCCCGACCCCACTGCACAGGCACTAAGCGGTGGACTTCCCAGAAGACTGGGTGGGGAGGTGGTGCCCAGCCAGTCTTGAGGTCCCAGGGGACACCTTCCCACCCAGCAGGAACTCCAAGCCTCCAGCTGCTGGAAGAACCTCAAGAAAAGCGGGAGATGAGAAAATGACGCTCTGTGACCGGCTGGCCAGTTGCCCTTGATTGCTTGTGTGGGGAGGGGCGGGGTCAAGCCCCAGGCCTCTGAAGGGAGGAAGTGACTTGGCCTGGAAATCAGAGTCCACTGATTAACCTAGGCATGAGTAAGGGCAAAACAGTTGCCAAGATGCTGCTTCTGCTTCGAGTAGCAAGAAGGTTTGGGAGGGAAGCCTGCAGCGAGAGACCAGAGCTAGGGCTCCTTACCCACTCTGCTGCTCTCTGGCTCTGTGACCTTAAACGACCCGCTTGACCTCTCAGGGCTTGAAATTCCACCTGTCACATCGGGCAAACACATGTTCCTTTGCCCATTCATTCATTCATTCATTCATTCAACCAACAAGCGGCTCTCAGCTTCCACTACATTGGAAAAGGATGTGTGGTGGGAAGAGCTAAGGCTTTGAAGTGAGAGGCCTGAATTCAAATCTCCATCTGCCACTTCCTAGCCAAGGGACTTCAGGCAGTCATTTAATCTCTGTGTGCCTCAGTTTCCTCATGTGTAAAATGGGGGTAAGAATGCCCACCTCACAAGAGAGATGTAAGGATTGAGTTAAACTAGACAAATCCAGGTCTTTAATAAATGCTGAACACAGCCACTCTGAGATGACACATGGCAGCCTGATGAGGAAGATCACCTGCAGAGCCCAAGCCAGAGCCTGAAGCATAGAAGGTGCTCAAGGCGTTGTAGTCAGTGTTTCTGTGTTACTGTTGACGTTAAGAATCAAAACATGACAGTATCATCACATCTAAAGTGCTTAACATGCGTCCTGATATAGCAGCTACTCAGAAAGTGGTTGTTATTCATGCACTTATTTCAATAACGGCGTCATGATATGCCCAGGGTCGACACCTATGGTGCTTGATGCCTGTGAGTTTCCTCTTCAAAAGCAGAGACCTCAGAGAGTCCTGCCCCTGGAGAAGGGGCATCTAAGATGGAGTTGGGCACCTTTGGGAACTAGAGCAGGCTACGTGTGAATTACAGGGTCTTGCAGAGGCCCCCACCCCAGGGCAGCTCAGGACCGAGATCTCTCTCACAGCTGCTGTTGGAGACAGATCTTTCCAGCAAACCTCAAGTCTGGTTCCCGACCAGCTAGTGTCCCCCAACTCCCACTCCATGTTTCTCAGCCCATGAGCAAGCTGGACTCTGCTCTCCCTGCCCAACATTTATATTCCCAGCTATTTATAAGCCAGGGTTAGAGCAGCCAGTAGTTGGGCCTGAATGGGCAGTGAGAAATCTGGCCTCCTGTCACGTGGGCAGCCCCAGAGGCCCCTGGAACCCATCAGAGCGGCTCGTTTTCCAAGCCATCTCTTTAGCTTTCTTTTTCTTCCCCTGGCTCTGGTCCAGCATCTCTGGAGCTTGGGTGATGCGGTTCCGCCAGAGGTCATTTCATACATCCCAATAACTCTGTTTGGGGGCCACCCAGGCCATGGGGTCCTGGCCCGGTTGTGGCCTCAAGGCACTGTGCTTTTCTTCCAAAGCCTCCCCAGCACTAAGGAGGAAGGCAGCTCTGCCTGCTGCGAAGTGGGGGATGGGACAGAAGCAGTGTCCAGTAGCTTGGGGTGTCCAGTGCTGGGCGGGGTGAGGGAGAGGAGGAATGCACTGTGCTGTCTGCAACGACAGGGGAGGGGGTGGGAGGACCGACAGCCCCTGCAGTGTGGTGAGGGGCAGGAGCACAGGCGCTGAGTCCCAGATCTGCCGCTTCCTAGCCCTTGGTCAGGTCCCTTACCTCTCTGAGTGTCCATCTCTCACCCTGTAAGATACAGAAATAGCCCACAGGCCACCATCAGGACTGAGAACCGCAGCACAGTACCTGGCATGCAATTGCTACGCCTGACTTCCTTCGACCTCCCCACAAACATCGATCTGTGGACCCACGGCTTGGAGATGTGAATCCGTAGCTCCTTGTGCTTTCCCCATGGTTTTCCACCGGAAAGGGGATCGACCTGAGGAAGAGAGCCTTGGCTTTGGGTTCAGCGGACTGGGGACTCCCCACCTGAACTGCTGGGTTTGGAGCTGGTGTGTTAATCAAGGGCAGCGGCAGCTCTGACGAGCCTGAGTGACACAGACATTTAGGCCTGTGGGGAGAAGGGACAGACGGGGACGAGGGGTGGATGGGAGGAGAGACGGATGCGGAGAATGTGCCTGTGTGAGGAAGTCTGTAGCTTTCAGAAGGAAATGAGTCCTAAGCTGAGAGTCCGTGTCCAGGCCTGATCCAAGAACCTCCCGCCCACCATGGTGAGACACCCCCTCCAAACGGCTTTGTGGTAACGTTAAGGTCTGGCATCATGGAGTGGACAGGCCCTCCCCACAGGCCTGGAGCAGGAAGGGAGAAAAAGGGTAGCCCAAGAGGCCGGCATGAAGCTCAGCCGGAGAGCCTAGACACCCCTGAGGGGCCTGATGAAGGGGCACCTGCCACGGCCAATGGGGTAGAGCCTGAGGAGTCCTGCTCACCGCCCTTACAGCGCCCCCTAGTGGCCATGTGGCCTGGCGCTGCTCGGCCGGGCTGAGGGCTAAAGTAGGTTATGTTTCTCATTATACTCAAAGAACAGGTGGACTCTGTGTGTGTGTGTGTGTGTGTGTGTGTGTGTGTGTGTGTGTAAATTGGGGGCAGGGGGACTGGATTTAAATTTTACCCCAAGTGACTGTGTAGCCTCAGAGACCCCTCTAGCCTACCAGCTCTGGGAGGAAAGGACTGTATCTAGCCAGTCCAATGTGGTCCTCCCAGAAGGCCCAAGAATGAATGGACAGGCGACTAAATGATGACAGAAGATGGCTGTCGGAGAAAGCCTGCCAGGTGTGGACAGAGGAACAAGGCTAAGAAGGCCATGGTGTGTCACCCCCAGCCCTCTCCACACCTGACCAAGCCACAGCGGCGGATGGTTGAGGCAGCAGGTGTAAGGCGAGGAGCACCCCAGCTCCACCACCTGCAAGCCGGGGGCCTCGGGCCCCTCATTTAACCTCTCTGAGCCTCATGACAGCTGTCTACTAGAAAGAGGCACGAACGCTCTCTAGGCAGAGGCTTTTTTGAAAATTAAATACGTTAGATGGGTAAAGGGCATACCACGGTCCATGCTCACTGCATGCGCATTTCCTTGGCAAGGCAGGGCTGGGCGGGCAGAGACAACCCCCCACCCCTGTCCCATGCCCCCCCTGCCTTCTCTTCCTGCCACATTGCGATGCCCGCTCCCCCAAGAGGAGCTAAAAGCCACTGTGCTGGCTGCTGGCTGCTGCCCTGTGCATCCAGGCCCAAACCGAGTGCCGCCCCCATCCTACGTGTGGTCTCTCACTTTCTTCCTGCCTTTCCATTCCCACTCACCAGCTCCCCCCACCCGCCATCCCTTTCCTTCATTCAGCCACTTCCCCGCCTCTGTGTTCCTTCCAGAAATCATTCTGGCCTGCTGAAGAATAATGTAGAAACCTCCTCACCCCTCCTCGATCGTGGCAGCGCTCAGAGCCCCTCATTTGGACTCCGAGAAGCCCTTGCAGGCGCCTGAGAGCCTGCCTGGCCCCATCCCGATGCACTCACCGCAGTGAAGAGTCCACTGATTCGGGAGCAGAGCCTGGGAGCTGGCCTGACCTCCCAGGTCTGCTCAGATCTCAGCAGGGAGTCGGTCTGGGCTTGGCTCTCTTTTTCCCCAAACATGGACCAGCTCACCCAACTCGTGGCGCTCAGGTGAGGCAACAGAAGCCCTGCCAGGCCAGGGATGTCAGCGGTGCCCTCTCAGCAGCGTCCCGGGCTCAGGCCCCTGCTGTGCCCTCTCTCTTGGGAAAATGCTTTGTGTAGCAACGCACTGTGGCCACCCCTACCTCAGGATAGGAAAAAACCCTAGCAGGTCTCATATAATAAGTGTTTACTGTACATCAACACTGCTTTGACCTTTACATGAAGCATATCATTTAATCTTCGCCACAACCTTGTGAGGTCAAAAGCATTATTTCCCCATTTTACAGATGAGGAAACTGAAGTGACTTGCCCAGGGTCACACATATCAGAGGCAGGATTGGAACACAGATTTCTCTAACTTTAAAGCTGATGCCCTTTGATCGCTTTTCTTTCTCAGAACAGAAAATGTACAAACTGAAAAAAAAAAAGGCAATAAATAAAATCTCCTTCTTAATTTGGATGGATTTTGTGCAAAGGAAAACTCAGAGACTCCGAAAGGCCCCACTATTGTCACCTAGTCAGTAAAAAGTTCTGGGACTATCAGTTGGCGAATAGGGGGTGGAAGCCAGATCAGTGCGATAAAAAGTATACACAGCGGCTGGAGCTGGTTATGCTTGAGTTTGAAAGCCAGTTCTTCAATTTGCTAGCGGGGTGGCCTTGAGCTGGGTTGTTACCTCTCTATGACTTGGCTTTGGGGATTTCTCTTCCAGTATAATGAAGTAAGATCTAACTAAACTGGCTCTCTCACAGATAACAGCTCTTGAGAAAACACACAAACACATATACACACACTCTGAAGGCCATGAAGAGTGAATAGAAGTAAGTAGACTCTAGAAGGGACAGCAAGGGACAAGTCACCCAATTTTTGTGGCTTTGGTCATGAGAGCAGGCCCTAGTCAGCACAGCACAGACAGAAAACCTGTGGTTCTTCTGGACTGAAGACCCAGAGGACAAAATTCAGACCAATCACAGACACTGGAAAAGCAAAGGGGGCAGCCGCCAAAAAGCAGAGACGCAAGGAGGGAGAGCCCAGATACTGTGTATAAACTCGGTTCAAATCTCTGGCTGATTTCTGATCCACAAATGCATGAGAATGACTTGAGCTGGGAAAAAAACCCAAAAACTAAATTGAGATTCGGCCTGCCATCCAAGAGCAGAGTCTGAGGTTAACTGTCTAATAAAACAAAAAAATCAACACCTTCTGAGAACAAAAAAGAATCCAGAGCCCCCACAACAAAACATGCAAAGGTCCAGGATATCATCCTACCCCCACATTCTCAGACCACAGTGGAATTAAACTAGAAATCAGTAACAGGAAGATAGTTGGAAAATTCCAAAGTATTTGGATATTAACAATGCACTTCTAAATAACACACAGGTCAAAGAAGAAGGCTTGGGAGAAATTTTTTAATATTTTTAACTATATGAAAATGAAAATACAAATTATCAAAATGTATTAGACACAGCAAAAGCACTGCTTGGAGGAAAGTTTATAGAACTGAATGAATGTATTACAAAAATCATCTAAGTTTCCACCTAGAAAACCAGAGAAAGACGGACAAGGTAAGGCTAAAGACATTTGAAGGCAAGAATAATAAAAAAATAGAGCAGAAATCAATGAAACTGAAGACAGGAAATAAACAGAAAAAGTAAATGAAACCCATACCTTGTTCTTTGAAAAGATCAATAGAAAGGTAAACCTCCAGTCAGGCTAAGAAAAAAGGGTATTAATACAAGTGCTAATAATCAGAAATGAAAGAAGACTCATCAATACGGGTCCCATGTATGTTAAAAGGATAATAAAAGAATATTATAAACAAATATGATAACCTAGATGAAATGGATCAATTCCTTGAATGATACAAACTACCAAAATTCACACAAGATAAAACAGAAAATATGAACAGGCCCATATCTATTAAAGAACTTGAATCAATAATTAACCCTCCAGAAAAGAAAGCTTCCGAACAATGACACAGTTGGAAGACTGACAGTATCTGACATCAAGACTTATCATAAAGCCACTGTTATCATAATAATATAGGATAATAGCGTGGTTCCCTCCTTATCCCCAGGGAATATGTTTCAAGGCCCCCAGTGGATGCCTGAAACCATAGATAATTGTTTTTTCCTATACACACATACCTATGATGACGTTTAACTTATAAATTAGGCACAGAAAGAGATTAACAACAATAAAATAGAACAATTATAACAATATACTGTAATAGTTACACGAACGAGGTCTCTCCCTCTCTTAAAATCTCACTGTACTGTACTCACCCTTCTTGTGATGATGTGAGGTAATAAAACGCCTATGTAGTGAGATGAAATGAAGCAAATGATTTCGGCGTTGTGACACAACATTAGGCTACTACCGACCTGCCACAATCATCTGCTTCCGGGATCACGGGTCATGGTCGACTGCGGATAACAGAAACTGTGGAAAGCGAAACTGCAGATAAGAGAGCGCTGCTGCATTGGCACACTTTGTTTTACGGTGCCTCGCAGATACTGCGTTTTTTACGCATTGAAGGATGGTGGCAACCCTGCGTGGAGCAAGTGTATTGGCACCATTTTTACAACAGCATTCGCTCACTTCATGGCTCTTCGTGTCACATTTTGGTAATTCTCACAATATTTCAAACTCTTCATTATTATTACGTTTGTTATGGTGAGCTGTCATCAGTGATTATGACTTAATGAGAGCTCAAATGATGGGTTAGCATTTTTTAGCAATAAAGCATTTTTAATTAAGGTTTGTACTTTTTTTTTGGACAATGTGCACAGAGACTACAGTCCAGTGTGAACATAACTTTTATATGCACTGGGAATTCAAAAAATTCACCTGACTCCCTTTACTGAGATATATGCTTTATTGCAGTGGTCTGGAACGGAACCGCAGTATCTCTGAGGTACGCCTGTAGACACAGAGAGGAATGGAACAAAGGTGAGCCCAGAAATAGGGCCACACAAAAAGAGCAAAGGCAACTCAGTGGAGAAAGGAGAGTCTCAAATGATGCTGGACCCGCTGGACATCCATATGCAACAACAAAAAAAATGACTCTAGACATAGATTTTACTCCTTTTACAAAAATGATTCCCCAAATGGATCACAGACCTAAATATACAGAGCAAAACTATAAAATTTCTAGAAGAAAACATAGGGGAAAAATCTAAGGAAGCTTGGTTTGGGTGATTAGATTTTATAGACACCACCAAAAGCATGACCTATAACATGACCTATAAAAAGTCCACAAGTTGGACTTTATTAAATTAAAACCTCCTGCCTTTGGATGAATGAAAAGATAAGAAACATCATCAAAGAAATGGAAAAAAATGTGTATGTATAGAACCATATTGGGGAGGGGAGGGAGGAACGAATGGAAATTCAATAACAGAAATATGCAAAGTCTGAAATAGCTCAGCAGAAAAAAAATTCACTGGATGGATTGAACAGAATGGAAAAGAAGGAGAAACTAGCCAATGAACTTGAAGGTAGGTGAGTAGAAATTATCCAATCTGAAGAACAGAGAGAAAAAAAGATTACAAAAAAAACAACAGTGTCTCAGGGTCTAGTGGGACAATATCATAAGGCCTAATATCCATATAATTATGTAATCAGAGTCCCAGGAGAAGAGAGGGAATAAGACAGAATAGAGTATTTGAAGAAAAATGACCAAAAATGGAAATCAAATTCCCAAATATGATGAAAGATAAATTTAACAATTCAAGAAGCTCACCAGACCCCACGTAAGATAAAGTTAAAGAAAACTATGCTTAGGCACATCACATCAAACTAAAAGCTGAAAACCAAAGAAAAAAAGAAAGCGGCCAGAAGGATAGAAAATGCTGCCTCCCCAGCCCCAAGAATTTGATCGACAGCTGTCTCAGGAACTATGAAGGTTAGAAAACAGTGGGAAATCTTTAAACGATGGAGGAAATTTAACATAAAATTCTATATCCAAAGAAGATACCCTTCAAAAATGGAGGTGAAGTAAAGACATTATCAGAACCCCCAGACCTGCATTGTAAGTCATGCCAAAGGAAGTGCTTCAGGCTGCAGGGAAATGAACCCAGGAAGGGGTAAAGAGCATTAGAAATAGCAACTCCCTGGGTAACCATATAAAGACAGTTTTTCCTCTTAATTTCTTTAAAAAGATATGATTATTTAAAGAGAAAATTATCACATTATCTTGTAGAGTATATAAAGTGTGTAGATGTGATACTTACAACAACTATAGCATAAAGGACAGGAAGGTGGTAAATAATGGTAAAGGGTAAATAGGTGGAAATGTGAAATGGTGCCACAGTGACTCTAAGTAGATTGAAAAAGTAAGGATATTGTCTTAGTCCTTTAGGGCTGCTGTAATAAAATACCAGAGACCGGGTGGCTTATAAACAACATCAATGTATTTCTCAATATTGGAGGCTGGGAAGCCTAAGATCAAGGGGTCGGCAGACTCAGTGTCTGGCGAGGGCCTGCTTCCTGGGTCACGATGGTGCCTTCTAGGCGGAACCTCATGGGGCGAAAGGTCTCGGAGCCTCTTTGATAAGGGCTCTGTCCTTGTGACCTGATCATCTCCCAAAGTCCCCACCTGCTAATGCCATCATTTTGAGGGTAAAGATTTCAACATATGAATCGGCAGGGTGCTTGGGGGAGGAGGCGGAGGGGACACACAAACATTCAGTTCATAGCAGATACAGATTGTAACCCCTAGAGAAACCACTAAAAATATGCAGAACAACAGATAAATTAAAATGGAATTCTAAAAAAATTCAAATAAATCAATCAACTGTATTCAATTAAAAAAAATACACTAGTAAATAAATCAAAAGAAGGTGAGCAGGAGGCTTCCTCGTCTGTTAGTGGAGATCCCATAGTCATGTGCCACATAGGGTGCTGAGCTGTCAAGAGATTAAGAGATACTTCAGTGGCTGCTGGGCCTCTGAATGAGGCTGGGGGAGGAAGAGGAGGAGGAGAGGCAGGGCAGCCTCACGCTCAGCCCCGGACGAGTGGGCTGATGTCGGCCAGTCACAGTGGAGGGGCACTCTATGCATCCAGATGACCTCAGACACCCAGGCTTGACCCTGCCTGCCTGGTTCCCACAGTGTAGAAGGTCCCTTCCCACAGCCCTCCGTTCCAGCCCTCCTATTCCCTGCCTGGCAGCAGTCGGGGCCAAATCAGAAACATTCCAGAGACATCCTGGCAAAAAACCCCGCAGGACCCCAGCCTGCCTACAAGTGGCAGTTAAAGAGAAGTCAAGGACGAGCCCCCGTGTCTGCCTGCAGACCCCTGGCAGCGGCTGGTGCTGTGAGCAGAGCCTCCCGAGGCCTCGTGGAGCTGCCGGCCCTGCAGGCCTCACCAGGCTGGAGCCAAGCTATGTCCAGTTGAAGGATAGGAAGCCCCTTTCCCTCAAGTCTGTGCTGGACTTGTCACCAGGCCCCAAAACAGGACTACGTGGGCCCCCATATATCTCATAAAGTCAGTGGGAGAAAGAGCCCCTTTGGCTTCTACCTGCAGACCCACTCCAGGGTTTCCCAGTCCGCCTGACACCCAGCTGGGGAGCCTTGTCTCAGTGCGCCCAGGACTCTTGGTCTTGGCATCCAGAGTCCTGTGGCCCAGGAAACCCTCAGGTTTTTTGCAAACTGGGACAGTTGGTCACTGTCTGACAGAGGACATGGGAAGGAGAGAGCCCAGGGACTGATGGGGTTGTCCCCCCGGAGGGCCCCCCATGGACTCCTCTCTAAGGGCTTAGAGTTCAGGGAACTGGAGCGGTGGTTCAGGCCTCTGATGGGTTATGAATTTTCAAGAGAAGCCTGAGAAACCCAATATTGACTTGTTTCTTTATTGAACTTTCTTCTAGATTCCAAATAACCACCCTTCCCATGACCTGTGGAGTAAACTAGAGGGTGCTCAAACATGAGGAGTTTCACAAGAAAAAAAAAACGACTTGAGAACTAGAAAGGATCTCAAACATTGAATTTTCACTGTGTGTCCACCCATTTAACAGATGAGAAAGCCAAGGCTAATAGTTAAGAAAATGGGATTGGTGGGGAGGATTAAAAAAATGGGCTTTGAAGTCAGGCAGCTAAGGGTTAAATTCTGACGGTGTCCCAGAAGAGGTTCACTCTGGGTGGCGGCGACTTTCTCCATGACTGTCATTTCCTTTCGTTAG
The DNA here is from genome assembly GCA_029783875.1 of Phataginus tricuspis. Classification (NCBI taxonomy): domain Eukaryota; kingdom Metazoa; phylum Chordata; class Mammalia; order Pholidota; family Manidae; genus Phataginus; species Phataginus tricuspis. The sequence goes on along the minus strand of JAQQAC010006923.1, from coordinate 3,356,558 downwards.
GGGGAGCTCATCACCCCTCCCTGCAGCCCCTGCCCCTGCTGGGCAGGCTCCCTGATAGGAAGTTCTTCCCTGATTGAAGCCTGTCCTTCCTCAGTTTCACTTCTTCCCTGAGGTTCTTGTCACACAGAAAAGATTGAGTGCCTTGTCCTCATGACAACCTTCAAATGTTTGAAGACTGTATTCATCACCACCTCCCTCACTCCACCCCCGCCCCGTCTTCTTTCCTCCCAGGCAAGTACCCTAGCCAACACCTAAAATTTACTGACAATCACTATGAAGAAATCTGGGCTCGGAGAGGTGAGGTTACCTGCCCAAGTTCACATAGCTAAGTGAGCAAACGTTTGTCTGAACCCATGGTTGTCTGGGTCTTTCTGTGGTTCCATATGCTCAGCACCCCTTTGTGAAGTCTCTCTGCCCCTGTATGTTTCCGAGGGTGGTTGTTTACAAATTACCACAAACTTGATGATCTAAAAGACCAGAAATTCATTCTCTCATAGTTCCAGAGGCTGGAAGTTTGAGCTCAAGGTGTCAACGGGCCCTGCTCTCTCTGAAAGCCTTGGGGAACAATCCCCCCCTCTTCCTAGCTTGAGGTGGTCGTTGGCCATCCTCCAGTCTTAGCCTCCGTCTTGACATGGCCTTTGCTCTATGTCTGTGTGTTCACACGGTCTTCCCTCTGTGAATGTCTCAGCACCCAAATTTCTTCTTACAAGGATACCAGCCACTGGATGTAGAGACCAACCTAATCCAGTACAACCTCATCTTAACTTCATTACATCAACAAAAATCCTATTTCTAAATGATGTCACATTCAGTGAGGGTACCAAGGTCAGGACTTAGACATACCTTTTGGGAAGATACAATTTGACCCACAGCAAGCCCCATACTGACTGCGGTAGAAACTAATTCAGCAGGAGGAAGCTGAACAGAAATTGCTGAGCATGGGGTGTAGACTGTTCATGCAGAGCGTGAAGGAGGGCTGGGCTGGGCCCGAGGAGGAGGCCCGACTGTCCTAGACACAGGAAGAGAGCCCCCGAAGGGAGCCTGGTTTGTGCTCCGTCACCAGACTATCTGTGCTTTTCCCGGCTGCCGCTGGCTGCCCTCTAGCCGGCAGGAGGGCTGGCGGCACAGTCAGAGGAGGGAGCGCAGGAGAGGGGCCAGCAGATTCCAGGCCCATCCTGACCACTTGCAGTGAACCAGTCGGGTCACAGCATTGCTCTGTAAGACACTCTGGATCCCAGCCGCAGCCAGACTGATGTCACCCCTAAAGCGGCAACTCAGTCTAGAGCTGAAGGACCCTTGGCAAGGGCTGGAAGTGTTGGGAGGGAGAGAAGTTTTTCTTAGAAGAAAAGAAAGAGAAGAAGCCTCCCAGGGCAAAGAGTGCAGGGTTTTCCTTTTGCAGAGCCACTGACCACAGCCCAGTGGGTGGGAAGGACAGCCCAATGCCTTATGACTTAAAAGGAAGGTCTCTTGAGGAGGGACTCCAGGCTCCTTCCTGTGTCTAAGGCTATCCCTGGGATGGCGTAGCCTTGTGGCAAGAGCACTTGAGACCAGGCAGACTGGGATTCAAGTCTTAGCTCCGCCAGGTACCGGCACTGTGGCTTCAGCGTGCCCATGTCCCTACTTCTAAAGCAGAGAGGTTGGTAAATGCTTATTGCCTGCCTCTCTGGCTTCCACTCCCCCTTCTTACAGCAATACCCCTCCATTCTCACTTAGAAGGTCCAGCCCTCCCCTGCGCCCCGTCTGTGAGGTCTGGGAGGCCCAATCCTCATCCGGGGGTGTATCTGCTAGGAGCCTCCACCACTGGGACATTGCCCTCCTCTAGTAGAGCAAGAGGCTTGGGGACAGACCAGTGACCGAGCTGGTTATCAGGGTGGATGGCTGGGCTTTGGCAGGAGCTCCCGGGAAAGAGGTTTGTGCTCTCGCACTGGAGCCCTCGGGGTGTGGACCTGCAGCCATATGGAGGCCGTGAGAGGAGGCCCCAGGGCGGCTGGGGCGCCCGTCTTGCAGAGGACGAACCAAGAGGCCAGGCAGTGTGGCCCAGGGGAAACGTCTGAACTAGAATCCAGCCACGCCTGAAGCCAGATCTGTCCCCTTGACGTTTCCATCCCACAGCTCAGTCTGTTCTCTTTTTCACTCAGGCTTATTTGAGGTGGGCCCTGTGTTACTTGGAACAAAAACGACCTAATCAACCCAGATTAATAATACACATTTCAGCGGGTTACGGTAGGACTCAGCAGCTAGATCCTTAGATGATGAGCCTTTTGAGGACAAACGCTGTCTTGTTCATAGGTGTGTGCTCACCTGCCCGCGGCAGATAGTCAAATGTTTGTGGAATGAATAAATGGGTTTAAGTGCTCCTAAAGTTTGTAAGATTCTTAATGAGTGTTCATTATTATTATTCCAGCAAAGTCGATCTCACCTTGTTCCATATTGCCCTTCTCAAATTGGATAGTGAATCGACAGTCCACGCCTGTGCCCGCCCCACAGTTCATTGAATAAGTGACCACTACCTGGCGGCCTAGTCTGTTCCAGGGTGGGCAGTAGACGTTCGGAATGACACACAGAAACTGCTTTCATGAAGTCCCTGCAGTTATAAATAGAGTGTGATAAGGTTACCATAGAGATGAATATAAGTTCTGCGGGGATGCAGAGAAGGAGCAGGGAACCCTGACATAGAGAACTAGACAAGGCCTCTCCGAGGAAGTGTTTGTGGTGAGGCCGAAGGCTGAGGAGGAGAGGGTGTGGTAACCGGGGTGGAAGAGGAAACACCCTCTGCCAAAGCAAGCAGCTATTTGAGGAACCTGGGTCAGCATGGACGGAGAGGAGCGGGCCTAGGGATGTGACACTGGTGGGGCTGGAAGGGCGGAGGGTGAGGCCCTCACAAGCCGTCCTGAAGACTGCGCGTGGGCCTGAAGCAGAGGGAGCCGGGGCATCGCGTGCTCAGGCCGGCACTTCGGAGCACTGGCTATAGACCAAATGTCTGTGTCCCCCATAATTCATGTGGTGAACTCCTAATGTGATGATATTTGGAAATGGGACCTTTGGGAGGTGATTAGGTTATAAGGGCAGAGTCTTCATGAATGGGATTAGTCCCTTACAAAGGAGACCCCAGAGACCTCCCTGGTCCCTTCCACCAAGTGAGGACACACTAAGAGTGTGGCTGTCCGTGGGACAGGAAGCAGGCCCTCACTAGACGCTGAATCTGCCTGCACCTTGGTATTGGACTTCCCAGCCTCCAGAACTGTGAGAAATGAATTTCTTGCTTACAAGCGACCCAGTCTCTGGTGTTTAGTTACAGCAGCCTGCAGGACTGAGGCGGAAGGGTTGAGGAGGCCGCATGCCAGGAGTGTGGCAGGGGTCCAGGCGGGCTGCTGGTAGCCTGAGGCCAAGAAGAGGCAAAGGAATGGAAAGAAGTGGGATTGTTGCAGGAACCGCGGGAACTAAAACAAGGAGTCGGACACGGAGACGTTTGGCAAGAAGCAGTATTAGTGCCGGCACTGGCTCAGGGGATTCCTATCAAAAGGCTGAGCCCCGAGTGCAGCAGGGCCATGCCATTTATACATTCACTACACGGTTAGGGGGTGTCAGCACCCAGGAACCGTTGCAGTGGGAGCTATTAGGTCACTGTAGGGGTGTTCAGGACGCTAGTTATATTTTAATCGATCTCTGTAAAGATTACCTGGATACTGTATTACAAACTAATGGGCTTCCATGACTATGACCAACAAGTTGTTCCATACCACTGAGCCCCCGTGGGGGGGAATACATTGTTTGTTACACTGTTTCCGTCTCAAGCACCCCAGCACCCTGTGATTCCTCTACATCCCTGAAGCCTCAACAGAAACTTTGTGTCCTCGGCTTCCTTGGCCTCCCAGCACAGGACGATTCCAGGGTTGTTCGGAAGGCAAAGCAGTGATGGAGAAGATGCTGGGAGAGAGGGAGGGGGAGTCACAGGGCAGCTGGGAGAGCCCTGCGGCTGTTCCCTGAGAAAGAGCTGGGCGGGGAAAGCAAGCGTAGGCCTTCTCCTCCTCCTCCCACTGCTAAGAAAGCTCGGGCTCAGTCCATGTGACTCCTGGGCTTTGGGGGTAGGCAGAAAACTGCCGTAGCCCCAGCTGGATTTCTGTGGAATGTGGGGAAGTTGGAAGGGGGGCAGAAAGGAGGCCTGACATGCGAGAACAAAGAGAGCATAGAGACACGTGCGGAAAAACAGAAGGACAGAGACACTTGGGGAAACAGGCTTTTAAACATTTTGCTGCTGAATTATCAGAATTCTTGTATTAGTGTCCCATGGCTTCCATCACAAATTACCACAAACTTGATGGCTTAAAACAAGAGAAATTTATTTTCTCACAGTGCTGGAGGCCAGAAGCTTGAATCAGTGGGTTGGCAGTGCCTCGCTCCCTCCAAAGCCTCTAGGGGAGACTCCTTCCTGGCCTCTTCCAGCTGTGGTGGTTCCGGGTACTCCTTGGCTTGTGGCTGTGTGGCTCCGATGCCTGCTTCCATCGTCACAGGACTTCATATGGCTCTTCTCTCTCTGTCTCTCTCCTCTCTGTGTCTCTTGCAAGGACACTTGTTGCATTTAGGTCCCAGGTGGATAATCCAGGTTGATCTCATCTTCAGATCTTAACTACCTCTGCAAAGACCCCTTTCCAAATCAGGTCTCACATTCACAGGTCTCAGGGGTTAGGGTGTGGACATATCTTTCTGGGGGGGCCACCATTTAACCCACTACATTTCCTTTTAGCATCTTCTCAGTGGACAACGGTGAAGATTTCAATCACTTTTAACTTATTTTTTCGTGACAGCTTTATTGAGATTTAATTCATACACCATACAATTCAACACATTTAAAGTGTGTAATTCAATTCACATTTAAAGTTAGTATATTCACAGTTATGCAACTGTTAAAACTGTTAAACAGTTTCATCATCTCCCATTACAATAGTTTAGTACCCATTAGCTGTCACCCTCAATCCCCCATCTCCCACAGCCCTAGGCAACCACTATTCTATTTGTCTCTGTAGATTTGCCAGTGTTTGCAAGATTCATCCATGTTGTGGTATGTTTCAGTATTTCATAAGGACAAATAATAGTCCATTGTATTATATCACGCTTTGCTTTTCCATTCGTCAGTTGATGGACATCTGAGTTGTTTCCACCTTTTGGCTGTTATGCACAAGGCTGCTCCAAGGTTCTGGGTGGACATATGTTTTCATTTCTCTTGGGTGTATACCTAGGAGTGGAACTGCTGGATCAAATGGGAACTCTCTGTTTAACTTTTTGAGGATCTGCCATGTTGTTGCTCAAAGAGGCTGCACCATTTTACATTCCTACTAGAAGTATATGAGGGCTCTGATTTCTCCACATCCTCATCAACACTTGATCTTATCTATCTTTTCCATTGTAGCCATCCTAGTGGGTAGGAAGTGGTTTCTCATTGTGGTTTTGATTTACATTACCCTCATGGCTAATGGTGTTGAGCATCTTTTTATTTGCTTTTTGGTCATTTGTATAGTTTCCTTGCAGAGATCTCTATACAGATCCATCTCCCATTTTTTAAATTGGAGTTTGTCTTTTTTGTTATTGAGTTCTGAGAGTTCTTTATATATTCTAAATACAAGCCCCTTATCAGATAAGTACAAGTATTTTCTTCCATTGTGTGGGTAGTCTTCACTCTCTTGATAGTATCCATTGAAGCACAAAATTTTCATTTTGATGAAGTCCAGTTTATCTATTTTTTCCTTTGGTTGCTTATTTGTTACATTGTTTCCATCTCAAGCACCCAAGCACCCTGTGATTCCTCTATATTCCTGAAGCCTCAACAGAAACTTTGTGTCCTTGATGTCACATCTAACCATTGCCAAATCCAAGGTCATGAAGATTTACCCTGTTTTCTTCTATGGGTTTTTACCATATTAGCTCTTTTATTTAATTATTTTTATGCCAACTCAATGTTTTGAGTATGATAACACCTAAAAAGGGTTTACGGGTGGCCAAGTTAGTGAGCTGTGGTTGTAGGCAGGGCCTGTGCAGGCTCTGAAGAGCTTCCACATGCTTTTCTTCCCCCTTCCTATCCTCATCACCAGCGGTCCAGGCTCTGCGGGGTGCTATCATCTGACCATGGGGTGCTCCTCATGGAAGGGAGTCCTTGAACATAGTTGAGAGGCCTGTCACAGATCTGCAGGAGTAGGCATGGGCTATAGATCACAACTGCAGGGAGAGAGGCAAGGGCCAGAGAAGCTGGTTCTCTAGAGCCCACTCAAACTGAGAGAGCTGGAGCACACTGCCAGTGAGGTCGTCAAAATGAAATGATCCACCCACCAGAATATCGGGATGCGGAAAGATAGATAATGCCAAGCCTCACTGAGAATGTAGAGCGACTGGAACTCTCACGCTCTGCTGGTGGGAGTGAAAATGATCCCAACTGCTTTGGAAAATGGCACGTCTCTACTGAAACAGAGCATAGGCCTTGCCTGTGACCCAGCTCTCCCACACACTGAAGGCGTGCACGATTCCCAAGACATGTACAAGAAAGCTCATGAAAGCCCTTGTTTGAATAGCCCCAAACTGAAAATACCCCAAATATTTTCCCATCGGTAGATAAACAAACTATGGCCTATTTATATCATGGAATATTATACAGCAATGAGGATGAATAAACAACATGAATAAATTTCCAAAGTATACTATTAAGTAGAAGAAGTCAGACTCAAAAAAGTACACATTATATTGTCATATTTACATAAAGTACAATGCAGAAAAATTAATGGTGCTAAAAGCCAGAATAATGGTTGCCCTTTAGGGAAGTAGCGGCTGGGAGGGATTGCAAGAGGGGCTGTTGACATTCTCAGGCTCGGCCTGCCTGCTGCTTGGATGGGTGTGTTTGCTTTGAAAAGTCACCCAACTGTACGCTGACCACTTGTAGTTTTGGGCATGTATGTTAAAATATTTACAGCAAAAACCAGAACAAGCAGAAACTGGGTGTGATGCTGTGGCCAGGGGGAGCAGGGAGGTGAGCGTCCTTCACAGATGGTCCAGGCCCGGGGTTCCTCCTGCATGTGGCTGCCACCCTCCCCGCAGATGCGGGTGAGTGCTTACAGCAGCGAGACCCTGCCAGGCAAATGTATGGGAAGCAAAGAGCAAATGAATCAGAGAATCCCTTCCTACCTGCTCTCCCTCCTTTCTTCATCTATTCATGCATTCTTTATTATTATTAAGGTATCGTTGATATACAATCTTATGAAGGTTTCACATGAGCAACACTGTGGTTACAATATTCACGCATATTATCAAGTCCCCCCAACACACCCCACTGCAGTCACTGTCCATCAGCGTAGTAAGATGCTATAGAGTCACTACTTGTCTTCTCTGTGCTATGCTGCCTTCCCCGTGCCCCCCTATATTATGTGTGCTAATCATAATGCCCCTTAATCCCCTTCTCCCTCCCTTCCCACCCGCCCTCCCCACCACTTCCCCTTTGGTGACCACTAGTTGCTTCTTGGAGTCTGTGAGCCTGCTGTTGTTTTGCCCCTGCTATCAAGGAGCGCACAGTCTGGTGGGGGAAGCAGATCCATAAACAAATCCGTGAAATCTAGACAGGAAGGGGTCCTGATGGGTATCTGTCTGGGCAACCATGTGGCCAGATCAGACTGGATGGGGACCAGGGCGGGTCCAGGGGTGGTCAGGGAAGGCTTTTCAAAGGTGATGATGCAGGAGCTGGGGCTGGTGAGGCAGGCTACAGAGTGAGGACACTCCTGGCCAAGGGGACGGCCAGCCCAGCTCTCCTCCTCTTACAAAGAGGTGGACACAAGTAGGAGCTGAGTATGAGGAGGAGGAGGGCAGGTCAGGAAATGAAGAGAATGGGTCTGGTGATGGCTCCTGCTTGTACATGATACAGACTATTGTGCTTTTAACTGCTGGCTAGATAGGGATCCAAAATGATTCTGGAGCAAGAGGCTGAGGTGATTTCCCGAGGAGTCTTGCAGCCCCACCTGTGACATATGCAGATGGTCTGCTCAGGGGTCCAAGCAACAAAGCAAATATGCATATCTGACTGGGTGAGAGGCAGTAGGGAGCGGTGAGGTCTGTGGACCTTGATTCTCCCAAACTGTGAACAGGCATTGAGATTCTGTTGTTTTCAGAATGTGCTGCAGACCAAACAGAAAAGCCTCGTCCCCGAGTCCCATCCAGTGCTTGGAGCCAGTTTGCAGCCTCTAAACAAAATTATCTCCACAGAGTCTGCAGATAAGGGAGTGATTTCTGTAATTTAATGTATGTGTGACTAGCTTGTCACTGAGAGCCAGTCACACAAGGTGAAGCATCCTTTCTCTCCTAACAGTCTGTCAGTGGACAGGTCTACCCTGTGAGCTTTCCTGCTCTCCCTGACTCCCAAGGGCAGAATTCAGAGGGACTGGTTTTTCACTGTGGAAAAATACTGGCAGTCATAATAGATCTTGATCCAGGTTCTGGAAAATCCCTGAGGCCAAGAGCCTTGGATGCAAAGTTGTCCTGTAACCAGGGCAGGAAGACTTTTGGAGTATGCAGGATGGAGCACCTTCCTCTCTGGGAAGACCTACCGTGTGCCAAGTATTGGGCTGGTCCCTAATCTCATGTTATGCTCAGGGCATTGTCTTAGGATGTTTATTATGATTACCCCCATTTTACAGAGGGGACACCAAGGGGCAGAGAAGTTAAGTGACCTTCCCAAGGCCTCACTATGGCAAGCGGCGGGGCCACTGCAGCTAGCGCTCCCAATAGCCCCGAGCCTGGCCAAAGACCACAGTATCCTTGAGGATAAGTCTGTGCCTGGTCCTGGGCTCAGAGAGCGAAGGTGACCCGAAATGCCACAGGGTTGGAAGTAGTACATTGTCTAGTATCTCCCTCCATTTACTCTTTCAGAAATGTCCTTGCGGATCTGCAGTTGACCTGACAAGCACTTTCGGAGCACATACCAGCCTCTGCTGTAGGCTCTGGGGACACAGCGGCGGACTAAACAAACCGCAACCCCGGCCCTCGTTGAGCTTACATTCCAGAGAGGAAAGCTGTGAACAAAGAAGCAAGTTAGGTAATAGTTGGGGAAACGTGAAGCGCCATGGAAGAAAATAAATCAGGAAGACGGTAGGGTGTGTGGGAGGTGTGAGGGTTGCCGGTTAAACGGGGCAGTGGGAGAGGCCCCACTGAGAAGCTGACATTTGAGATAAAACCTGAGGAAGTGGAGGAGGGAGCCCTGGCTGTTTCTGAGGGAAGTGGTTCCAGATGGAAGGAAGAGCAGAGGCGCTAAGGTGGAGGGGGCCTGGCATGTGGAGGAGGCCCGTGCGCCAGGGCAGGAGGAGGAGGGGCGGAGGGAAGAGATGAGGTCAGAACTAGGGCATGGAGGTGAAGACCTGGGGGCCAGAGGGTGCGGGACCTTGGAGGCCGTCATGAAGACTGGCCTTTACTCTGAGTCAGCGGGAGCCCTTGCAGGGTCTGAGAAGAGAAGTGACATGACTTTATTTGCTTTTAATGGGATCACACTGGCTGCTGTGTGGAGAGACTCTACGGGGCAGATGCAGGGGCTATCACATGACCCGGGCGAGAGGATGGGGCTAGGACCAGAGTGCGCAGCAGGGCTGGCGAGAAGTAGGCGGGTCTCAGATACACTCTGAGAGTAGAGCTAACTGGATTTGCTGATGGATTGGACCTGGCACATGGGACCGAGAGAAGAGCAATCATGGGACAGTTTTAGATGGAGTAGCGGGAAGGATGGAGCTGTCCCTTCCTAGATGAGAGAAAGTATGAGAGGAAAACGTTTGGGGGAAATTCAGTGTTGGGCAGGTTTGTTTGCGAGGCCTCTTGGGTTTTCAAGTGAGGCTGAGGCACCATGGTGCTGGGGAGAAGTCAGGACGTGGGAGCCTGTCCGTGACTTTACAGAGCTCTCCAGCTAGCTGGGAAGGCAGGGCACCTGGTAAGGCTCTGTGGGGCCTCTTGATTCCAGTAGGACCCTGGAGTCCCTTGTGGCAGCCAGCCTCCAAGATGGCCCCAATGATCCCCACTTCCTGGTGTTCACGTTCTTACACATTCTTCTCCCATACAGAACAGTGATGAACTATGTAACAAACAGACGCAGGATTGATGGTTTATGATGACCAACACCATGTCATAAAAGAAATCATGGTTTCTGTCTCGCTTCTCCTCGGATCACTCACTCTGGGAGAAGTAAGCTGACATGTTGTGAGGACACTCAAGCAGCCCGGTGGAGAAATCCATGTGGCAAGGAACTGAGGCTTCCTGCCAACAGCCACGAGAGTGACCCATATTGGATGTGGGTCCTCCAGCCCCTCTCAGGCTTTCAGTTTACTGCAGGCCTGCCTGACAGCTTGACTGTAACCTCATGAGAGACCCTGAACCAGAACCACCCAGCTAAGGCACTGCCAAATTCCTGACCCACAGAAACTGTATGAGTTAGTGGACTTGTGTTATTTTAGCCTGGGAGGTTTTGGGGTGATTTATTACAGCAATAGATAACTAGTGCTAAAACACCATGCAATGCCCAGAAAGGCAAGACAGGCACTTTCGTAGCTTGCACAAATTATGGCTTATTTGCTGGCTGACACTGACGGCTGGGGTAGCCGCCCAGCCTGCCACCACTCGGCCATCCCAGCTCCTCCTGCAGCTGCTCACATTTCTGCGGTAGGGGTGTATTCAGCCTCTCAGCAGAGTGTCAGCTTCTCCTGCAGGACACCTCCACCGTGAAGATCAGAGGCAAGAAGAGCCTGCATGGGTCTCAGTCCATCCCCATGGGTTCAGCTTGTCCCGGCTCTCCCCCACTTTACATCCATTGTCCTTTCCTAAATGCCTCACCCCGCAGACGTAAAGCTCCAGCATTGGACATGAACAGTTTTACAGAGACTGTTTACACAATTAATTATAATATCAAAGGCTGTGACAATACCTTTACAGAGCTGGAGGCACTTCTGCTTCTCTGATACAGACTCTATCGCCTCAGAGGGCGCAGAGGCAGAGCGCAGGCAGAATTCGGGTTTGGGGAAGGTGAATGCAGGGGCCTGAGCGGCCCGTGCTCCCAGTCTTGTGCTGTCTGGCCTGAACCTGGCCCAGGAGAAGCGCCAGGCCCTTTCCCCCCAGCAGAGAGTGTCAGGACACCAGAATCGAGTGGCAATGGCTTCAGAGCAAACCCCACTTGGCAGTTACTGGCTGTGTGACCTTGAGTCACTCCACCCTTCCGACCTCAGTTTCCTCAGCTGTAAAATGGCATGTAGGGGCCACCCATTAACTAGTGGTGATTATTAGGATGTGACCTCATGGTTCATGGTTCGAGGTGGGGAAACCCCAGCAGTGGCCATGTCTCTCCAGTTCCCCTTTGTGAAAAGCAGTGGCTCTTCTTTATCCCTACGACACCTTCTGGGGGTCATTGGAAGACACAAATAGGAGTTCATGTGAGTAAATGTCTTAAAAGATGCTATCACAAAGGAAGGGTCCCCAGTTATGGCAGTTAGATGGGTGGTTTGGGCTGGAACGGACCTTAGAGGTCATCTCTTGCTATCTTCAACCTCCTGTGAATAAGAACCATCTTTTATAGTGCCCAAAACTTGAATTCACTGGCATGGCCCGAGGATGTTGGGGCCAGAACTGGGAAGGGAAGAGGCTGGCAGAGAAGTTTTCAGAAGACACGGAGGTGTAGGAAGGGAAGAGCTTGATCAAGCTGCTATCTCTATATCTGTTTATGCATCTGTCAATTTATATCTGTCTGATTTATTCTATCTACATTTCTAGTTATTTAGTTAACATTTATATAGCACTTATTATGTGCCAGGCACCATTCTAAACACTTTAAAAACATGAACTACCATTTATTAAGCACCTACTATATAAGTGCAAGCACCTTGCATATGCAATCCCATTCGACTCTCTCAGCACCCCACAAAACAGCTGTCACTATCCTCATTCTGGGGTTAGCAAACTGTGACTTGGAGACTTGCCCAGGGTTGCAAAGCAAGCAGATGGGGGAGTTGGGGTTCTAACTGAGTTTTGGAAGATGCCAAAGCCCATGTCCTCCCATCACTGCTAGTGTGCTAGTAATCCAGGCAGGGCTGAGGCTGCAAAGAGTGGGAAGACTCGTTTGGAGAGGTAAGCTAAGATGTGACCTATAGCATTCATGATTTTCAAAGCTCTTCCATATCAGGAAAGTCTACAGGACCTACAAGCAGGTGTTAGAGAATCCTCTTCCTACTTTCTTCATATTAAAAGTGTAAAAACTGGGGCTGGAAACTTAAGGGAGTTACCCAAGATCCCACCTGACCCTTTCCACATTCAACATTCTTTTCAGAAATGCTCTCATCTCTCCCCAAGAGGGCACAGCCTGGCCCCTGAGCTGAAGCAAGTCAGAGAGAATGGATGTTCTATAAGCTCCTACTATGTACCACGCATTGTATACACATCATCTTGAAACAACTCTGAGAAGTGGATACTCTCATTCTCATTTTATAGCTGAAGAAATGGAGGTTCAGAGAAGTTACAGGATTTGTGTAGGAAGTGGCAGTATGGAGGTGGGATCTGAATTGAGATCTGGTTGACTCCAGAGACTTTGAGGCTCCTTCCACAATTCACTGCCTCATCTGGGAGCAGCCAGGCCACCAGGTGGGAGGGCAAGGTTGGGTCAAAGCTATTCTGCCCCTCAGGAGGAAGTAAAAACAAGCCAGGAACAATTTCCCAGAATGCTTGGGAACAAACTCCATTTCCCATGAGCCTCTGCTTTCAGGACATCATGACAGTAGGACCAGGAATGGGTGGTCTCAGAGGTGACCCCTGCTTTGCTTTTTCTGCTTCCAATCAGTAACCTTGAGCTCAAGCACACATCCTGTGGTGGACCCCCACTATGATATCTCCCCAGAGTAGTGGCCCAACCCTCGCATGAGCACTTCCAGGGACAGCAAGCCCACTCCCCACTAAGGCAGTCCTAACAGAGCTGCCCTTCCATGCTGTGTGAGCCCAAGTCCTCCAAGTCCCTCCGTCCACTGAGAGAAAAGGGCCACATATAACAGCGACGGGCTTTCTCTTGCTCTGGGCCCCCAGTTCCTCAGACCTTCCTGGGAATGTCCTGTGGGTGTCTCACAGGCACTCCACCTTTGCAGTGTGCTTCCCAGATCTCCACCACCCACATCACAAGTGTGGGCTTTGAAAAAAACAAATCCTCAGGGCTCGTAGGAGGTGTGAGGCCGCCAGACGTCACAAAAGCACTATTGATCAGCAGTTCTGCTGCTCCTTCTGGGACATTCATGAAGTCGTCCACGCCCGTATGCTGTGCTCTTGGGTCTCGGGGGCGCTCACCAAGGACCCTCCCTCTTCCCCTCACCCTCTCCTGAAGCCTCTCTTAGGCTCTTCAACTCTTTCCTTAGGATACCTTCTCCCCAGAAAGCCCTCTATCGCTTGTGCAAATAGACCCTCAAGAATCTTCCCTCCAGTCTACCAGGGCTGCTTCGGCAAAAATAACAGCTAATATTCATTGATTCAACAAATATTCCTTAGGCTCCTACTTTGTACCAGGCAGTGTTCTAGGTGCTAGAGAGAAAGCAGAGCGCAGACAGACAGGACCCCTGCCTTCACGGAGCTCACGTTCCAGAAGGCTATCTGACGCTTCTCAGGCGCCAGGCACTGGTAGAAGCACCTTCCATGCATGAGCTCATTGAATCCTCATACAAACTCTCTGAGATATACTATTACTACACCCAATTTACAGGTGAGGAAACTGAGGCACTGGGCGGTAGGTAACTTACCGAGTAATAATAATAACCACTATGTATTGAGTCCTTTCACCATGTCAGGCCCTGGGCCAGCATTTTGCACTCATTATCCGGGCAGCGTGCGTGACCGAGTTGAGGAGGTCTGAGGCAGGACAGGTGTGGTTTGGACGAGCTCACTGTGTGCACTTCACATTCCTCCTTCTGTGTTTCTAGAACACCCTCGGATGGCCCTGTCTTGTGAAATAGCTGCATTGCCCTGATTGGAGTGATTTTTCTCCGACTCCTTGAAACCTGGAGGGAAAGCAGAGGGGACAGGACGGGGTCCAAAGGAATCAGCACTGTAGCAGAGGAGCCAGGGAGTACGGGTCGTGGCGGGGGGTGCCAGTCAGCTTGGCGCTGGGGAAGAGCTGGGGAAGGGAGCACAGGCCAGTAACTGCAGGCTCCACCTGCTCGCCTGGTGGAGCTCAGCTGCCCTCAGCTCCTGCTGGCTCCAGGGGTGACCATGTTTCAGAGCCCACAAATGATTAATGGAATATTATTGTTTGCAAACTTTGTACTGGAAACACCTTGCGGGGGGCGGGGGCGGCGAGGAAGATAAAATTAACACCTCCGGATCTGTAGGGAAACCACGGGCCTGGGGACCAAGAGGGCTGAATTCCAGTCCCCCCACTCCTCAGGCTGGGCTGCGCTGCCTTGGTCAGGAGACCTCTCACCCCACACCGGCCTCAGTTTCCCCATCCGTGACCGTCGCGGGTCTGGCTCCGGGCTAGCCAGGCAAAGGGTGGGGAAGAGCGGGTGGGAGGGCTCTCTTGGCTTCGCCGGCCCCTGGGAGGTGGGTCGGGCGGCCGAGGGAGTCGGGCTCCAGGAGCCCCGGGACGGCGCTGAGGACTCCGGCGCCCCCTGCTGGCCGAGAAGCGCCGCGCCTTGGGCCCGCCTGGGAAGGGCGGCCACCTGGCCAAGCTGGCCGCAGGATTATGTCATTGGAGAGAAAGGAAATGAGTCACCGCCCCCCGGGGCCGGTGCGAAGGCGCGGCCACAGGAGCCCGGGACAATGGCGGGAAGTGAGAGGAATGCGGGCCTGGACGCAGCCGCGCGGCCCGCCCCCCGCCGCGGCCCCTGACCGGCCCCTGCGGAGGGGAGCGGGCGGGGCGCTGGCTGCGCAGGCGCGTGGGCAGCCGGGGGCGGGGGCGGGAGGAGGGTGGGGGCGGAGCCAAGGCCTGGCCGCCCGACCTGAAGGACCGGCCCGGTCATCTTTCCAACAGCCCTTCGGACCGCTCGGTGCCCTTGCATTACCCTTAACACGGTGTTCAAACCTGACTGCCCATCAGAATAATTCCAGGGCCTCGTTAAAACCCGGAGGTCCGGGCCCCACCCCGGAGGTAATTAAGAGATTGTAGTTCAGAGCATGAATGTACATTTTTAACAAACTCCTACTAGGTGATGCTGAGGCAGGCGGCCTGGGACCACTCCTTGAGCAGCAGCACCTTACAACAAAGTCCAAGGCACTTGGCTGGGCAATTGTTCTGTGGGCCCTCCAGCCTCCCCTCTCCTCACTCCCTACCCCCCTCCACACGTGGTCTAGCAAGACTCAACTTCTTACATTTTGTTGTTTCTTTCCTGTGTGTTTGCACAGGCTATTTCTTTTGACTGAAACATTTTCCACTCACTCTACTGCCACCCAGACTCTGATTCGGAACCCAACCCTTTAAAATCTCCATGGTGGGCATCAAAGGGCACAGTCCACAGAGTAAAAAGGCAACCCACAGAATGCAAGAAACTATTTGCAAATTCTATATGGGATAAGGTGTTATTATCTGGAATATGTAAAGAACTCCTATGATTCAACAACAAAAAACACAACACGGACCTGGTGCAGTGGGGTAAACAGCTCAGCAGAGTTTTCCAAATCTGGACACAAGCTTTGAGCATGAGCCCTAGGCCAGGAACACCCCACATACCCTTTGGCATACGTCATGGGGAAACTGAACGAATCTACAGACCTGCATTCTTTTCCAGCTTTGCACTTACTCCATGACCTTGGACAAAGGGCTTGCTCTTCCTGGGCCTCTATTTCGTGGGAAAATTTCTCTCTTTCTCTATTGTCTGTAAAGTGGGGAAAGGGCAAGATGCCAAGGTTTTGCCTGGCTTTAAATTTTCATCTTTGTTTTTTCTTTAATCAATTTGTAAAGTTAATGGTAAAGTATTTTCAATAAAAAGTTACAAAAACATGGTAACAGACACCCATGTAACTTGCCCACACAGATACAACAAATGTTAACATTTTGCCATATTTGCTTCATATTTCTTCTTTAAAAAGAAAAAACTGTGATAAATCTAAGGCCCTTCCTTTCCTCCCCTGTTTAGATAACCACTATTCTCAAGTTAATATAGTTAATTAGCTTGTTATAAGTTAATTAACTCTCAAGTTAATAGATGTCCACTCATATATGCTTTTACAACATAGCTATGTATCAATATGTACAATATTATATTAATAACATGCATATTACATAAATACTACATACTTGTAATATATATATATAAATAATACATATATTAACAATATGTGCTTATACATAGTATTATATTGTGCAAATTCCTTTGAAAGTTGCTTTTTCACTCATGATTATGTTTTTGAGATTCACCCATGTCGATACATGTAAATCTTATTCATTCTTTTTAAAAGCTTTATATATGTAGTTTTCCACTGTATGAATAAACCTTAGTTTATTTCTCCATTCTCTTACTGACAGGCTGCTGTTTCCCTGTTATTACACACAGCACCACAATGAAGATTGTTGTATGTGTCCTTTGTGCAAATGTGGGGGTTTTTCTAACCATATGGTCACTGAATCATCCTGCATGCATTTCTTCAGTTAATATTAGATGTTGCCAAATTTCCCTCTAGTGTTTTTCTGAAACACTTAGGACCATATTGTTTTAAATTTCAGAATGGTTTTGATCTTAAAATACAATATGCTGAATGATTCCATTTCTTCTTGAAAAAACGAAACTCTAGTGGATGGAAACAGATCAAGGTTTCCAGGGGTAGAGATTGGGGGGGTGGGGAAGGTTATAAAGGGAGAAAACTAGGGAATGTTTGGAGTTGTTCTGTATCCTGATCATGATGGTAGTTACATAAATCCATACATGACTTAAATTCTTAAGACAGCGCAAAAAGGGAAGGAAAATTGTCATATAGTCAGTTTTACCACATGACTATTTAAAAAATAAAAATGTCTAAATCTAATATTGTGGATATACTGCATATTACCTAAAATCCCCAGTGGGGTTTAGAATAGCACAACATAATTAAACTGTAATATTTCTTCAGCAAAAAATATAAACACATTAAGTTGGATACATTAAGATTATAAATAACCTCAAATTAATTCAGATCATCTTTTTTTCTTTTTTCTTTTTTTAAATTATGGTGAAATACACATAACAAAACTTACCATCTTAACCATTTTTAAGTGTACAGTTCATTGGTTTGAAATGTATAAATTGTATGTATATACTACATTTTCTTTATCGATTCATATGTTGGTGGACACATAATACTGCTATGAACATGGGTATATAAACATCCGCTTTCAACTCTAGATCAGGTTTTGTCATGAACTGAGTTTAAATCAAACTTAGGAGGGAAAAACAGTTTTCAGAGTTTTTTGGGTTTGGGGATTGCAGATAAAGGATTGTAAGCTTGTAGCAATTTATATTCCCATCAGAAATTTATGAGTTCTTCTTTCCCCATATCTTCACCAACATGGTATCATCAGACTTTTTAATTTTAGCCTATCTGTTGGGCATGAAATAGAGTCTCATTATTTTTATTTGAATTTCCATGATTACTAGTGAGGGTGAGTATTTTTCATTTGGTTATGGCAGTTTGGGTTTCAACTTCTATGAACGTCATGTTTCTCTTAAATTGTTCTTTTATTGGTGTATATGAACTCTTTACACATTCTGAATACAAACAAGTTGCAATGAATTATAGATATCTTGCTTTTCATATTTATGGTAACTTTTATCATAAAGGAGTCTAAAATTTTAAGGTAGTCAAACTTGTCAATAGTCTATGATGTGGGTCCCTTTGTGTTTTATTTAAGAAACTTCACCACTTCAAGTTCATGAACATAGACTCTTGTAGATTTTTTAATAAGTTTCAAAGTTTGACTTTTTATATTTATTTTTAAAAATATATATGGAATCTATCTTTGAGTATGGTGTGAGGAAGGGATCTAATTTTATATTTTGTCTATGTTAGTCAGTTGTTCTGCTATCATGATCAAATGGTCTCTTCTTTTCCTACTGACTTGTAGTAATAGCACATCCCATCAACATGGGGTCCATCTCTGGCTCTTCTATTTAGTTCATTGAGCTGTCTGTCTTTGCTAATAATAAATCTTTATAAATGGCAGGACGGCCCCCTCCCTCCTTACTCTTCTTTAGTAGTGTCTTAATTATTCTTGGCACTTTAGGCTTTTACTTATTTATATAAATTAAAGGAAAATGTGTCCATTTTTATAGGAAAACAGAGTTTGGTTTGGGTTAGTATTACCTGTGGACCACAATTTACCTGTTAGTAAGAAGAAAGAATACATATTTTTCTCAAAAGATAAGAGGGCAGTCACACCTCGCTCATTCTGAGGTTACTTTTCTGCAATCTCCCATGTCTAGAACATAAGAGAAAATAAGAAGAGGTAAAAAGGTCCCTGAGAAACTATAGACACCCCAGAACCTACACAGTAAATTATACACACTTTTGTCACGGGAAACCTTCTTAGGCCTCCCTCAGAAACTACTTATTTTCACTCTAGTCACTATATAAGAGACTTATATTTCTTTGCTGGCTTTTTTTTTTTTTTACAATTTATTTTATTTTAGTATCATTAACCTACAATTACATGAGCAATATTGTGATGATTAAACTACCCCCTTCATCAGGTCCCCCCCACCAACCCTATTACAGTCACTGTCCATCAGTGTAGTGAGATGAGAATCACTACTTGTCTTCTCTGAGCTGTACAGTCCCCCCCGTGCCCCCCACCCTATGTCTGCTAATCGTAATGCCCCTTTTACCCTCTTATCCCTCCCTTCCCGCCCTTCTTCCCCAGTCCCTTTCCCTTTGGTAACTATTAGTTCGTTCTTGGGTTCTGTGAGTCTGCTGCTGTTTTGTTCCTTCATTTTTTTTTTCTTTGTTCTTATACTCCACATATGAGTGAAATCATTTGATACTTGTCTTTTTCGGCCTGGCTTATTTCACTGAGCATAATACCCTCCAGCTCCATCCATGTTGTTGCAAATGGTAGGATTTGGTTTTTTCTTATGGCTGCGTAATATTCCATTGTGTATATGTACCACATCTTCTTAATCCATTCATCTACTGATGGGCACTTAGGTTGCTTCCATTTCTTGGCTATTGTAAATAGTGCTGCAATAAACACAGCAAAGTAAAACTCCACCTCAGCAGAGAAGAAAGCATGCTGGTACTAAGTATAACAAAGAAAAGTCCAAATTCTCAAAAACGTATACAGGGATATAAGAGATAGTGGAGTGGAACCTTCTAGAACTTTATGGGCACTGCTTTGCATTTTGTAAACAGATGGCAGCTCTGCTCCACATGGTCGTTCAGGAGCCACCCTCATCTGGTGATTTCCAGGTTGCCCTGGCTAGGGCCATTTTAGTCACAGGTGAGGAAGGAAAGTGAAGAAATTCAAGTCCAGCGTTCCCTCTTAGGCAAGTGAGGTGGGAATATTCGCCCACCACCTGTGGTCCCATCCCTTTGGTGAGCAGTTGGCCCCTGGCCCTCCCCAGTTATACAGGGAATGGGAGACAGAGTCCTTTGCTGGAGAGCGAGGTCAGACAGAGCCTGTAGGCCATTGTAAGACTTTGGCTTTCACTCTGTGAGACTGAGAGCCATCGGAGGGTTTGGAGCCCAGCAATGACCTGATCTGACCCTCCAGCTGCTGTGGTGGGAAGGCCAAGAGGGTGCAGGTGGGGGCAAGGGCAAAAGCAGGGGTCCCAGTCTGCACGACCTGATCCATGAAACGTCCCCAGCCCCTTCCTGCTCTCTTCCTCCTTTGTTCCCTGCCTTCCACGACATTTCTCACACCGTAAGCACTCGTCTTCGGCTCATCTATCTGCCTCCAGGTCAATGTGTCCACAACCCGTGGCCCAGAACAGGTGTTCAGCAATGTATGTTTCAAGCATGTTGGATGCAGCTGGAGTAACAACGGGAAACTGGTGTGTTGGTCACGTTCTTTGACTGCAAAAACAGAAATCAGTTCTGGCGATAAGAAGAGAAAAGAAAAGAAGACTAAAGAAAAGAGAACTTGAGAGATGCCCAAATCCACAGGAAGCCTGGAGAAGTAGGTTTGGAAGAAGCACGGGGAGCCCAAGAGAAGTTCCTAGCAGTCAGGTTATGTCGCTGGGGTGAAGAAGCCGGCTAACGTAACAGCCTCTCCCCACCTTATTTCAAAGTCCTGAGAAAGGGTCTGACTGGAAGGACCTAGATTGTGTGTCCGGGCTTTGGTCCTCCAGAGAGAGGAACTGTCACTGAGAGAGCCTCCGGACAGCCCTTTGGCTTCCACGAGGAGAGGGTAAGTTTTACCGATTTATTGTCTCAGCAAGGCTGTACACGTCGGGGCAGGTCATGGGAAAGGAAACCAGATAGCTGTTAGGGGAAATGAATGCTGAGTGGCCAAGAGCCAGCAAATGTCCACTACAATTTTCCAGGGCTAGAAAAGCACAGAGGCCTGACCTGGGACCTGGGACCTGGGACTTGTGCCTTGTGGAGGAGATGCACCTTCCTCACCTTTGCATCTCTGGTGCTTAGCCCAGAACCTGGCTATTCAGTAGATGCTCCCCCAATGTTTATGCAGAGTGAATGGATGGAATGACCAGCTGTGGAAGCCCAAGGGCTATAAGTGTCTCTTGACACATCAATTTTATTAATCAAAGGAGATGAGACGACAGCAGTCTCAATGAAGAGATTGAGAAAGAGGTTTCCTGATGAAAAGAAGAAGACAATTTGTCTCAGGAGAAGTTGTAGTCCTGTTCCTCTGGCCCTTTCCAAAGGCCCTGTCAATCTAGCTCTGAGCAAGATTAACATTTATTTAAAGCAATTGGCCCCATGCAGCCATGGCTGATTGCATTGAGTACAGTGGAGAGATTGGGCAGCAGGGGGTGGGCTGACTTCCAAACTGTTTTGGAAGCCAGGAACCTGGCCCTGACAGGGCATCCGGGAGTGGAGCCCGGCAGTCTCAAGGGAAGAACCAAGCGGGAAGTTTCAACTGTGTGTGCCATGAAGCCAGTGTTTTCCAAGGAAATCTGCTGGCCAGGCACCAAGAAGTGTCACTGTCCAGGCATGGGGGGTTGGCTATAGAGCCGGCCTGGAGGCCTTAAGGACCAGCAGTCTGCAAATGTGCTCCTGTGGCCGGGACATCCCAGAAGTGCCCCAGGTGCCTCCCAGGGGTGAGGGGGAGGAGGAGGCTACATTCTGAACCATCAGCCCTAAGCCTAGAGCAGTGACACACTTTGAGGTTTCCCATGGAAGATCGTTGATTAAAGCGTCCTTCTGCACACCAACAACCAGAAGTTGGGGATCTAGTTCACTGACCTAGTGGCACCCACTTTACAAGTGGCTGGGTTCACATGTGGGTAGGACTCTGATCAGTTATGTGGCGATATTAAGCCTCAATTTTCTCATCTATAAAATGAGGATAACGTCAGAAGATTGAGAAGAGATTAGATGGGATAGTGTATATGGCTGGATATCATTTTGAGATACCCATCGATGTTCCTTTTTCTCCCTGTACTTTTCCATTTCTTTTCCCACGTTCAAACAGTTCTGAGGGTTGTAGCAGAGCAGAGAGGAAGAGGAAGGGGACCGGTAATAACCTCAAACTCTTTCAAAGGCCTGAGCCCTTAAGAGAACTGAGTTTCTAGAGGAGATAAGAGGGGAAGAGATTTATGCGAGTGTTCCAGGCATCTTGGCCAGGAGCAGCAGGGAGTGGAGACCCCCTCTGGACCAGCAGGAGGGTCCCCTGGCCTGAAGAAGAATGATAGAGGGCAAGAGATCTGTGGCCCAGAGCAGTTTGCAAGGGAGGCTGGAGCCCAGACACATGGTTTGGAGGCGCATCTAGGCCAGAGAGTGACCGTGATGAATTAACAGGAAAACGTCAGACCTGAAGGGGCCCTGTGGACGGCATGGGACAGCCTCGGAAGTGACGTGGGGATCGTTTTACAGAGACCGAAGTGTCTTCCTCCTGCCCTGCAGCACTGCATCAAGACCTCTGAACCATGACAGAACTCCCGGGAGGAATTATATATTTTTTCCCATCAGACTGATGGAAACTGACTGGAAGTCAAAAACGAGACACAGTTATAGAAAACAAACTCCCATTTCTTGTCCCCCTGAGATATCTGGGCACCAAGAGAAGACGCACCTGTGGATCTAAGGCCCAGAGCCTGGAGCAGGGCTGCACACACCCTCTGCCCCTCTCCGCCTTCCCTCTGGGCCACCGTGCTTAATGCTGCCGCCTCTTCAGGCCTGATGGGCCCGCGGGTTTGTCCCAACTTTGGTTGCCTTGGGAGGGTGGAGCCCCATTTTACAAGACCTGCCAAACATTGAGGGGGCAGCTTACTTCTTCCTCTGGGTCAGTTAGATTCTTGGGGATGCTGGGCCAAGGGAATGAGGAGAGGATGGGGCAGGCTGATCTTTCAGGGCTCTCTGTGCCCCACAACCTGGCCCTCAAGAGAAAGAGGTGGCCTGATCCCAAGACTTGGCAGAACAGCCACAGACGTTTACAGAGTGACAAAAGGAGAGGAGGGGCCTAAGAAGAAAACAGCTTTCACACATGAAAATGCCTGGAAATGTTTTCCAGACACAGTATTGTTCTCTAGGGTGATTTTCAAGGCCAACAGAGCCTGAAGAGGTGACTCTGGAGTGGCCTCTGAAGGTGACTCAAGTGGACCAAGCAAATATGCAGACACTCCCTCTCTGCAGTGTGTATGTGTGAGCCGTGTGTATATGTGTATGAATATGTATGTGTGTGTATGCACGTGTGAGTGTGTGTGTGTGTGTGCCCATCCCAGGACAAGGACTCTCCCTAGATCTCTAGAGCCAGCAGAGCACTTAGCAATACCCTAAATGCAACCACTTCTTTCCAGGGATGGGGAAACCAAAGCCTAAGGGATATGACCCATCTGAGGTCACACCACTCTTCAGAGATAAAGGAGGAAGTGGCCTGGGACTCTAAAATGGTCTTACCTGCACCCAGCATTGGTCCCTCTGGCCTGGTGGTGGCCACTCTCTCCAGATGGCACAGCCACGTGATGACGATAGCACGGTTGGTGTGCCCAGCACACCACCCTAGACCAGGCCCTGTGCTCTGTAGTTTTCATAGGTTATGTCATTCCACTTACTCCTCACAGTCATCTTCCAAAAGAGGCATTTAATCTAGATTACACAGATGAGGAAATGGAAGCCAGGTGTGTTTTGTTTTCCACAGCTGGCACTCATTCTATTTATGCATCTGATTGATATATTTTTTTGGTATCATTAATATACAATTACAGGAGCAACATTATGGTTACTAGACTCCCCTCATTATCAAGTTCCCACCACATACCCCATTGCAGTCACTGTCCATCAGCGTAGTGAGATGCTATAGAATCACTACTTGTCTTCTCTGAGTTGTACAGCCCTCCCCGTGCCCCCCCAACATTACATCTGCTAATCGTAATGCCCCTTTTTCTCTCTTGTCCCTCCCTTCCCACCCATCCTCCCCAGTCCCTTTCCCTATGGCAACTATTAGTCCATTCTTGAGTTCTGTGAGTCTACTGCTGTTTTGTTCCTTCAGTTTTTTCTTTGTTCTTATACTCCACACATGAGTGAGATCATTTGGTACATGTCCCCACCTGGCCTACCTTTTAGACTTTTAAAGCACCTGCTTTTCTTTTGTCCCAGGGCAGCTAGCTGTGGGGACCTGTTCACAGTCTCAGTCTCAGATTTTACTTTTCTGTTTCTCTAATATCCATTACACCATGCGGTGTGTGTCTGTGTTCCCAGTGCAGATTAGCAGTCCTGGGCTTCCACTCCCTCCCCGCTCTGATTATTTTCCTCCTGCTGGTGCGCTGGGGTGGAGGAAGTGCTTGGGTCCTGCCGGGTCACGGCTTTGTATCTTATCCTTTTCATGAGGTGCTGAGTTCTCGCAGATGTAGATGTAGCCTGGCTGTTGTACTGTATCTTCTGGTCTCTCTTTTAGGAATAGTTGTATTTGCTGTATTTTCAAAATACAAATGGTTTTGGAAGGAGATTTCCACCACCCCAGTCACACTGCCATCTTGAGAATCTCCTCCTCACTGCTGAATTTTATCAAACATTTAGTGAAGACCTAAAGCCCATCCTCCTTTAAGTTTTCCAAAAAGTAGAAGAGGAGGGAATACTTCCAAACTCATTCTATGAGGCTAGCATCACTCTAACATCAAAACCAGGCAAAGACACCACAAAAAAAGAAAATTTCAGACCAATATCTCTAGTCTGGATCACGCCATTAAACAATACAACAGGACATCCGGTTCCATGTGTTGCTAAGAGCTTTGCCGTGAAGTTTAAATTTGTCATTGAGAAAGAGGGCACCTGCTTTGACTGGAAGCTCCATCCTGGTCTCGCAAACAGCAAAGCAGTTTAAAGAGGCGAGATGTTTACCAAAAGCCATATCCTAAGGCTTGGTCTGGGGAAATCCTGGGGTTAGGATTTTAGGTTTGGATAATCTTAGCCTAGCCTTGTTCTTCTAGAGCAAATGAAAAGAGAATGAACTATCCAAGAATCTAAATTGAAATGCAAATAACACTCAGTTGTCTTAGGCATGTTCTTCTGTCCTGGAAAAATTACCTAGCTCCTCCTCCCCCACATTCCTCACCTAACATTCTTTCACCATTTCTGATCAGGAGAAATAAAAAACCCGAAATCCAAAGAAGGCATCCTGCTGCTGGGTAACAGCGTCCGCGTCAGGCTTGATGAGGAAGAATGTCCGACACCTGGCCCCCTTCCCCCGGCACTGGTGCAGTGGGGATTTGGTGAATTAGGGTCTGCGGTCCCATATGCAGGACCATAGGATTATTCAGAACCTACAGCAAATGGAAGCAGCCCGTGGTGTTTTAACACCCCTCAGCTCTCCCCTCCCCACCCTGCTTAAAGGGCCCCTAAGGACTAAAATCTGGATCATGCCTCTAGGCCAGATACCATGGGACTCTGGTTCTTTCAGATAATAGCTTTTGGAGAAATTATGGTTGGTTTCCTTTCCTTTTTCATAGGAAAGCAAGCTTGCAGGGGATGGGTACATATACATATATCTTTTCAGCTATAGTCTTGAAGCTCTCAGAACAGCAGAACAGCCCTGGTCCAGGTTGCATTAATTCCCTTGGACCTGCAGGACTAACACCTAAGCCCTCAATTATTTCTCCTCCGTGCCCTTTGTGCTCACAGGCTATCTCAGGAAGCTGCTTGTCTTGTCAATGGGTTTCAGCCCCGGGCAAGTTTGCTATGGATTCAGTGCGACCAAAGAAATTGACAGCAGAATGTTCTTTGCGGTGAAAGGGTTTATTACCGGGATTGTTCTCCCAGCAGTAGGTTGAGCACCAGCGTCTCTGCCTCTGTCCAGAGCACTGGGCCAAGCTCTCTGTATAGCACAATAATAGCTTATTGCCTAAAGGTGTGGAAGCGGTAGCCTAGCAACAGGCCAGTTACATCCTCAGGTGGTTTAAGTTCAGTGAGAATCCTGGCCGTAGGAACCCCAACTTTCCCACACTCCACTCCTCCAGGATTCTTCCCTTGCAGTCTACACGCTTTCCATCTTCTGCAATGGTCCCTGTGCGAGAAAGCTGGAGCACTGTAACCAGATTCCACAATAGCAACAGAGGATAACAACAACTTAGAGATAAAAAAAAATTAAAATACAGGTAACAAAACTTATAATAATCCTCAAGCCACAGGAGGTTCCTAATAACAAAAATTATAATAATCCTCAACCCAGAGGAAGTTCCCAATCCACAAAGACTTTAGGGGCGATAAGACACATGTTTTAATGCCACCAACATAGGCAAATCTTGTCCATCGGGTAGGATGCATGCAAGAGAGTGGTCCTGTGATAGGACTGTAGCAGGAAGGGGGTCCCTTCCAGGTCTAGTATACCATATTTTTACTCCTCTCCCTGTGGGGGTTACTGAAGGGTCTATATATAGTGCTACTGGAGGTGCATGCACTGGCCATAATGATAAAACAAAACTCCCTGGTAAGATGCCCTTACCTTCTGGCCGTTCAGGATATACTACTGTGACCTTTGGTGGCCACTCTGCTGTTATTCCAGGAATACACAGGAGGCCAGCTTCCAGGCCTTGTCCCCAAGGTGCCAGGAGAGCCAGCCATCGTTGGTCCATGTGTCGAAAGGTCCAAGGCCATGTCCACTCAATGGAGTCTCCCGGGTTTAGTGCAGTTGGTGCTGGCAGCAAGATGTTATTCTGGTGGCTGAACCTCGGCTTCAGTGATTCTTCCTTGGTTTGCACTTGCAGTTGTATAGGGGAGTCAGCCATATGTGTAAACATGTCTATGGGGCTCAGGGATCCCTTTCAGGGTCTCTCATTCAAACACCATAGCACGGTCCACAAGTGGACTGACTATTCCCGCAGACTATTGGTATCTGACTTTAGTCCGGATTTTAACAAGCGATTGTGCCTCTCTATCATGCCTGCTATGGTAGGATTGTACGGCACATGAAACTTCCACTTGATCCCCAGCTGTTGCACCCATTCTTGCAGTGTATGTCCAGTAACATGGGTGCCCTGATCACTCTCAATTACCTGTGGTCGGCCATAGGCGGCAAAGAGACACTCCAGGCCTTTTGGTCGTCTGCTGGTCTGCACAATGGGTAGGAAAAGCAACCAGAAGTCCAGTAGCTGTGTCCACACAGGTCATCGCATACTGATATCCTGACACAGGTAGAGGCCCGTATGGTATATCTGCCACCTGATGAGGGGTATAGGCCCCTTAGCTATTGTCCCATGTTGCTGTGGAACCCGGTGTAAGCCCCTTTTGGAGCACACGACACACTCCTGCCGGGCTCTACTAACTTCTTTGAAGATCAGAGGCAAGCCCCACCAACAGGCTACAGCCCACATTGTCTTTTGCCCTGCATGCAACAAACGCTGATATAGCCATTGGGCTACATCAGAGGCAGGCTTACCTTCTAACCAATGTATCTGGGCCAATTTATCTACTTCATCATTTCCTGGTGATGCCAGTGGCAAATGACCTGTCACATGGTATACTGTAATTATTTTAGTCTGACCACAGACCCATAAGTCTTGCCACAGTTCTTGCCCCCAAAGAGGTTGGTGACCAACCAGCCAGTTGGCATGGTACCAGGTTGGTAGTCACAGGGTCAAGCCCCAATAGACAGCCCAGCTGTCGTGCAGACAACTATAGGGGAGGGCTCCTGGCTGACCACAAGCCACACGGCCCGCAACTCTGCCCATTGGCTGCTCTTCCCCTCACCATCTTCCATCCATATTGTCTGTCTTAGGATGGAAAGGTATGGCCTCCACTTTGGGGGCTACCCACAGCTGGAGCCGTCTGTGTACCATGCATCTTCGGGTATAGGGGCTCTTCCCTCCCGATAGGGACTCTCTGCTACTAATGGTTCAAAAGCAAGTTCTTCCTGCTTTTCACTAGTATATGTCACCGGCCCCAACACACGTTGGAATTCTTCACTCAAGGGGCTACTAGAAAGGACACTTTCTTAGAAAGGTAAGCACCCCACTTGGCCAGTGTGGGTGTTTGTGCCATGCCACTCCTTGGCTTTTGGGTCCAGTCTCGTACCCAACCCAAGATGGGATAGGTGGTTATTACCTTTATCCGGGCCATTCCAGTGATGGGTTCTGTAGCCAGCAAGGTGTGATACATGGTAGCCAGTTGTTTTTCTATCAAAGTGTATGGTACCTCTGCCCCTTTCCAGAGTTGTGACCAGAATCCAATGGGTTGGCCAGTTTGTTCAAGCCGCTGCCAGAGACCCCAGCCATAACCGTCTTCAGTCACATGAACATCCAGCTCACAGGGCCTTGATGAGTCTATCACACTCAGGGCCTGCACGGCCTTGACTGCCCGTTTTGCTGTAGTAAAGGCAGATGCACATGTCTCATCCCAGTCCCACCTGACGCCCTTTCGTACCAACCGGTATAAGGGCTTCAGAATTTGTGCCAAGTGTGGGATAAACACTCTCCAGTAGCCTAGAAGACCCAGAAACTCCTGTAGCAATGCTACAGTTGTGGGGGTAGGAAAGGCCTGGACTTTATCTATAACTTCTCCTGGTGTCACTTTGGTCTTACCCGACCAGACAACCCCCAAGAATTTGACAGACAAACTAGGTCCCTGAACCTTGGTGCTGTTCACAGCCCATCCTTTCTCCTGTAGATGTTGCAGCAGTCTAGGTGCTGCACCTTCTAGATCTGAAAGAGAATCGGACATGAGCATGACATCATCAATATAATGGTACAGCCGCACCGTTGGTGGTGTCTCCCATGCTGCCAAGACCTGGGCTACAAGTCCGTGACAGATGGTGGGGCTGTGGAGGTATCCCTGTGGGAGGACGATGAAAGTCCATTGCCGTCCTTCCCATGTGAAGGCAAACTGTTCCTGACTTTCCTGCTCAATGTTAATGGAAAAGAAGGCACTAGCAAGATCTACCACATAATGATATGTTCCTAGTTCATGGCTGAGGGTATCCATCAAGCCTGCAATAGAGGGGACAGCAGCATGTGTAGGGGGTATGACCTTATTCAGTTCTCTGTAATCCACAGTCATACGCCAGGAGCCATCTGGCTTTCTTACTGGCCACCAGGGAATTGAACGGACTATGGGTGGGCTTTATAATAGCCACCTTTTCCAGCTCCTGGAGAGTTTCTCTAATCTCTTTATGCCCCCCAGGCAGTTTGTACTGTTTGGTATTAGTCACCCGCTGAGGCACAGGCAAAGCTATAGGTGGGTGCCTAGCATGTCCCCTCAGAACTGCCTTCACCACATGTTCTCTCAGTCTGAATTCACCTGCAGTGATCTGCAACCATAGACCCTGCAGGATGTCAATCCCCAAAATATACTCAGGGATAGGAGATATATACACGGTAAACTCTTTTGGGGGTATATGCCCTATTCCTAAAGGGATTTGGGCTTTTTTCACTCTAATAGCCTTCCCCCCATATCCATCTATGATAGTGGGGGTCCTTGGGAACTGCTCAGGGTTACCATGAATCAGTGAACATTCAGCCCCAGTGCCCACCAGAGCCAGGACATGTTGTATGTTCACTGGGGACCAATGGATAGCTATTTCAACATGTGGCCTCTGGTCCCCCCCTGGTCCCTCAGGGCAGATACCTTGACCTTCCCCTCAGTCAAACCGTGTTCCCCAATCACCTTCCTGTGTGGGCTTCAGTGAGGTTGGCTCGCTCTCCAGCAGGAAGTCTTGCAAACACACAGGCCGGACTAGTGGCTCTGTCTCTGACCTCAACCTCTTTGGTCTTAATGGCTGGAACTGCTGCTCTGGTTTCAGCTGTTGCCATAGCTCTAGTAAGATCCTATTTGACTTCCCATCTAATTTCCTTCCATCTGCTCCTGCCCATATTAAATCAACCCACATCTCAGTCCTTGTAACCTTCATGGGGCCCTGTAAGTTCTTCTTGTAAGTAACAGGTCTTATTTCTTTCCGAATTCTCGTTGCTTCAGCCTCTCCTAAGTCTGCTAGTGTACGTGTCACCTCGCTTATGGGATGCCCTAAGTGAGGGGAATGAATGGCCACTAGAGACCCAAAGAGGGATGTAGGGGCCATTTGAAGTACAATATTCCTCATCCCAGTAGTGAAAATCTCTTCATCTGGGCCATAATTCTCTGGACTATAGATGACATTTCTCATGCCTAGCTCTCGTAGCACCTGTTGGAGTTCAGCATATGTCTGCCATCTAACAGGAGAGGATGGTGGATCACCCGAATTGGGCCACACAGCACGAGGTGCAGCCATGAGCCAATCGAGGAGGGTGTGACTCCCTGGGGTCTGATGTGCACTTTGTAATCGCTGCCCCAAGGCAGCTGCACTGTCAGGGGAGACGGCTTTCCCATCTCTGACCCCGACAGAACAATTCCACCCACCCCTAAGGCCCACAGACACAGGAGCCAAGCTGATATTGACTCCGAGGGCTTCTGCCTAAACCGGGAGCCCAAACCCACCAGCTCAGCCTGAGTACAGGGGCGGAGCATAGAGTGCTCCACGACCTGGGGAGGGGGCTGCTCCTCTCCTCGGGGAACCTTCAGCTGCCGGGTCTTTATTTTCTTTACAACCACAGGGCATGCTTTCAGTACAGGAGGCGCCAGTGCCTCTGGTATCACCCCTTCATCCTTCCCCAGTTCCTCCATTAGTGGGGCTGATGGCACCTTTCTCTCCCCTCCCCCAAGTGCCTCCTCTGCTACAACCTTTACCTTTTCTAGTGTGCCTCGCAGCAATGCTACCTTAGTATTCAGAAGGTCTCTTACCTTCAGCTCAATGCTTCCCAGCTGACGTTCTCGGACCACCTCCACCTGTGCTTCCCTCAGGAGTTTGTCTTTTGCCTTGATGGCCTCTTCCTTCTTCAGAACACCTGACAGCACTGCCATACCTTGCTGCCGGTGCTCTTGTATTAATGCCATCTCTTTCTTCAGGGAATCCACAGAAGTTTGCAGCTCACGTTCTCGTGCCACCATTTCTTGGGTCTCCTCTGTAGACTTTTTTAATACTGTGAGAAGCAGCCAGCCCACTGTCCCTGCTGCCTCACGGGCACTCTGCTTCTCAAAGGATTTGCTTACTATACCAAGGGCCTCCCCTATGGCTCAGGTGTCACCTCCACTTGCCTCCAGTCCTGGGGTGGGGCCCAGTCCTCTAGGTGGTAAGCCACCTCAGACCACATACCCATTGGGGGAGGGGCAGCTTGCTGAAGCACCCCTCCCATAAGGGCAGCCTGTCTTTTTCCTTGGTCAACAATGAATCCTGCCGACTATGCCAATTGTCTTGCCAATGGGTTTCAGCCCCGGGCAAGTTCGCTATGGATTCAATGCGACCAAAGAAATTGACAGCAGAACGTTCTTTGGGGTGAAAGGGTTTATTACCCAGCTTGTTCTCCTGGCGGTAGGTCAAGCATCAGCATCTCTGCCTCCGCGCAGAGCCCTGGGCCGAGCTCTCTATATAGCACAATAATAGCTTATTGCCTAAAGGTGTGGAAGTGGTAGCCTAGCAACAGGCCAGTCACATCATCAGGTGGACTCAGTTCAGTGAGGATCCTGGCCATAGGAACCCCAACTTCCCCGCACTGCTTCTTTCTTATCCTCTCATTGCCGCTTGACGGCATCACTACTTTTTCAGTCCCCTTTGGCCAAGAAACTATAGTTCCTATTCAAGCAGGTTTGGGTGACCGTGTCCTTTAGTCTGGCAGTGAAGGAATCACCTGAATCGGCTCTGCTTTGGTTAATAGCAAATCACATGACACCAGTCAGAGAAACCCCAGCTACTCTTTTCTGAGAGAATGTGGGTCCCTCCTTGAACAGAGTAAGTTACAAGTTTGAGGAAGCAAGAAACAAACAAAACCCAAAGTACCACTGACTTGGAGTTTTCCAGGTAGTGAGTCTTTAGCGATCCTCTCAGGCCTCATGTGCCCCTCTTGGTCTCTTCGTTACTCATAAACACCTTCAGGTGGTGAGGGGGACACTCCAGTGATGTAATTAGAGGAGGCATTATTTCTGAAGCAGAGGCTGAGTCCTCTGTCTACACCTATCGGATCAGAACGCAGGAAGCAGACACCTGCCTCTGCAGGCTCCTTTGAGTTCTGCTCAATTCTGATCTCTGATGCCTAAGGCTGCTAAGTGATAACTTAACTCTCTCAAGATTTAGTATTTTATGTACTTATACATGGGTTTCCAGGGTGGCTCGGCCAAAGATGGCAGTATGAAAAACAAATCATGTCATTTGTCATCTCTCTTTTGAGTGGATATCCTTTCTAAGACCTGAGTACTGTTAGAAAAGAGGACTGACACAGGAAGTGTCACCTTGGCTTTATATGTAACCTCAAAACCACCCCAGAGTCAAGCTCCTCTGGACTCGTCTTCCACTCAGACCACCAGATCCTTTGTCAGTCACCCTTAGTAATGCCAAGATCTCTCTCTTTAGAAATGAACTTCAGCATGAATCCTCTCCCTGCTTAAAAAAGCAGATGTCCTTGGTCACTTTGGTAGAACTTGGTAACAATGCCAATGAATATTAGTGACTCTACAGCCAAGCCACAAAGGACAGCATCAGAAATTGTCTTCACTAGCTGTCACAGTTTGCAGAGATGAGATTGAGGAGTTGTACCTATCCGGGTGCCAGGAGATAGAATGAACGCCTCTGGAAGCAGTTTAAGTGCCACGTCATCGGTGGGATATGCGACCTGGACGGCCACTTGGCACAGATCATGGAAGAACATGTGTGGGGAAATAAGGTCCCCTAGGTTAGATATAAGGTCTCTTCTCATCTGAGAGCTGGTGAATTGAAATAATGCTATTGAGCTCAGTGGGTTATAAAACTGTCTGGTTGGTTTATGGGCTTGAAGATCAGATCACAGACCTGATCTAGATCCTGGGAGTTGGGAGATGACATAAAGATTTTAATTAAAATAACTCTTCTAAAGTGACCAGAGGATGTTTTTAAAATAGTCAATAACCATGCTCTGAAGTGTCCAGGAAGAGCTAAAAGTTTGAAGGAAAAGTGGAATTTCATGAAAATAAACAATAAAAGACACCAACGCCTCAAAAATAAACATCTCTAGCCTTTCATCCACCCTGGGTAATCTGGTAATACCTTACCTTAGTGTTTATCACTAGTGTGGCTGAACAAAAATCTCTCTCCAACATTTTACTTCTGAATAATATATAAATTGCAGTTTCCCTGCAACGATGGAATGTCGTTATTTTATGAATCTCCAGAAAGAAATGTTCTGTTTGTCTTCTGAAGTTCTCTGTGTACTGAGCCATGCTCACCCCCCTGTGGAGGTAACAGAGCCTCCCTGTCCATTCTCTATCAATTAGTTGCTCCTGTAGATCCAGCCTCTGTGCCCAACATTAACCAGTAGCAGCTCTGTTTAATCAACAACCTGGCTTCCTGCTCTGGGCTAATAATTTCCCAGCAAGCTCAAAATTCCATGATTATCAATGGTACCCACGTAGAGATATTTTCTGTTGGGCGATTAGTAACTTGTGTGTTGCATAGAGCACTGAGGTGGTTTGGAGATGTGGCTTCTGGTTTCTACTTCATCTGATTCATGATCTTGGGGAAGTTATTTCATGAGTTGTTCCCTATGAAAAGACTGAGATGTGAATAGACCTTAATTGGGTCTGTTAGAATATAATGAAATAGTAAAAGCAGCTAGATCCTGTTCTCCAAGTCTATTAAAGACCTCTATGATGAAATGACATCTAGTTTCTGATCCGAATCTCTTCTCACAAAGCCAGAAGTTCCAGTTATCAATGCCACTGCAAGTTGGGAAGAGCCTGGAAGATGAGCATCTTTGAGGCTCACAGGCTGGGGCCTGGGTCGCCCAACTGTAAACTCACCACACACAGTCCGATAACCATAATATGGCTAATGAGTCTCACAATGGTTCATTTGTTCCAGCCAGAAACCACCTGTTTTCCTATTTCTTGTGAATCATGGTCAGAGAAGCTGTGGTTACAACGAGCTCACAACTAGTAGTGATGGGCTGAAGACCAGGACCCAGATCAGTCCTCTTTATGCCACACTTTTCCTACTCAAACACTGGCTGAGGTGACAGGAAATAATGCTCATTTTAGACTCCATAATGTAAAGGGTGTTAACAAACGGTGAAATAATTAAACTCTTCAGAGCTTCTGGAGTCCACAACTCTGGGGGAGCCACACACAGTAGAGTATAGATGGCACTCCTAACCTTGTTTATTGCACAGCCTGCATAGCCTAAACGCCCTTAGCTGCCTTGTCCCCCTCTATCCACTGAGAACAAGCATCTGCAAATATAGTAGCAACTAGTCACTAACTGCCCACGACACATCCGGGAAAACCCTGGTCCCATAGCTCCGTCGATGAGGTGTAGGTGGTAGCACCAGCTTGTAACCACTGGGCCGCAGAGCTAGCCAAACATTGTGGTAAACTTTGTGTTCACATTTCCAATCAGGGAGGACCGGCGTTAAAACCTGAGCTTAACTCAGAGTGTCTTTGATGTACTCAGAGAATGACAACATTGGTTTTGGCTTGTTGACATGGGATACAGGCTAGAAGCACATTTTGTTAATACTGTCCTTCTGCTGTAGTTTGAGGAGCCCAGTTATGGGGATAAAGCAGGAAGAAATCCTGTTTTTTAAACCCTCTTTGAGTTCCTCCAAATTCAAGGTGGGGTGGTGAAGTGCTGGAGACAGGAGACCTGGGATCTAACCTTGGCGCTGCCACACAGTTGTTTGACCCTGGAAAATAAAACACTATATAAATGTTAACCTCAAAATAGCACAGTATCAATATTCTAGGAATTAAAAGCTATGTTAAAAAAGTAAAAGTGCTATTTTTCTGACAGTCTTCTATTCCATAAAGTGGATAATCTCAATTATATTTTTTAAAATGACACTTCAAACTATTTTCTAATTTAAAAAACCCCATAAATTCCAGCCTATGAAACCCCCTCCTCCGAAAAAGCCTTATGACAAAGTCACTTGAACAGTATTTTAAACAACAGGACTGGGTTTGACATTCTGGCCCATATAGGGCTAAAATGTGCTGATTATCCAATCTGGGAAGGTAAGCCCAGATGACATCACCTTGGAAGCTTTGTTCAAGGTCCACGAACTGCAACCATCTGTGTGTCCTTACTGGGGGGAGGAGCTGGAGGTACACAGACCAGAACACAGGTCTGTATAAAACCATTGGCGTCATGCTATTCGAGCCTACAATAGAATTATCTCACACCCACACACTATAGGCCACTTCACTCTCTGGGCACACAGAATTGCAGCAATTAGACCTGAGGGCTTACGTCTGTTATCAGGAGTTAGTTCATTCTTACCTGCATCTTCTCACTTTTTAATCCTGAAATCCAGCACCGTGCCTGAGACTCGGTAATTATCCAACAGCCCCTGAGCTACAATATACTTTATCTTTATGGGAATAAATTTTGAAAAACTGAGCAGACACTCTGTGTACTAAAATTACTTTATTACAGTTGATTTTTTAAACATTTCCTTTGCTATGATACAAAGGATACTTACAAACAAAATATTACATATGACCTTGTTTTCGCTCTTATGTTCTGACAACTTGGTAACAGCTTAAATGCACAATCTATACAATTAACACAGGTTATATATGAACTATAAGGTATGTTGAACCAGAAGAATACTGACAGTATACTGTACAATAAGCCTTACCAATGAGTGCTGCGGACCATTTCTACCAAAAGGAAAATGCACATCTGTACAGTCACCTTTACCAGTTGGTGCTGCCAGGGAGGGAGAGGCTTCTTCCTCATTGCAGCCCTTGATAAGCCTCCACTGTGGGCATCTGTTTGGTCCGAAAATCGAGAGGACTGTGTATATTTAAATTAGCCATCGGCAAAGTGGCATAACGTCACTTTCAACATGATAATCGCTCACTAAAAAATCAGTCCTAGTTTTAAAAGAGCGTACGTTCTTGTCAACCATGAAAACCCTACAGGCTCAAGGGCTTTGGAAGATGAGAAGATGAAGGCTGCCAAAAAAGGAGGCAAGAGACCAAGCCAAAACCTAGGTCTTGCAAAATCATCATTTTCCCTTCACCAAAGGGAACTAGAAATGTACAAATTCATTGATGAACCTCAATGATAACATATCAGTTAGCTGATAACCCTCATTTTTATCTGGTAACCCTCATAGTCCCTGACTTGTGGGAATAACTGAAAAAGACTGTGAATAATATATACTGCTTTTAGAACATAACCTCTTACTTAGCTAAAATATTCCCTTTAGCCACCAAAGCTGGTGTGTGCTACTACAGGTGTGCATTCATGTCTCAATGGTCTACTCAGAAAAGATAAGGTTACAGCTTTTTTCTTTTCTTTTTTTTTTAATAGAAAAGCAATTGACTGAAGCATTTTTCTTTTTTTAGGTAAATAGCAAAAATAAAAATAAAAACCAACCCTGGCATTTGCACAAATAATGCAAATGGAGCAATATGGCCTTTAAGGAAAGGGCTTAAAGAAAGGAAGACTGAAGAAAATCCAGAGGAAATGATACATTAGTTTTTCTTTTAAAAAATTTCCACATGGGCAAAAAAATCATGCTGGTTGAGGAAAACACAAGGAAATGAGTATATAAAACTGAAGACATAAATAATGTGTTTGGATTACTAGTAAAAGCAGAAACCAACCTGGGTTACAAAAAGGATTATACATTCAAGATGCTCTTAAACCCAGTGGGATAACTTACTTTAAAACTGTGTTAATAGTTACATTAAAAATCTCAAGTTTGTTTTCAAATCTTCACAATACAAGCAAAGCTGTTTTTTAAAATATACACAATACATATTTCTCATAGTCTCTTCAACCTCATTAATGCATATTGTTATCTTTTTCATATACTAAAACAAGGGGATTCTGAAAGCTAAATTGCACAGAGTAACCCATCCATTACTAAATCTTAAGTTTTAAGTGGGATAGAAATTTTAGCAGACTTACATAAATAGGATTTAGCAACACAAGTATTAATTTTAAAAAGTCAAGCATTTACAAATTATCAGGTTGGAATAGTCTGGGGAAGTTATGTGCACTATACTTTAAAATGTTATTTACATCAGACCATCACTTTTGTAAACATTTTCCTAAAGTATAAAAAACAAATCTAAATAAATTTGGAGAAAACCTATTCTAACCTAGCAGAGAAGGATCGGAACAAGGAAAGGTACAGTAAGAACAAAATTACTTTCTAATGGAAACCCCATACATCCCTCTCCACCTTGATCTTGCTCTATGAGACCACCTGCACTCCTATAAGGCTCATATGTCAAGTGTCAAGACAACATGTAAAATACCTTCTCAGATAAATTACTGGCCTCAATTTTTCTACCTTGTGTATCTGGCTTGGATTATTTTAGGACATGTGTATGTAGTTAATTGGAGGGGTACTCTAAGTAGGCACAATTCCCATTTAATGTGGAATAAAAGGTGTAACATACAAAAAATGCTGTTGGGGAGAATGGGTGATGGTTTCTTTGAATTAAGAAATGCAGGGAAACGCATATGGAATGGACACCAAAAAAGAGCTACCTGGCACACACGAGGGCAGCCAACATCTTAAACTAGGTAAAAATCGCCTCTGAGAAAAAAGGGTTAGGAGGGTTCCAATACCTGCCTAGCCCAGGTTTGTTTGTATGTGCCAGTCCTATGGACCAGCCAGAATTCACAAATGTTAAGCAGTTACACCCTTTTTAATCACATAATTCACTCCATGACCATGAGCGATTTATAGTAACAATAACAATAATGTTCATGCTGAGGCAATGTATTTGAGGGCTCAGGAAAAGCAAAATATGCCACTGAGAGAAACCTGTTCCCATACAACTGGTTTTCATGCTTTCAAGTGGCCCTAATATACCTTTGATGCTAAGCCACGCCATGCAAAAGCAAAGAGCACACACTTTTCATTAACACTGGTATCCCACTTCTAAATTCCACTGACTTCAGAGTTGCCAGAGAAACATGAGTACTGAAAGCATACAAATGAGGGTTAATGGATTTTTAAAAATGCATTTCCCTCATCTGTGTTCGCTGGCTGAATGCCTCAGGGGCAAGGTTAGATAAAACCTAGTCTTATCCTTTCAGAGTCGAAAGCTGCCATTTGTCTTGCTTGCCGCTCCAGCAGGCTTCGTATTCGTTCAGTGCGTTCATTCTGCAACGTCAACATCTCTCCTTCAATCTGTTGGGGGTTGGGGGGAAGCAAAAAGAAAGCTAATTTATTTAAAAGAATCTATAAACTACAGAAGCAATAATTATTCTGGTTTAAAGTGAATCATAAAAATGTCCACTCTGGCTATTTTAAAGGATGTACATTTAAAAATCAAAGAGATGTACTGTAGGAATCATATGTAACTTATATTGCTAAAATGTGTAAAGTCAAGTTCTTAAAAGCAAAGGTAATAACCTCTATTGAAATAATAAATCAAGGCAATTATCCTCAATGGCTACTAAATCCATTAGGTAAAAAGAATGAAAAAGAAAATGTGTAAGGAGAATCTAGCCTTATTAGACATACCATCACGTCACTCTAATATAATAAATATGGCATTGGTGTAGGAACCAGCAATTAGTAAACCAGGAACAGAATGAAGTTTGTAAGTTTTTAATGCAGGACAAGAGAACTAATTACTTTAATGGGAAAAACAACACAGGCCCAAGTGGCCAACCATCTGGAAGAAAATAAAAATGGAACCTCATCTGATACCATATTCCAGACGGATCAGAGCATTAAGTGAAAAACAAACAAAAACGACAAAGTTTCCATTAGAAAGTCAGGAGACTCTATGTACTTAGAAACTAGTGGTTAGGGAGCCATCATAATCAGTCTGCACAACTCAAAGGTTTACAAATAAATATAGCTGACTATAAATGTTTTTAATGTGAAAAAATACCTAATAAAGTCAATGACAATGG
Organism: Phataginus tricuspis; assembly: GCA_029783875.1. Taxonomy (NCBI): domain Eukaryota; kingdom Metazoa; phylum Chordata; class Mammalia; order Pholidota; family Manidae; genus Phataginus; species Phataginus tricuspis. Next base: position 3,318,067 of record JAQQAC010006923.1, on the reverse strand, counting down.
GAAGTTGATGGAGAACTTGTTAATGAATGAGAATGCCTGAACCCCCTCATCAAATGCCACTTCAAAGTGGGACAACTAGACATTATGTATCTTTTGATGTGATGCAAAAGGAAGTAACACAGTAACCCTTGTGAAAATTCCTTGCAAAAATTTTTTAAAGGAAAAAAAAACTAAAGTAAATATAATCATGCCCCTAGATCTAATTACCAGTTTACAGGAAATATAAAGAGGAATGCATTAAATGACACCATGAGGATGGAATCAGTGAAATCCAAATGCGAGAATTCCTACAAAGCGAATGACCCAGTCCACAATAACAACAACAAAAAAAGGCAGGGGAGACTAAAATGCTTAAAAGACAATCAAATGCAATGTCTAGACCATGTTTGGGCCCCAATCTAAATAAGCCAAGAAGACATTTTTTAGATACAAAGGGAAATTTAAGTATGGACTGAGTATTAGGCAAACTCAAACATTTATTATAATATTGTTAGTTAACACAATGCAATTATGATAATGTTAAAGTAAAAGAGTCCTTATTTCCTTATCTTTGTTTGGAGTGAAATGATTCTATGCTGGTGTCCCGCGCAACCTCCCGCCAGCAGGAATGAGCACAGGACAAATAGGATTCTTCTGCAGCAACAGCTTTAATGTATCTTGAGAGCGAGATCACAAGCTGACTGTATGGTAAGGAGGACCCCGAAATGAGGGAGACGGTCTCTTATATAGGTCCCAAGCCCCGCCCATGACGTGGTCATTCCCCATAGGGCGTCCCAGGATCAGGCCAGATGACGGCGCCAGCGCCACGTCTCGCGCATGCGCAGCGCGGGTGTTTACCAAACCAGCAGCCGGAAATGGGCGCCATCTTGTAATGGCGGGGAGCGGCTCCCAACAACTGCCCCTTATAATTAAACTAAGAACAGCAGGCATCAAAAGGAGAAAGATCAAGAAAAGGAAAAAGGGTCAGGCTGAAATCCGCGGGGGATTCTGGGGCACGCCATCGCATGCCCCGATTCCCAGGGGCCAGGCCTGAGCTCTCCCACCAGTCGTGGTGCAATGGGATCCTGAGCCCTCACGACCCATAGGGGGAGGGCAGCAATTGGCAACGACACATGTGCAATGGGAACTTGAGCCCTATGTGTTTTTTCAATTGCTCCCTAGTCAGGACAGTTCCCACCTTAACCAGGTGCAATGGGGCTTAAAGGCCCCTCTGTGTGCAAAGGCTGGGAATACAGCTAGAAAAGAAAAAGAGGAGCCTGCGTTCTGGGGCGATTGTCCTCCATCATGGCTATCCAAACTGCTGCTGAACCTCCTTGATCTAGCGCTGCCAGTGCCTGCGCAATGACGACCTTGTCTTGCTGGCGCTGTGACCTGACTTTGCAGACAGCCCACAAGAGTAGGACCACACCAAAGCACATAAGGACACCGAAAAGGCCTACCCCCACCCATTCCTTAAAGTAAGAAACAACTGAAGAAATCCAGGAGGACATTCCTTCCGTAAGGGAAAGATCTAGACGAGTAGAATTCACTTCAATAATGGCAACCCGGAGTTTCCTCAAGGTCTCTTCAAATTCTGCTTCATCTTCTAGGTCCAGTGCCTCAAAATCGGAAAGGCCCTCAAGGCCCTCACTATCTGAGGACGAATCAACAAGCGTGGGGTAGAGCCTGTTCTCATTACTTCCTTTAGGAGCACTAGCGGGACGGGGATCCTCCCTTCCCGTAGGGTCCTTTGTCATCTTATCTTTATTGACAGAGCACTCCTCCTTTACCGGAGGGTCCTTTTTCTCTTTTCTTTTAGGGGGTTTTGTTTTCTTTCGGGCGCCCAGTCTCTCACTGCGCTCGGTTTCTGACATGCTGTCCTGTATGGTCTCAAACACTACTTGTCCTGACCTAACCGTTGCCTGGCAATTGTCATCTTGCAGACAGTTAATACAGATTACACAGGCAAACAAGAGACCAAAAATCACAGACACAGGCATACCTCTCCGAACTCACCACTGCAGTTCTGAATCCACCTCAACGAGGGGTCCTCCAGGTGCTGGCGATGTTACGGCTTCTTCCCGGGTTTCGGCACCAGTTGTCCCGCGCAACCTCCCGCCAGCAGGAATGAGCACAGGACAAATAGGATTCTTCTGCAGCAACAGCTTTAATGTATCTTGAGAGCGAGATCACAAGCTGACTGTATGGTAAGGAGGACCCCGAAATGAGGGAGACGGTCTCTTATATAGGTCCCAAGCCCCGCCCATGACGTGGTCATTCCCCATAGGGCGTCCCAGAATCAGGCCAGATGACGGCGCCAGCGCCACGTCTCGCGCATGCGCAGCGCGGGTGTTTACCAAACCAGCAGCCGGAAATGGGCGCCATCTTGTAATGGCGGGGAGCGGCTCTCAACATGCTGGGATTCACTTTAAAATATCCCAGATACTCTGCCCCATATTCTGCTCCCCTAAAAAGCTGCATGTGGAGGGGGAAACAGATGAAATATTAGCAAGATACTGGTAACTGTTGAAGTTGGGTAATGAGTATATGGGGACTTCATTGTACTAATTCTTAATAATTTCACTAATACTTTTTGTGTATGTTTGAAAATTTCCATGATACAAACTTTTTAAAAAATAGGAAATAAAGAGTATTTGTAAAGAAGTATTAAATTAGGTTTCAACAGAATAGAAAATCCAAACATTAACTCAAACATTTACAGTCAATTAATATTTGATAAAGGAGCCTTGGATATACAATGGGGAGATGACAGCCTCTTCAGCAGCTGGTGTTGGAGAAACTGGACAGCTACATGTAAGAGAATGAAACTGGATTACTGTATAACCCCATACACAAAAGTAAACTCAAGGTGGATCAAAGACCTGAATGTAAGTCATGAAACCATAAAACTCTTAGAAGAAAACATAGGCAAAAATCTCTTGGACATAAATATGAATGACTTCTTCAGGAACATATCTCCCCAGGCAAGGGAAACAAAAGCAAAAATGAACAAGTGGGACTATATCAAGCTTAAAAGCTTCTGAACAGCAAAGGACACCATCAGTAGAACAAAAAGACATCCTACAGTATGGGAGAATATATTCATAAATGATGTATCCGATAAGGGGTTGACATTCAAAATATATAAAGAACTCATGCACCTTAACAAACAAAAAGCAAATAATCCAATTAAGAAATGGGCAGAGGATATGAATAGACACTTCTCCAAAGAAGAAACTCAGATGGCCAACAGGCACATGAAAAGATGCTCCACATCGCTAATCATCAGAGAAATGCAGATTAAAACCACAATGAGATATCACCTCACACCAGTGAGGATGGCCAACATCCAAAACACAAACAACAAATGTTGGCAAGGATGTGGAGAAAAGGGAACTCTCCTACACTGCTGGTGGGAATGCAAATTAGTTCAACCTTTGTGGAAAGCAGTATGGAGGTTCCTCAAAAAACTCAAAATAGAAATACCATTTGACCCAGGAATCCCACTCCTAGGAATTTACCCTAAGAATGCAGCAGCCCAATTTGAAAAAGACAGATGCACCCCTATGTTTATCACAGCACTATTTACAATAGCCAAGAAATGGAAGCAACCTAAGTGTCCATCAGTAGATGAATGGATAAAGAAGATGTGGTACATATACACAATGGAATATTATTCAGCCATAAGAAGAAAACAAATCCTACCATTTGCAACAACATGGATGGAGCTAGAGGGTATTATGCTCAGTCAAATAAGCCATGCCGAAAAAGACAAGTATCAAATGATTTCACTCATATGTGGAGTATAAGAACAAAGAAAAAAACTGAAGGAACAAAACAGCAGCAGACTCACAGAACCCAAGAATGGACTAACAGTTACCAAAGGGAAAGGGAGTGGGGAGGATGGGTGGGAAGGGAGGGATAAGGGGGAAAAAGGGGCATTACGATTAGCAGATGTAATGTTGTGGGGGCACCGGGAGGGCTGTACAACTCAGAGAAGACAAGTAGTGATACTATAGCATCTCACTACACTGATGGACAGTGACTGTAATGGGGTTGGTGGGGGGGACCTGATGAAGGGGGTAGTTTAATAACCATAATATTGCACATTTAATTGTAAATTAATGATACCAAAATAAATTATAAAAAAATAAAATAAAATAAAAATAAATTAGGTTTCAAGATATTTGAGGACTTAAGCCAATAGTCATTGTTCTCTACAGAAATCTAGCTCAACAAATGTTTAGTTTTTATGTATCTTTTTTTTACGAAGTTATCATTGATATACAGTCTTATGAAGGTTTCACATGAGCAACATTGTGGTTACAACATTCACCCATATTATCAAGTCCCCTCTTATGTACCGTTTTTTCAAGTGCCCTTTTAAAAAAACACAATTTAGCATGGAAACATGCAAATAAAAAACTGCCACATAATATGATAATATGATAAGATGTAATAACAGATTTATAAGGTAAAGCAGAATTATAAAGGGATGGAGTAATTCACGCTATAAGGGAAGAAGAGTACGGCAAAGAAGTCTTCTCAGAGAAGGTGGCCGAGACTGGATTCTGAAGGAAAAACACAAGTTTACCAGAAGACAAGGGGAGGGAAAGATATTTTCAGCAGAGGGAATATGGGCAAGGGCATGCAAAGTGGTAAAACGTGTGTGTGGGGAGTTACAAATAGGCCAGAATGGACTTTGTAGGGTGAGTTTGAAATTATTAAACTCTAAGTACTAAAGTGTTACAAAGGTTTAGAGAGGGCATTTCCTAATGAAGGTTGAAAGGGAACTTAGATTAGACACAATGCTTCTTCTAAGGGAAAGATATCAAATTGTTAACTGTGGTGATTTGTGAGTGGTGGGATTAAAGACATTTTAATTTCTATTTGTTTTTCTATAATTGCCAAGTTAAAAAAATACATATTTGTAAAATAACTTTTCCACTCTTTTAATATCTATATATAAAATGCCTAATTCATATAGAATTAAATTTATATATCTGTAAGGATTCAAATAACTTCACATTTTTCTTTTAAATCTTTTCTATTTTAAAATTTCAAAAATCCATTTATTAAGAACATTTAATTCAAAGGACCTAATAAATGATA